>JARQST010000006.1:111018-480292 GCA_030142225.1 Pachycephus smyrnensis | reverse complement strand
ATCATTGAATTGCGATCGTCATTGCGAAACTCCGACTACGCCAAACAGTCGTCGATCGTTGTGTGTATATGGCGACTGAATACAATTACCTAACGACGTCCAACGGGAACAATCATTTATTGCCGACGAAGGTCGTCGCGACGCTCGATGCTTTGCAACGGGACTAGATCTTTCTTAAACGTCATTGCCATCACTATAATATATATATATTTATCTCCGCATCGAACTGCTCGACTCACGTTTTAAAAAGTATCCAGATTACAGGAAGAGGATACCTCCCTTCCTCCTCAACAGTTTGCCAGGACTTTAGTCCGATGTGTAAGCAACGTACTTTAGCCCGATATTCCACTTGCGCTACGGTAGTTTATACGTTGGAGAGAAGAAGAGAGAGAGAGAAAAAAAAGGAAGGCGGAGACATAAGTCGCGTGCAAACAGGACGATTTAACGTTATACTTTGTCCAAAGGATTTTCAATAGTATTCCTTGAGCTATACGAAATGACGGAAAGATCGTTGATCCTGATCATTGGCTTATCTTGTTTTCGACTGGCTATACGATCTGTCGTGAACGCGCCTTGTGAACCATGGTAGTGAAGTAATAGCGTGAAGTTAATTAGTGAGGATTTATTATCGGTGCTGATGTAGCGACCACAAGGATGTAACGTGTGAGGAACAGTGTTTTGTCTGATCGAAGTCACGTCTCTGTGGAATTCAAAGTGTCATTACGCAATCATCGAGAACTAAATAAGTCGAACGTTGACCCCTGGTCATCTCAATGTAAAGAACTCGGACCGTATCTTTTTGTATGTTAATCGTATACAGGTCATTGTGGATATACCAAAGAGTATGAGACAATGACCAGGGTCCGATTTAGGCCGGGACGTAGCTACGTATATACATTTAACAGGTCAATTAATAGTCATTGAGTAAAAAAAAAGAAAAAAATCGTCACTGTAACCGAGATTACGAAAGGTTCGCTTACGATTAGCATATCGACATAAATACAGATATATTGGAGTGGTCTATTGAAAAGTCAATTTAATGACTCTTTGCAATTACCATTCTCGCGCACGTAATTACAAAGATTTCCCACGGTATACCGTTATCGTTAATAAGCGTCTTTGCAGTAGCGTTATTCCAGATCATACGCGTATTATCTAATCGTAAGTGACTCGATAATGATTAACGATTAATTGATCGCGTGTTATTGATTCCGTGCATAAATGATTATCAGACTCACTTCGCTCTTCAGATTGAGTGGTACATCGCACGACGCGTCTCCGTCCTTTTCCATGTCGACCTGATGCGCCAACATGCTGTGACTGTGTCTAGGTGGTAGAGCCGTGGCCAACATATTGGGATGTCGCCTCTGTATCTTGGGATGCTGATAGAGATGCTGCCGATGCTGGTGACGCTGTCTCTTGTACGAGGACAACTGTGTGCTCAGGGTGCGCAGATCGGCCGGTGGCGAAGCTGGTGCGGCCGTGCTGCTTTGTTCCTCCTCGGCCGAGCCCTCCGCCATGTCAGCCAAGCATCCCAGAGACACGTAGTCTGTTGACAGTGTAAAAAAAAATCATTTTTTTTTTTGTCATCAGATATCGATACACGTGCGAATACCGATTTACAAACGGAGAGAAAAGACGGGGCGAATAGTTTATGGAAAGGAGAAGGATGACGCGCTTGGGAATGCAGACACCGAAAAATTAGACGAAACCATCGTTAAGCTTTGAACTTCAAAGTAAAAACATTTGGTACGCTTTTCTGGCGGTGGTTGTGCGTTTGCGCTTCTGTGCGCTTCGGTACGGTACACGCACTATATAAAACGTGGTCTGAACGCATCACACATTTATCCCGGTAATTATTTTTATCTAAGCGCTCTGTTAGTAAGAATTCAAGGGCAATGAAATCACGCCGAGTCTACCGTCTGGATACTCTTGTTCTCTGTTTCTATTTCTCCTTCGTGCATCTCTCTCTCTCTGTCTCTCACTTGTTTTTTACTCTGGTACACTTTGATATTCTCATTTTTCTCACTGACTCTCTTTATCCGCTCACGAGGGTTTTCCTTCTTGCTCCTATATGCATATGTACTCCCCCCCCCCCCCCTACTCCACCTCCTTCACGGCACTCGCAATCTCTGGGCGTCATGTTCGAAACGCAACTAACAACATCTGCTTCTATTTTTGCGCTGGCCCGAGTCCAAAACTTTATTTTTTAAAGACGCTCTCTATATGACGAACCGCTGGATAGATCATTGAAAGAAACTCCGCGTGTCACTGAAACGGAAAAATTGTCTATAGCTAGTAAGCAATTCCGAAATATCGATAATTTTGAAAAATTTCTCTGACGTTTGTATAATTGCCTAAAACTCGTATAAGACGCGTACAGTATTATACCTATACTTAAGACGGCTGTAGAGCATAAGCCAACAGTGATAGCGAATGCTGTTAAATTAAATTTAATTTTTTCAAAATGTTACCGTCGAATTAATAGGCGCTGTCTCTTGGTAAGTTTCAGCGGGAATGTGCAGTTTCTCGAAAATAGAAGCGTTTCAAAAACAGGTAATACGTATGTGTCAGACGATGGCAGGGCTACGATTATTTGCGGATGTTTCCGAAATCATAATAGCAATTTGCAAAGCGCACCACGTCCAGCCGGATATTTAATAATCGGTTAGTGATATCTTAACTTTTTTGTGTTATGGAAAAAAAAAGCCAAAAAAATAACATGTCTTCCTAGCTGTGATGACTCACACACCGTGTAGCTTCGGCATAGCCAGAGTTACGCGAATGGACGTTACATACGTACGTAGGTGCGTATGTTGGAAGCGAATTCTAAAGTATCTCTAGCCGCGATGATTTATCCACTGACGAAATTAACATTCCGCCCGGTATATATTCTCGCCTTATTTCGACGGGTAAGAAGAGTCGGTGGGTTATTTTTAAATTTAGAAACTTCTTTCGACACCGAAGAAAGGATCGTCTTGCCTTTTCGCGCTGGAGCCATTCCCAGTTTTATGTATATACGTTATCTTAATATTCCTTTTGAGCAGTCTGCGCCGTGTCCTGACGGAGCGCAATCGCTAACGTCATTACAAGTCATTAATTTACGTTAGCAATAGCCGTGGTCTTAATTGCGCGTCTAGAAGCCACTGGCTGCGTCCCCTCTCCCCAAATTACTAGACGCCATAACCATTGGGTGTCCGGTGAGGACGCTGCTGGCTTATTTCTAGCGATTATATCGAGTTCTTTTGGATAATTGTTGGGTACACAGAAAATCGACCGATTGGTATCCATAAATTTGACATTATAACCAAGGCAACATTACGTCTGGATTTTATTATTTTTTCGCGCAACAATTCCAATATCTCCGAACCGATGGGACAACGTTATTTGGATTCCATCTAGCTACAAATATTTTTCTATGATCTCTGGAAAGATGAATTTCACCATCTGCGAAATCTTTTATCTGTAACGAATCTTACTGTCCGATTGCCAATGAATGTACCGTTGAAAAATTTTAAGTCTAACTAGTGACCGATTCAGATAGAGTACTACAGAGTCATGACTCAAACATCTAATTGATCATTGAACACATTGAATAGATGTGGACTAAGCGGGCAGCTTGCAATTGCACGGTGCAATTAATGCGAGAACCACTTGCGGCTTGTCCGCGGCCATTGAAGCGTCCGTAAACGAGCTGTCAGTACTGAACGGCGTTGGACAAACTCCCATGAATCCAGTAGGAATTTTCCGTAGCGTAGTATTTCGATTAAATTAAAGAAAGATTCAGACAAATCCCGTCGATGAAGTTTTCCAGTAAAACCACACACACACAACGTCAAAGAAAAATTCATCGGATCGTCACCTATTCGCCAGGAAGATAATTAAAAAAATTTTTTTTAATTACTCCTCCCCGCTCCTGATACGACCCTAGCCGCGCATCTCCTTTTCACATTATCGTGGTTAGGTTATATCCGAGAATCAGGCTCTCCCCCCCCCTCCCACGCTCGGCAACGCGGTTCACCCTCGCGAGAAGGCAGCATGTAATTAAGGGGGTTGATTGATGTTAATTCAAAGGGTAATTAAGAATGTTGCGCATAAAAATCCGGTAATTTATGGTCATTGGGGATAATTATATGTTGACCAGCTTGTAATTGCAAGCGCTATGGGCTGCCATGACTGGTATAAGGATAATATAACGTATACAGGGATGGCGAGAGGGCCGTGGCAAAAGGTAAAGGGATGGTAAATAGCTGGAAAGAGTGAAGGCAGGAGGCCGGGTGCATACACACGTACACACAACTACACCGTTCTCAGATCGCAGCTTATTATAGTATATGGGGGGGGGGGGGGTCTGGTATATAGATAAGGTATAGTTTATAAACGATGCCTCTGGCCAGCCCCGTTTCTGGGCCGCAACATCTTTTTTTCCTCCCTATCTGCCCGCAGGCCCTAGATACGGGGCCCTTCTCTGACATTCTGCAAGAGCGAAACGCAGACAGTCCCCGCTCTACTCCAGCGGCATCCGGCAACCCCCTGCAGCACCCCATGCCCGCGGGCTCGTTCTAGGTAGCTGCAATTTACGAAGCCAATCGTAGAGTGGCGCTTTAAACAATTTTAGGCCGGCCACTTCGCGGCCACCGCCAAACCGCCGGGAAAGCCCTATAAATAACCATGCCCGAGTATAATCGCGGCCGTATGGCGCTCAACGCAAAACGCACGTCGTTTCTTACACGCCACAGTTAATATAGACGTTCGATTTTAATACCCTCACCAATATATCTATATACGCGCGTTCTCTCACGTCACAGTAACGTATACCGTCCGTATGTATACAGTACCAATCTAGGTGCACATTTCGCGTCGAACACGACTCGGGATACTTTCGGTCTATTAAACCGTCAACAGTGTAGTCATGCATTTTTTAGAGTGCATACTATACGTCTATCATTGATTCAAGCGCGTACTACGTATGCATTAAATGCATACAGTTGCGTCGGATATAATTACAAGTGTATAACAGTAACGTCAGTCAATTATCAAACGTCAGTGCTACTCCGACGCACGAGGAAACCGCAAACTTTTAGAGGGAACGATTAAGCATTAAATTTTTTCTTCATTATTTTCTCTCTCACGAAAGGTCGAAGGGTAAGGTACAGTGAGTGCATACTCGAGGTCCAGGACTTCCCTGCTACTCGAAACACTGCCAATAAACGATCCCAGCGGGACCAGTTGGCTAACCGCCCACCGCGACATTGTACTACGGGAGCGGTTCTTTCAGGATACGTAATCAATCGAGCAGTTTAAACGTGGCATAATCGCTGCTTTGTCGTAAGCATTATACGTGCGGTATAGAGAATCGGAGAAGGGAGCAAGAGTGAGAGAGAGAGGGAGAATAAGACAGGAGGGGGGAAGAGTGTCAGACGGCTAAAGAGAAAAGGGACGGGGAACGAAGTGTACGAAGTGGAAAGGGGGCGACGGAGAAGAATAATAAAAAGGAAGAAAGAGGAAGAGAGAAAAAGAAATAAGCTCGGAAACACGTATAGAAAACTTGTCTCTGCGGGCCACCGGGTACACGTGGTGCATCATGGGCGAGGGCCTAAGTATAGTATAGGTAATGGCCGTTTCATGCGATAGCATTCTGTCAGAAATCCACGGGGCTTTGTTCCAAGTCACGAAACGCAAGGATTAAGTCGAGAGCTGGTAGTGTAGCGCCGTTTCTGTTATAACCGGTGTGCATATACGCGAAGGGTAGAGAGTAAGAGAGAGAGAAAAGAGACGGGAGAAGAGGAGAACGAGAATAAGTTGACATTATAGTGTGCGTGAGAGCGTGCAGGTATTAATATTAGTGAACGTGTGTATAGCGGGGGGGTTGTTCGTATATCGGGGTTGTGAAAATCTTCATTTAATGGCAAATTGTCTTCCCAGGGATGCCACTGCGATGCAAAACTAGTTTTCTTGCTGACAATTTTATTTTCGAATTTCAAAGAAGATGCGCGCGCGTTATAAAAATAATATAAGTAAATACGCGTATACGTCAGTACGTTAATTATGTTCTAGGGTTCTAATTATATGTTGCTGAATATTATTCTTCGGATCTTGTGGAGGAGAGAAAGAACCTCCTTCCTCCTAATCCTGACTTCATCCGTCTTAGGAGTGCGAGGTAAAATATTTCAATTTTTTTTCGATGCTCCTCCGCTAACTGTAATTAGATTGGACGCGAAGCGTGAAGCCGGCAAGCATTGCGCCGCGCTGACTCTGACTAAATGAAGAAAGTTCGTGAAAGAGTAAAGTATGGGCGAGTGCATTAAACCCCGAATTACCACAAATAGAACTTAACCGCACATGCACCATTATAATGGCACCCCCTGCTGAGGATGTATTTACGTACTGTACCGACTAAACGGCCACAGACGCTCACGCTGAGACATCGAAATCACGCCATCTGTCCAAAATAAGAAATGAATCATGTGACCATGCTTTATTATTTTTTTTTATACTAGATTCGATAAACGCCAGTCTTCAAAATTATCGATCAACGTGTCTATATATTCGCGCAAGTTACGTATATCCCATATGGGTCGAAGTCGAAGTAACTTTAACGTCGGATCAGCAGGGTATATGACGTCCGTAGAAAGAAGCAATAAACCAGAGCGCAGTAAATTACAGCCACGACGTCTAATTCTTGGAAATCGAAAAGTCACGAATTATTAGCAGAGGATAGGCTGTGATAAACCTAAATCGTAACGACTGTACGTTATACCGATGCTACGGGGCTTAATGAGAATGTGAAAAAAGAAATGAGGATTAGCCCTCATATGAATGGGTCAGGGTGTACTAAAAAAGAATCCTTGATAATCTCATAGTATATGCGAGCTCCTTTAAAACGCAAATTAGGTCCATTAGATGCATCGAGCGTACAAAAACACTCGAGTTGGTATTACGGTACCCTGGTGCGTATAACCCTTCTTGAATCCCCTATCGGTAGGCACGCACGTGCGTGTCAGACGCGTGCTTTTTTTATTCATAAATTATTAGAATTAATGATCCCGCACGCATCGTGCACTCCCTTACTCCTTTCGAGGTGTCACGAAGTTCACGTGTGCAGTTACCTAACCAAGCGAGACAAGAGGACGCCAAGTCGAGGATGAATTCGTTAGAGACGGAACGTGCGACATTGCGTCTGACAAATGTCAAGAGTTACTTATACGTCTGACTGGATGAAATTTTATATGGAAAAGAGTAAAACGGATAAAGCAGACAAAGAAGAAGATGCTAACTCAAGAATCTCATTCGGTTAATGTACAAAAGTCAGCTTTACTATAGTATAGTTGATATACGTAGTTTTGAGACTAAAACGGTGAGTTTACCTACTTTTCGGGAAAAAAAGAAAAAAATAAGACATTATAGCCGAATGGGGATTCGAATCCAGGGATGTTTATTCAATCGGTTTAATCGCGACGAAAGGATTGCGCGAAATTTATTGGCCTAGGAAAAAGGGTAGGTATAATAGGTAGGAGAGAGGGAGGTTGCCTATAGCAGGAAACGGCAGCGTGCGAAAGGGGTAAGTTGTCGAGGGAAATGTTATCAAGCGGCGAATCGGTGGCAGGGGTTGAATCGGGGTAAAAGGGAACTGAATGGAGAAACGAAAGAGGGTTGACGAGCGTGCGCGCGTGACACGGAGAAATGGGGAGGGATGGAAAGGAGGGTGAATGAGGGACTGAAGAGAGAAGACAGAGAGTGAGAAAGAGAAAGAAGGAAAGAGAATGAGAGAGAAAGTAAACGAGAAAGCTACGAAAGGATTTAAGGAGGGGGAAACATCGATTCATTTTCTTGACCTCCGGCAACAGCAACTTCAGCCATTCGGGGGGTTGAAGTCGCGTGGACCATTTCCGTAGGGTGGAATTGCCCTTATATAAAGTGCCGTATAAGGTCATCCTTTTTCCACCTTCAGCTACCCGAACGAAAAACCAGCTCTATATTCATTCACTCTTAACTCTCTTAGTTCGTTTACACATAACTCCCTTACTTTTATACTCGTGCGCGAATTCACGTAAACCTTCCCGCTTCGTGAATTTGTTTTGCGAAAGATATTAATAAAGCGGCTGGTGCCGTGTGGGCAGTAGCAGTTCTTCTTTTTATCGCTTTGACGCTGTTTACCATTTTCGCAACAACGAAAGGAAAAAGAATTAGAGTACAGTAAAGTCAATTTATACCAAATTATCGGATGCATTCATAATCAATAAATAATGGATGAATAATAATTTTCATCTAATTTGTATCCGTCAAAATAGCGTAAAGAATAGAGAAAAAATGTGTCAGCTTCCAAAAAGGAAATCTTTAAGTATCCTTAATGTATAACCGACTTGTAGATTGATCTCTTAGTGAAAAACTTGTCCGGGTAACTCCGGTGCTTTCTTTTGTAACCCCTTTTCGAGGGTTCCTACCCCAACAATATCGTCGTGGAGTCCCGGCGTGTCGAGTACTTCCTTTGGAGTTTTCCGCCTCCGGCATTCCTGCAACCTACTCTACCTCTCTACACTTCTCTCTTTGTCTCTCTCTCCTTCCCTTCCGCATGCCATGTACTTATTCTCTCGCTCTGCTGGGGCTGACTCACTCCAATCCTCTGGCATCCGTTCCTGGGTCCTCTATCCCTCCTACCGACCCTCTTTCTCCGAACACCGAACGACTCGACGCTCCCAGGGCGACAAGCAAAGAACTTCCCAACCCTCGTGGCTCGCTGGCACTGATTTTCCACCTACACCTACCAACCCCCATACTCTGCATCTCCCCTCACTTAGCCGGCACACGGAGTCGCGCTGCCAACACGTGCTCTTGTTTACACCTCGAGTTATAGTCACATGGTACGTATCCCATATACTATACAGAATTGAATATAGGTACTCTATATCTATTATTAATTGAATTATTAGTCATTTAATTGCGATACGTTCTACATACTCGTACAGTAATTTCGAGTAAGATTGGATTACGTAAGAGGTGAATAATTTTATTGAAAACAAGAAAAATTGATCCTGATAATGGCGTGACAGTAATTTAATGTCTTATCAGGGAGTTAGGCTTTTTTAATGATCGTTACTTACGGTCATAATCAATGATTGTGCAACTGTAAGAACAGCTGCCGATCGAATGGCGCATTTCTTATACATACTACTGTATTTCACCGTCTCGAATCCTTTAATTAGCATTTCCAGGTCGCATTAAATACAGGCATATACGCGGGCGCGCATAATTATCGCGGTAATTATTAGAACGCAGCTAAGTAGCTCGAGGAAATTATCACCGGCTTTGGTATGAGTCTAGCGCACTCCGTTGCTCGCTCAACTATTCTCGCCCGGCCACATCTAAGTAACTTTCTTAATTACTGAGATTAACTTAATCGTGCCAACCTGTGCAATAATCACTCATGCGACTTCTCATCGGCAGTATTTCCCGGCTCGACTAGACAAAAACTTGAAATTAGTCAACTCTAGCATGGAAACAATTCTAATTCATATTGAAAAAAAAAAAAAAATAATTATCCCTCAAAATATCCCACGTATACAAAAACTGTTCTTTATGACTCTATACGTACTGTACTATACCGTACTATGTATACTTGCCACTCTTTCAACTATTCACAATTTTTTTTAATTACCCCAATATTTCTACTATACGTCATTCACACGTTTTCTTGCGCCTTCGTGTCTCTTTTGTCATACGCGTAATTTATCCCGCCTTTCACAAAGTACTTCGTATTACAAAGTCCACTCGAGTAACCTCGAGGCGAGTCTATGGCTGCCAGAAGAAGAAATAAGTTCGAGCCGCACGCTTAAGCACATTTAGACGACCCACCTAATTACCGAGATTAGCTCGCTTATAATAAGCAGAAGGTAATCATGGCTGACACTTACCTGAGGCGACCAGCGACTGATGTATGTGGGACGTCGTTCTGATGTGGGTTCAGCGAATAGCTATTATTTATCTCCCTCGTCGTAATTAAGGTGGATCGACGTGATTTCAGTTTCTTCTCTTCTGTTGTTCCTCCCTTCTTTTTAGTTTTTTCAAAATATCACGAGGCTTCGTAGAGACGTTTACAGCGCGTGGGATTCCCGCGTAATTCGTCCCCCCCAATCGCTTGAGCAATATCGATTATTCTCTAATTGTCAGCGACGATTACTTCATATATATATATATTAATGTCTCTTGCACGATCTCTTCTTTTTTTCTCTACTTCCTCTTCTTTTTTTTCTCTACTTCCTCTTCTCCCTTCACGTAACGAAGTTACGCCTTTTTATCAGTATACCTGTATCACTCGACATAGTCATGAACACCGTGTATGAAAAACGTGATAGACTTCACGATTCACCAAACATTCACCGAGGATGTAACGCGTACGTAATACGTAGATTGTAGTAAGTTGATCCACGCAGACATCAGCTTACTTAATTATCTCAGATAATGGCAAGTAATTGGCCACGATTAAGAGGCAAAGGCTTTAATTACAACTGATAAAATAATCGATCACCGATCATATGCGTATACGTACGTGAAGTTTATTGGGACAATTGTCCGAACGATTTCCTTTGCGTTTCGCGCTGTTTCGTTGTCCGAGAGATAACGGCCACGGTTAATGCGGTTTTAATTATTCTATTTGTCGGCGGGAGTCCCGACCGCGCACTGCGCCAAGAGTAGACGAAACCAGACAGACGGTGGAGGTTATACAAAAACAAAATATCCAGAGGGACAAAAAATTGTTTCACGATACAAAGGAGGAGAGATTGCTTTGTACGAGTGAGAGTGACGGTGACAGAGTGAGAAAAAAATAAGGATGTCAATAACGACAAAGCGAGACACTAAATTCTAAGTAGAGGCTATAATGAGATTGAGATAGGAAGCTATGCTGAGTGGGTGGGTAAATAATGAGAGAGCGCGAAAATATGCGAGAGACTGTTGTTTGAATGTGTAATTTCAACTGAAAAACACTGACGTGTCCGTAGTCACGTGTACGCCGTAATTACGTTCGTATACAACGCCGGAGTAATAATTAGGAGTAAATTAGAGTCGGACGTTTCCTTCCTTCGTTTTCCACTATGGCTTTACGGAAAGATAACTTCGAGTCTCCTTTATACACGGAACCGATCACCCTTGCGTGATATTAACGCTAATCAATTTCAAACGCAGAGTTTTAATGCTCTATTTGACGGCCGATTAACTAATGCCCCACCTGTCTTGCACACCTGCATCAATATTAATATATATATATATATATATTCACTCACAGTCTCTCTCGTTTCGATAATACAGTCAGTACTCCTTTTATCCGTTCGATAAGTTTTACGTTAAAACCACGTTTTCACGATGATATTATTCATGACTGTTCCCTACGGATCGAATTTTCTATAACCTTGTGCACATTAGAGATACGATAGTCCTTCCACTCGGTGACTAATTATCCATTTTCAATTATCTATCACCGTCCTTTATCACAATGCTTATTAAACGATCACCTCTTGTTTGTCAAACTGTCTCAGTCTTTGACAGAGTTTTTCGTAGGCTTCTACGATCATCGATCTCTTTTCACGATCACTTCACAAGATCACACTGTGCTCGACACTTCTGTTTATAGAATGACACCTTGTTTGTATAAACAGTACAACGAATAAAAGTCACAGCCCGATTGATTTCAAAGACAAATCCATTATCCAGTGTAGATTCACTATGGGTGATCGATCCAATAAAATGTAATTGCCTTCCGCGACGATAACTCCTGTTATTAAGTCGCGTCTCTACGTCCTGCCGAAGTCGCACGATAGGAATGTATCTTCGTCGAGAAGGCCGACGTTCCAATTCCTTCGTTTCTTCAATTCTTATCCATACTCCCTCCTCCGTGTTGGAATCACGTATCGAAGGATGCCGTCAGGATGATCCGGGATCCAAGGACTCGTGATTGGACAGCGTGGGTGTCACGTTGTCGCAAAGGGTTGCAGAAAGGACGCGAACACTCTATCCGTACCTTGACGGTTCGCAGTCAGGCTGCGTTGTGGCTGAAGTTGCGCGGCGGGAAGGTTGTTCACCACCTCCAGCGATAATCGTGGCGCGCTAGTGGGGATTCCGAGGGCGGACTCGGAGGCGGTGCCAATGCGCGGAGGTTGGCCGCGAGTTAGTCGCGAGATCCCGCTATTATGATTGTTATGAGTGTCCGAGCTGCCTCCGCGGATTGGGGGTGGAACGCGGGGGACCTCTGTAATATAGCCACCCTCACGAACGAACTCGTACCCGTGATGCAAATCAGCTACGGGGGGTTGTATATATATGCATGCAAATGTATATGTCTGGGTGTTGGGGGTTGCACATCCAACGGGAAAATTCCTCCAAAAAATACGCCTCCCTCTGATGGCTTTAGTACTATCTTCGATAAATATTCCAAACGTAGAGACACACCCGGTATCCAATAATATTATGCGAAAAGAACGTTTCGGGGTGGACGTTTGTTTTTTTTTCTTTATTTAATTCATTTCTTAGGAAAAATTTAATATACGAATTATAAGAAAGGGCTAAACGTGAATGGGTAAATATTATGTCGTGAAAAAATCTTCTTAAAAGTCGCAGATTATTCAAGTCTAAATTGATTTCCTAGTTTATTATATTCGACGGAATAACCAGCGCAGACCCTTAGACAAAATTTGTACGGTTGTGCAATTTCGCAATAAAAAAAAATTCAAATATGAAGTAAGTCCAATTGAGTAAAATATGTAAATTTTGTATCGCTATCCAAGAAGTTTTCAGCCCTCGAATCAGACCCCTTATACCCTACGCCACTGGGACTGTCCGCACCCTCAGTGTTTTAATGCTCCCCCTGAACTTCCCCGACATCTCCCCATTCCGTTCACTTCTATAACTCAACCCTTAGACTCACGTTCGCTCGTATCCCTGTGGCCGGTGGCGATAGCCAACTTGGTTTAAGCATCGGTCTGATTTGTAAAACACCCTCACGCTGACACCCTTGCCTTCTGCGGCGGTCGTCACGCTAGCTGACAGTAAATTAATGTACTTATTTAGGCAGGCCCCACTGCAATTAGCTGGGCTTCCTATCGATCGCGAACTTCTCACAGCCATGATTATGGGGTTTCTTGTATTCACTGCATTTTTTCTTTTTTTTTTAATTGACCATCCTTTCTCATACCCTCTCCAAAATATATGCATCATCCTCGGCGATCATCACAACGTAACTATACACGGATATCATATTAAAATAATGAGCAGACAAATGCATTGATCTGCAAAAAGAAATTGCAAGCAATAAATTCTCAGAAAATCCATATGTAAATAATTAATCAATATCTATTTTTATACAACAACAATTCTGCGAAGCATCCACGTGCTATACCGCATGACGCCTTTCGGTTTCGCGAGTATGTAGTTATATACGGGTACCTAGAATACACCTATATATGTTGCAACCTACGTGGGGCAAAAGGGGGTAGGTGCAACACAAGCCAGCTGGTGGTTGAAGTTGTAGGAGTCGTTAGGATATGGGTCTCCAACCCCCCCCCCCCCCCCCAACCTCTCTCATCCAGTTTGGGCAACTGTGACTCCCTCACTTGGTAAACCCACCAATTCCTCTAGTATCCTCTTTCTGCTCCTCTCATCCCTAGTGAACACAAGGGATGAGAAAGGGGTTGCCCTCAGTCTTTCCACCCTTACCATCGAATCGATTAAAACTACAAAGTGTTGCCTCACCTCCACGTTCCGACGCTTATTCGTGATCGTCACTATATTAACAGAAGTGCCATACACGGTAAAAATATACTTCAAGGACACTGGGTTACATAGTAATCCTCTATTAATTACCCTAATTATCCATTTATTAAAAATGATAAATTTTTTAATTATTCCACCCGAGCTTTACAAGCTATGGAATCAAAACAGTGAACGGCTCTTCGTCAATGTTAATTTTGACTCTTGAAAGAGCCATAACGATTTCTGTATTTTCACGGGAAAAAATTACGAAAGCCGTCGCGACGCTCGTCCACGTGAAAAATGTCTGGATTTACGACGGATCGAACCGTACAAGGACGAAACGGCACGAGGAGATTATATCCTGGGCTCGACGTCGCTTCTGGGCTCTGCCCGCTTTAAGTTGCTGCTATGTGGATAATAACAGAGTCCCAGTAGAAGCCCAAGCGACTCTTTACGAGCATCTTCCCAGAAGTATAAACCCGGCATTCTCTTTCGTCTTTTCGTGAGTAGCCGCAGCATCTTCCATATATTTCTGTATCCCGTTTCCTTCGGGCATCTTTCGCTCTCGCGCTCATTATACCTCGAGATTCGTTAACTCCGTCTCTTACTAGGTATCTCTCTTGTTATTGTTACTCTTTCGGCAAGAAACAGCCTCATCCAATGGGTCCAATTTAGTTTTTTCTTAATTAATGACATGCTACTATGTTGCTGTATCCTCGCGTGATCTTCAAAATTTAAGAGGCAATTCGCGCACTGCATTTCTCGCCAATGAATATCTTTCTAAAGATCCTCAAAAGAAAAAAGATACCACAAGTCGAACGTAATATTTTGCATACAATTTCGAGTGAAACTTTGCTGTTTTCATTAAGGGTAGCATTCAATATGCATCTCTCTAGAGATAGGCATACAGTGCATTGCGTATTGCCAATACGATCGTTCGTGACATGTGTGTCGCGGATGACGAAGTACCGGAAAATCAGGTAACGGCACTGTGCAGATTGGCCAAACATCGGCGACAGAAGTTACATGCGTTTGCCGCATGAAGGACGGAATGCTCTTTACGTTCTTTCGTTAAATAACGACAGTACGTTTATACAAGTTCACGTAAACAATCTTTCTAACGGGTGTCAATAATTACAAAGTCTGATACATCTGTTTCGCATGATTATCTCGAATTGCACAAAGTAAATGTTTTCTCTGTTTCTATGACAATAAAATCGTGACTGTACCCTTATATTATTTCCTACAACCCCAATTCACTCTTTTATGCCTCTAATAAAGTACCTCGTTCAATTCCTCAAAGATGAAAATTACGTGCACGTTTCTATTCCAGTTTCGAAACAGTTTTCGGACAATATTTAGCCGCACGTCCTGCCCGGTAGCTCCGATCATTAAACGTGCGTATATAGCCTCATAATATTGCAATCCGCGGCCATAATTTACGTCGTTTTATAGTTCAAACTGCAACCTACGTAGGCAGCGGCGCTCAAGTCTTTAGACTGTGAGTGCTATTCCATTCAAGTTGTACAGGGTGATTCTAAAGTTTCCAACGATTTCAGCGTTATCGCTATAGAGGTCATCTACATGCATATAAATATGTATCTATATATATATATTTCTTAAATGCTACTTCTTCGCTTTCTTAACCTTACCAATGGATACCGACAAAAATCCAGCTTCCTCGATCATCACAGTCAAGTATTGAGACATGACCGTTGAGCGTCGTTTGGTAATTTATCACCGGTATAGACAATAACATTTAATCACCCTCTATATAGTAGTAATACAATATAATACCCTGCACATTAAGCATAATCCGAAAATGGCTTTATGTTTTATCAAAAAAAAAATTAGGTACACCAGTTGTACCTGAAAGACTCTACCCTGTAGAAGCCGCTGAGTTCGTACTGCGAGGCCAGAATTGAGATATTCTGTTTTATAGGGAATAATCTGAATACGAAGTAAAGGGATGATAGGTAGGCAGGTAGGTAGCTACCTTTTATGAATTTACCGCGAAGCAGTTCCGAGGAAAAGTACTTACTTTAAACCCTGGATATCTTACTTGCTTGTGAAATGATTCATTCGCTATATACATACATATAGTATATATATACATACGCGCGTATATACATTTTGCCATTACCGGAATTATACAGGCAATACCATTCATGCAAATCAACATCACCTATCCACTTCATTTCTCAAGTATTTTACACACTGTGTATACACACGCACTCCATTACAAGTGGCGTCAACTTTTACCCAGAAATTATCTCCGAAGCAAATAGACGTACTTGTACAAACCATTCGCGTGCGTACAACAGCAGTACAATAAAATAGTACGAATTGATGACAATAATAATAAGAATAATTTAAAAAAATGTACACTCAATGATATTTATATCCCTGTTTTGAGAACATCTGCCAAGGTGGCCAACCTGCAGAGGTCTATCAGGCAATGCACTTCACGTTCACGAATGGCGCTGCATAACCTATACTTGGCTTTATGCGTTGCACTACACCTCGCTGTCTATATAGACTAAATGTCGTAATTTCGCTTTGAGTTCAGTTTTACCCGCGCGGCGGCGTATCGCACGGAGGCGAACGTCAGTGGGTACCTTCGTATACTGACATATATATATATATATTACGTTTAAAGTTAGAGCAAGAGAGCCTGACCTAATTTACATACATATAAAGCGCATTCGATGTGTTTTAGGGGTCGTAAATCGACGCAGCTACGCGAATCGTTAAACCCTTCCTTGCCGCAACACCCCGCGATGCGTGAGCGGGGGAGAGAATTTCTCTTCTAGCTGTATGCGCGTCTCGACGTCACTCTATACACATAGAGAATGGTCTATGGTATATATTAAATACTAATACCACATCCTGTATCTTCCATGTAACGTGCACGCATTCAACCGAGTACATATGAAACACCCTATAGTACCATTCGAGTACTAATAACCATCTAGCTTCTAAAACACGACACGACTTCGTTCTTATACGTCATAACCATGTAAATAGACCAAGGATATTTACTTGGATTTTCACAATTGACATTAACACATACCTCGGTGATTTACGGTGCCGCGAAGCGTACGAGGATCGTTAGTGATTGATTTCAATCGAAAATCGTTATCGATAATAGATACTTATAATTTTTGAAAGAAATCTTAAACCAAAGCACCAGTCGTATTCTTATGTCGAACTATGGAACATTACGAACGTATATATGAGGGTAAAAATTTTTTTGAATTTTTTTTTATTATCTATCTGGCTGTCGGATGATAAGGGATTGACATGCGATAACTGAGTCTTGCTTGAGACTATAGAGAAAAATATGATAAATACGTATAAGACGTGCATCTTCGAGGAATATCTGTATGCGAGGGAGTGCAGAGGGTATGAGATAAGAGACGCGGGGGGATGGGTGTATGGAGTAGAAAGGCGGTGGAAAGGGGCGTGTTACGTGGGGGCCAAAGGGATTGAGTGCCGATAAAGTTAAAGCCAGTGGCGAACGGTGCGGAGGCCGCGTAATGACAACGCAGCGCGTCGTAAACGCGTTTATGTCCAGAGTTGCATTATAGTAATACCTGCTAGCACCCTGCGAATGTTCAGTACCTCTTCAGCATTACTGGGCGAGGCCAACGTCATCCCGATGGAAGGGAACGAAATGGTTCAAACATTTGGATAGGCGCGATGTCCATTTGGGTATCACTTTTGAAAATCCTGTACGTACGTAATATTATTATATTGCTAACATATATTACGTGTACGTAGGAACTTATACGGTTGTAATACTTGATGGGATGACAGGCAGGACGATTTAGTTAATAGTTACTAAAAATGGTAGCGGATAACTTGTCCTGGTTAGTCTATGGGAAGCATTGCCTATGGGATATTCATGCGGCGTTCAACCAAGGCATGGAGGTCCGTAGCCAGCAAGCATGAGCGAGTCAGGAGGAATCGAAGAGGATTCCATGGGAGAGTTTATGGGTGCGTATATTGTATTGCATTTTCTAGATTAAAATGCACGTTGCATTTGCTTGTGCGTATTGCGTCAGTATTGTGGGGACGTATGGGTTCTATTGCTATGTGAAGTATATGAGGAATATGTGGAAAGGGGTATGTTGAGCAACGAGATGGTAGAGTTGTAAAGTCCTGCGCGTGACATTGGGTTATGTCTATGTTGTTTATGTTTGTGTTTGTGATTCCATGGTACCATGGATGATGGTTTATATACGAGTGTGTATATATATATGATTTCGTATACAGTATTGCTCATACGCTGCGTTTATGGGACATAACCGGGGACGCAAGCTCGCTCAGATTATTTTGACTTGATCAATTTGATAACTCTGTATGGTTATATTATGTTGCGTCACTGATTACACGTGTAAGGTTAATCTTCATTGAACGTCTCAAAGTTTGCTTAACGATCCGTATAACCGGAATACGAACCATCGTGGAAGACGTTTCTGAAAGTTCTTAGTGGATAATAACTTCCTTTGTACGTATCACGTGAATAAACAGTTTCATATAAATGGCATTTATCGAAGTTCTAACAGTGCTCTGTATCAGTGATATGTAGATAAGAAAATTTGAAAAATAAGAATTATATATATATCCTATGACAATCGCTTCTAATCGCGTTTAATCGTATAGTATACATTTTATAGGCAGTTCGACGTGCTTTGTTCCTTAAAATGATAATTGAAATAAATGATTATAAGCGTATGGATAATGATATAGAAAATTTAGCTATCAAGACTATGTATGCTAATTGATTGGATTCACGTATAAAATTTTATTAATGACCACGTATTAATCGTCTTGCCGGTATTACAATTCTGTTCACTCGTTATATGCGTGCAGCGTGAAAAATATTCCACATGGGAAATGACGTGACGGAGTCTGAAGAGAAGGGTGCCTGGGGCGATCGACGTCGTCATGTTCGCCACTCGTTAAACGTCTAGTGTAACGATTACATCCATGAACGCGACAGCGAGACTTAGACACGTGTGTAATACATATAGGAATGTCGGTAATAGCTGAAATAACGAGAGAAGCAATCGAATTAGGATGATTTTTAGATAAGGATTGTATGTAAGGGATGAAGGGGGAAAAAATAAAATAAAAATACGAGGGTAAGAGTATCAAAAGGTAACCCATCCTTTTCGATATTTTATCCAACGAAAAATGTTTATCGTCCATGCGTTGTAAAATTTACAGCGTCTCACTTCTGAAAACGAGTGGGCCGAATGGCCGAAGCTGCCTGATGCCGCCGCATAAAGGCGCAACATTTTATTTTACCGGTTGTCCACCGCAACGCTCGCGCGATTCTCCAATAGTTAAAATATTCGTTATTGCTGATTTTGCGAGCGTCTAATAAAAATCCTTGGACGAAATAAAATTGGCACGAAACACGGTGCGATGGACCGCCACTGGATTTACTGTTAATAAATATTTCTTCCCGAGCTTTTTCGGACTTTCGATAAAATTTCGACTTTACGAGTCAGCCATCTTGCCCGTGTGCACCCCCCCCCCCCCCAATCCTATTATTGTGAGGATAATATTTTTCGTTTGCACGTTAACGACGATAAACCTTCGCTACTATGTATATTTATGTAATCTGTGGCTTTTATTTTTTTATCTTCAGAGCCAACCTACACTCTTTCGCTATATTCTTTTGCGAATTTTATATTTATTTGCGCTGTTGATATTCATGGCTCTGTTTTTGTGGTTTGTCAATGCTATTGCACGATTATGCATATTATTTTTCTTTTAGTGCGTCGAGGATGATTATGCGAGGGCTAATTTTACGTCATTTCTAACGCGTAATTTTCATACAATACTCATAGAGGCGGAGTAACGTCAAAAACGAAATTTAACGAGGACATCGAGTAGTCATAATAATCAGGTTATAATTACATCTTCCGCCGATTAAAAGCAGTTAAGAAAACGTTGCCTTAATAACATGGAATGATTAGAGTAAGTAATGCCGACTACATCGAGGTTAGGCCATCGCGGCCTAGTAGTACTATTAATACTTGGATCCAAGCTAATTCTATCAATTAAATACTTTGCTGATAATTATCGCAGCATTAGGTCGCACTCGTGACTTTGAGAAAAATTAAGTTTCGACCTTGATCGCACAGAGGTGAATAATCAAAAGTAAAATGAAAAATTCAAGAAGTTCGAAGACGTATCCGTATTTTCGAAAAAGTAATCCAGTATGAAACGAAGTAAATTTTGAAAATACGAAGAATTAAAAGTATTACACGTATGGTCCATATATCGTGGTGTCAAACAGCTACCTGCATGTCGCATTTTGAAACTGTCCATCAGGTCCATCAGGGCGGTGGTTCGCTTCAGTCATGGTGAGTTTCCATCGCGGCGTTCCAAGGGAAGCATTTCATTGCGCTCGATACGCCGGTAAAAAACGCGCTGGGATCGGACAGTAAAAAATGTAACTGGTAATTTAGTTAGCCGTTGCCGAGCCGCCCGGTGTTGGAAGGTGGGTGTTGGTGGACAGTAATAGGGCGTATCTCGTATCTGTCCAGGCTGACGGGTTTTTATGGGTTTGCGATGCGCGGATTCATCATTCGATATATTACAGCGAGTACCACCACCTCCGATGTCATCGCGTTAACCTAACGACCCTCCAAGGTAGAATTTTAGGATCAGCCTCATATACGTATACCATACTGGTATATGCATACGCGAAACGGGCATAATGAAAAAATAGTGAGTTTACGATGTTTGTTACTATACTGCAAAATCTTTATTGCATCTGGAATATCTGAGAATTTTGAAAAATTTTTTTTAATACCCAAAACAAATATTCAGTATCCACTGTGTTTTCAGTATTTGTATATATATGAAAAGTTGATTGTGGATAAATGATTTTTCGTTGTCCTTTAGAAGATGTTTCAAAGATTCAGACAGATTGACAAAAATTTGATATTAGAAAAGCTACTCGAAAAGGCTTTTACTTTTTTTTGGGAATTGAAGGAATATAAGGGGTGTGGGTTTCAGATGGGTTCTACATAGACAGACAGATGGACACAGGTAGGGCAGATCGAGCGTGCGAAAGTGTGCCAAAGCTCTTTTGTAACAATCGAAAGAATGGGACGACGCTGTTTGCTCACTTGTGAATCGGCTCTAATGGCAAAAGTATGTGAAATGATTGTGAATGGAGATTACATAGGTGAAAACAAGGGGCGTCGTCCGTTCGCGTACGTATACACAGTCGTTGCCTCCATGGTGGAGGAGAGGAGGTAGTGCCGATGAGTTCGTAGATTTTTTTGGCCTCCCCACATTTTTTTTTACGTATAACGAGAGTGCAGAGTAGAGACATGCATTGGGGATGGTGGGGCTGGCCGACAGGAAATGCACGGGGGTTGCGGGAGTGAAGAGGGGATAGGTTTCCCTTTGCAGTCGATTTTTCGGGGTTTTTTACGGGTGACAGTCCTCGCTCGTGTGGACGAACGAACATGGTGAGGAACATCAATAATCTACAATCAAACTGCAGATAAAGCTACAATCGGCCTTTTGTGCATTTTTCAATAAGAACGCGTCTGCGATTCGTTCTTTTCGCACGCTTTAGCAATATTTTGTGAATACAAAAAAAGAAGTAGTCAAATTTTATCCTCCTGGACAAAATTCATAATATTTATTATCACTATGCTATATACGTATATGAAATCATCGTACGAGTTCACTGTGGCGAAATCTTAATGGAAAACGTAAAAGACACTGTAGTGAACTGTCATGGTGAGGTCGCTATACATTTTATGGTGCTGCCTCTGGTTGCCTTCGTAAAACGAGAGATTTATTCAAGTGACCATCATCGGGAACTTTAAGGGATAGTTGTATTATACTCTGTAAGCTCATCAATCGCATTTTATTCCCTCTATCTTTTGCTCGCACTCGTTAAACGTAGGATTATCAAATATTTTATCAAGTCTAGTAGCGCTATTAAATATCTGATATACCTAATAGTACGCTTTTGCTTGATCCTTGATAATCGGACGTATACTTGAGGGAGCTTCTTTTTCTTCTATTTATAATCTACAATATTAAAATTGATATTCATGCGTCGGAGTCGAGGAAATATTTATTTAGTATACATATATAACTTTCTGGTTACCAATAGAATATATAGTGGGTCAATTGGTTCACGGAAGTACTGGAATTGTAGTACTGCCGTTCTTGAGGAGGTGTTGGTGGATGAGTCTAGAAAGGTGCAGGAGAAATGGCAATAAAAGATAATAAAAATGTAGGGATGAGAAGCGGCTCGAATGTTAAGTTGCAAGATTATCAATACTAAAAATCAGTCGTAAAATTGATATAGCGACGCCTCCGGGCTGCGACGCAACAAACTACATTTACATTTCGGATATGCACGATACGATAAAAGTGTCGAGTCTCACGCTGCGATGCGGACGCGTCTCTGTAATAATATTGCGACTTTGGATTTTTTGTCGGTAACGTTTATATATATAACAAATTTGTGTAAGTGGATATGTATATAGTAGATATGGGCTGGTCTAGCAATGGCGGCTTTGCTGTATTAACATAATATCCTATTTCACAGTGCGCCAGTTTACACGGTATCGAATCCTCGGTAATTGCATTTTGGTATTATTGGAATTCGGTTTCCCTGGTAATTTCGTATTTCCAAAGGATCTACTCTGCCTTTATTCTCGCAATTCGATATATATTTTTTTCTCGAAAAATTATACGCGAAAGAAACAGCAGACTCACGAAGCATCGAACAAGGTATACATTTTAATTGTAAATTATAATATACAGGGTGTTCGATAATACACAACACGTCTGTCGTTCTCAAAAATGTATGTATAAAAGAAGAAATGGAAAATTTTCAATCAGGCAGATCACAAAAATATTTGACTGACAATCTATTTATTAACAAACTCCAATGAATTGCTAGCGACTCTCATATAGCATATACAATATATATTGTCCATCGTATCTCGTAGTAATAAAAATAATTGAGCCATTCGTTAACTGTACATGCAATCAAATGAAACGAGTCAATTTTATCGTGGAAAGACTACGACTATAACAGAGTCCAACACTAGGTATATCCGAGTCTCGAAGTCTCGTCTAGATCGGGAATGAAATTTATACGGAAGCCAAGGCTAATCTCGAAAGTTCAGCGCCTTTTACCCTTTCACCCAAAACCCACCCTCCTATCCCGCCGTGCCACCCTTCAACCCTTGCTCGCAAATAATGTATAGGAAATGCGAAGCTCATCTACATAAGTAATACCGCGTTAAGGAAAGCACCAAAGGCAGTGGATGGCGGATGGCGTAACGTATACAGTTGGTAGGGTGGTTGAGGTGGTGACGGGAGGGAGGGGGGGAGGGGTTGGCAAGAGTAAGAATGAAGGGGATGCACAGTAAAGACAGAGGAAAATGAGGAGAATAAGGAGGATGAGAAGGTGGGATTTTCACTCTGGATATAGCGAGGAGGTTTCTAGCTTTCTGTAAAGGGTACGGGCCTGCGTGGCGGAGGGGGTGAGTAAGGGGATGCTGCGTAGCGAGGGATGACTCGGGCAAAGGGGTTGCTGGCATTAATTGTGCCGGGGAGAGATAAGAACACAATGTTTGTTACTTCTGCGAAGTAGACGTCTAAACGACGCGCTTTGTGGCAGCTCGCTTTCCATTCAGAAGACAAGGGAGACGATTGGTAATTAAGTAGATGAATATTCCTTATAGCCGAGTATCGATCGTCGAGCATTGCTTTTGGTTTTACGAAAAACAGAAAGACTTCGGGGATAGTTTATAAAATATTAACCCTTATCGCTCTTTTACGAAGATCTGGGTGGTTGAACTGTATTGTCATTACCTTCAATGCGAAAATTCAGGTTTACTCGTGGATGCCAAAAATAATTAATAATAGAAACAATACTCGAAATAGATATTTTGAATGTCTTTGAGATAATCCAGCATTTTTCTTTTTCATTTTCATTTCTACTCAAGAAATTGAACAAGCATGATTCTTCTGCTGGTATAGAAAGTCACGCCGGGACCAGAGGGTAAAACTTGATCGTGGGGCTTCTGGGGCGAAGAACAGGGGGAGGGTAGCGGGTTGAGATGGTATAAGGAGAAACCCCCTATTTATATTCCGGCTAACCCTCCTCATCAACGGCGTTCATCTTTCCTATTAAAGTAGTAATTTAGCAGGAAATTAAGCCACGCACTCGGCTCTCGCGGCGTGGCACTTGCGCCACTCTGTGGTCGTTCCTGTTCTCACTTTCTCTTTAGCCTCTGCCTTCCTTTCGCCTTGTCGTTCGTTCCTTTACGCCTCCCTTGATATCTTCCTTCGTTATCACTCTTACCGCGGTGTGGACGAGACCTTAATGCACGTCCTTCTCGCACGTAACCAACCCCCCGCGGTGCGACGCGCCGAAAGGAGGACTAACAAGTGAGAGAAGATTCCTTTGTGCCATGCTTTTTGCACCATAAATTAACACTCTGCTTATTAGTTGTTACTGTTTGACAGTCGGAGAATTATTACTCGGGTAGGTGACTCGTGTAAAATATAGTCGAGAGAAAGGGAAGCTAAAGTTAAGGGTTGAGGGATATAATGTAGGAAGAAAAGAAATTTTACCACCCCTCCGATATAAGGTCCTTGAACCATAGACTATATTTAGTTTATAAGAACCACACCCATGATCCTAGAATACCTTTTGCACGTATTCTTTCGTATTATAATTACATAATAAATATATATTGTAGAGAGTATTTCGAAGATTAGTCAATAAAAAAAGTTTTATTATTATAAAGTTTACAGAATTTTGTTTCAATGAAATTTTGTCTGGGCCTCTTAACCAAGTTTGCCGATTTACTTGACTTCTCCGGGATACTTGACACGACGACGATTAAGAGACGTTCAGTTTGGATACACATGTGCTGACATATGCGAGATGACGCGCATAACGAGTAAACGTCAGTGAAGGATATTTTAATTGCTGCTCGACACTTGTGAAATTTTCGCGTTCGACGTTTGACTGATTTACGTAGCACAAGGAAGAAGGAAGGGTTGGAGCATTCAACGAGACAAAGGATAAAAAGGAGGGCTAGGTAGAACTATACGTGTACGTAAGGGTTGGGGTTGGTACGAACGTACGTGCGATGGGGGTGAGATTCGGGCGGATGCACTGGAGTGGGTGGCTTGATCCGAGTATGAAGGGCTGTCAAAAACCTAATGAGAGGTGTGACTGCACATGTTCGCAGACTCTAGCGTGATTACTCGGATATTCTGGCACGAGATTAAAGAGGGGTGGTACCTAGTATATACATAGTGAGTCATCCCCCAAAACGAAGGATCGATCGGTAGATCCAGAACAATGAAAGAATTCGATTTTAAAATCATTGATATACCTATATACGTATACAGCATCCCTTACGTTCCCTAAGACCTATGATCCTATAGGTTTCACGTATGCTTTTCAGTAATTCACGTAATGCCTGGCTTTTACAATACAACTATGTGAATGCGAACGCGTTCGCTTTCCTGACCGGTTCGTATAAAATTCACACGCCAAAAAACTCGGCAGGACGTGCTCCACGATACGCTCGGCTTATTATTGGCGAATTCACGAAATCACGGACCCCATTTTAAATCACAGCACGACACACAGCGTGGGGTGTAGCCAGAGACAGAGGCGCAAAAGGGTGAGTATGGTTATGGGGATGAGGTGGGTTCCCATAAAACAATGCTCCCACATCTGTCAGGCTCTTCTAGTTCCTCTCTCTTCGGCGAGCCACCCCTTCTTCAAGCCCCTAATTATGCCGCCCCCTCTGCCCTCAGTCACCGCCGTTGCTACGTCTGTATTATGCGTCCGGGGGCACTTGGGCACGCATGCTTTAAAAGGGGTGAGACTGCGTAAAGGGAAGGGAGAAAAAATAAGGGTAAATGTACGATACTGTATAGGACCAGTGTGGGGGATGCAAGTGGAATTCGGGGGTTGAACATTTTTTCATATGATAAAATCCTATCTCTCTTTGAACATGTTTTTCGCGTATTGCCAGTACATTATTATTACGACTTGGAGTACGCTAGGCGAAGCTTAGGCACCGAATTACAAATCGATTGATTCGAGAAGGGCTGCCACGAGTTCTACGTGGGGAAATTAACATTGTGTTTTTAATGCCGGGGATAATTGTAAGGGTAGAATTATACGAGGGCTCTGCAGGCCGCGGCAGGGTTCGTTGCGTAATAGCAGCGGTTCTCAGGTTCCCATTTATTGGGACAAAGCATTGTGAACATTATAAAAATAATAGAACTTTTTTTTTCATTTCAATTTACACCCTTTGATTACTACTTCATTGCATAATAAATAGCATTATTACTATTCTTGTATACTGCAATTAGTTATATAACTTCACATTAGCTTTTGTCATTTTCATATTTTTATTATAAATATTATTCATCGACTCGATCACCTTGCACTATTTTTAAAAAAATCGTAACATTAATCACGTACTTACACGGAGATCGCACTCCGATAAATAATTGATGATTTTTATTAATTTTGAAAGTTTAACAAATTCTTTCTCTTTATTAATAAAGAACCACTGACATATTCTAAGGTGACTCACAACCACTTAGCGGTTCAACTGCGCGAGAACCCTCGATTCAACAGCTCAACCGTGCTGGTTACGTGAACCGCGAAAATCAGTTCCATTATTATGGCTCAATCTACCAAAGAATCAATACAGTTCGATAGAACCAATTATTCAAGCAATTCTCAAGGCTGTCGTGTATTTACGTTACATCCTATATTTCGACGTTACCGCGCAACAGTTCATTGAAAATTTATGAAGATACGTTTGCCTACTGTCAAAACTATCCGAGGGAAAAGAAATAATTTCTCGATACCGTTTAAATAGCACAAAACAACTCACATATGATTTATAGTGAAATATTTTACGCCTCAGTGAATTATATTGGTAATCGATTACATTGAGATACGAAATTCTATTTATTCCTATATCTACTTGATACCACGCTTTTTCTCATAATTTCACATTTTGCAGTATCACAACATTAACCTACTAACTCTACAGACGGTAAAGCAGAGCGACTGTACTTCATATCGATTTAATCAATTTAATCCGTTTCCGCATTCGCCAATAAAATACAGCGTCTTCTCCTCAAATTCCATAGTGCAGACCTTAAGGCGGATCTAAAATTACAAAAAGAAAAGCTTATGAATCACAAGACTCCAGCAATCGCGTGGCAAACACGTGGTGCCTGACTAATCTAGTCTAATCTATTTACAAATTCCTGGCCTCTGTAGCAAATTCTATGACACGCGTTGATAAAGAAATCATCTGGCGTCGTATCAGCCATCGAATACACATTCATATCGATTACCTCAATCAATTCTTTATGAGAGTAATGGACGCTCTTGATAGTTCTATAAGTAACCTCTGCCACGCATTAACTGATTTCCAGTTCACGATACATTATTTGATATTCGATAGATATACCCTCCCCGGCACGTCGGAATTTCTTGCCTATAGGAAACTCGAAATCGATCGACCGCAATTTGCGTTCCATCGTAAACCGTGAAATATCGGCGGTTATGTAAATGAGAATCTAATTGCTCGCTCCTAGGTATAATACAAAACTGAAGTGCACTTCTAACGTATAGCAATAAATAGGGAGAATAGATAAATCGGTAAGCAAACAGATAGATGGCTATATATATAGATATACGCATATATATACACATATATAAAATGAAAAATATGAATAACAAGGCGTTTGCATTGTTAGCTATACTTTTACATTCTCATATTCTGGCATTGGCACATAGTTACATTTCTATCATAAATGCATATATATATATATAGACTGGTTCTATCGGAGAATACTGCATGTGCGAAAACAAGGCAATTAATGTAAACCGCGTATACGATGCGTTCGTACGTTCGTTAGGTTGCGGGTTTCAGATTAAGGGTAGAGTGGGTTATTCCATAGTGTGCAATGGTATCGGTGGGGATGTTAGCTTTGTCAGTGTTAAAAATGGCGGGCGAAAAGGTATCGATACAGGGATTTGAGTATAGCAGTGCTAAAGAGTGGGTAGGTAGTTGGGTAAAGGATGAGGGCTATGGTAAAGGGATAGAGAAAGGGTACGGCGCTACTACACGGCGTTACAGTAGGCAGCAGTAAATGTAAAAATATTGCTGAATTGGTTTAGATAACGGTTTCATATGGGGGCTTTCCCCGATACGGCGATAGGGGGGGGACTTGCTTTGAAAAAAAAAAATATATCGCGACTCGAAACGCGAGCGATACGAAAACGTTTGCATTTCAGCAAAGCCATGGACGATATATATATATGTATCTAGTCTATTTGACTACGTTGAATCGGCCAAATGATATTTTCAACGAATTAATACGCACGTGTATAATTATCCCTGTCAATTCTGATATCTGGAATACTGTGATTCGTATCTAAGGAAATAGGAGTGTATCGAATTAATAAATAAGAAAAATTACGTACAGCTAATACAGGGATTAAAAACGTGAGTGGACGAGTCATTAAACAGTAATTTTATATATAATAATAATATCTCGCGGTAACGACGCTAAAGAGCACGGCTATATATTCGCATCACTTTTAATTTCTCTATTATTATTTTGTAGCATCGCACAAATTAAACTTCCGGCCATTAGAGGATTGATCCACCACCAAGTGGAATGTAATATCGTCCTGGCTATAAGGGGATGGCGGGGGGAGGTGGCGCTGGTTTTGGCCTTGTTAGAGGGTAGGAAACGCTGTGGTAGTTGGGAGAAAGCTGCGAGTAGAGCCGGTGGTTCTTAATTATAATTCTTGGCCGCAAAGTTCCAGCGAAAGCTTCGCAAATGAGGCCGGCGCCCGCTCGTCTGACACAACGATCGTAGCGCGAATCTCGGGGGGTAGTTCGAGGGTTGGAAAGTGTTGCCACTAGGAGATGGTGGTGACGTTGGTGGAGGTTAATGGTGGTGGTGGTGATTCTACTTTGTAAGGGATGTTAGCAGCATGGACCAGAGAGAAGGTGGCACGGGTATATATATATGTATATACACGTACTAACAATGTTGGTAACCGTGCTGTTAGACTGGTTGAACAAACCCCATTACTATTCAAAACATAAAAACCATTTAAAAATGTAATACCCCATCCGCGAGTAAAAAGTCACCGTATGATCCGTACTGTGGGACTAAGTAAAATATACTGCCCCCCGTGGAAAAGCTTCGCGTTCGAATAATCGTGATTTATTAGCCTAAGGAATTTCAGCAGCTACGCGAAAATGTCCTTTTTTACCTAAACGATACGAAAAACCCTTGATTACAGATATACTATAGCTATATGCGTGGAAAGGTAATGTATTTCGTTTTTATATTTTTACTCGCCTTTCTCGATACACCTTCTATTATTTACATTGAAATTCAATAGTTGTGTGTATAACAATAGCTTTTATAATAATACTGTATTACATACTGTACTACGGTAAGTTACTTCGGATACTTACATGTCGATGAGGGAATCGACGATGCCATTGTACGCTACCATTTTACGAGCAGTAATTATTTCAGTTAGATGTGGATAATTGTTCTGTAATTTCTTCGCGCGAACCATCGACCCTTTACAGTCTATTGGCACGTAGGTGTATTAGACTGCACAGCAGGTTCAGGGCTTTTCTAATGCACTTCGACGTCTCACTTGCAAATCCTGAAAAATCGAAATGCGAAAGAGTCAAGACGGCATATAATAAATGCCAAGAAACGAAGATAAGGAGTACAAATAAAAAAGAAAAAGAAGAATAAAAAATCAAAAAAAAAGTACAAGATCGTACGTAGCGATGTTAATAAAAAAAACGAAACCAAAATATACTTATAATCATAAACCGAACAACGAATTGCGTACAGTAATTGCATATGCACCTGCGTGCATATGCAGGTGATACCTACAGTACAACCTAGCATGTAATCATCCAAGTTGATAACTCCTATCCCACACGGTTCTATTAACAGTTATTATTGGAAGACCATACGCGAAGAAAGTTTTCTGCAATTTAAGTTGTTTCACTGGATGCACATAGGTGGCATACGAACAAGTTTTTAAGTGATGCAATTACCACGATTAGTCCTCGGTTAATTGCGGCTTCATCCAGTACCCATCATTTATGGATTAAAAGCGACACCGATAACCCTGCACTTCCCGTTGAATATTTTAAGTGCGTTTCACGAGACACATTTTTTTTTTCTTTCACTTCTTCCAAGTGATATGGATCTAATGAGTAACGAGAATAGTCGGAAATTATGGAAAGCCAGACCGCCCTAATTATCGATTACTGTATGTATAACTTTACGAGAGTAATGACCGATGTACGAGTGTACTTGTAGATTAATGACGTAACATACTCCCACCTCCTCTACTTCTTCCTCCTCTACTTCTTCCTCCTCCTCCTCTTCCTCCTCCCTGTCCTCCTCAGTCGCGCGTATGAAGTTTGACATTTGGAAGGCTTCGTTAATCAAGCGTAATTACGTAGGCACAAATATTGCTTTAATTACACATCGATAGCTATACGATGCTTTTAACGTTTATCATGCCCGTATAGCAGCAACGTTACTTCATCGATTCCCATATAATTAGACTTTATCGAGTAAACGCCTAAAAAGACTGCCACTTTCTGGTAGCCTGAACGATTATTTGAAGTAACCCAATTCTCGGAATACACATAGTATACTCGCGATATAATTGATTCGAATAACGGTGAAACGGATCGATTTGAATTTCGAAGCAAAGTTTGATTAATTTTATGAATAGAAAATTATTTCCTCGTTCCTCTCTGTATGTGTGCGTGGCTATGGTACATTCGGCGTAACTGTAAAATGACATTCTCTATACGGCGATACAATATTTATCGCGAATGAATTTTATGCATTTCAAATGTAAAGTGATTGGTGGGATATTACTATAAAGTAATCCGTAGAAATAATGAAAGAGTTTAGTACGTATGGAAGTGATTGTTAGCGAATGCAAAGCCACATGAGAGTCACTGAGTATAGCTGTTGGTAATTTCATATGATTATTCATCGCGGACGATGAATGAGACGATAATATCGGGATAATTAAAATAATCGGCGTTCTATTCCGTTCCTAGTGTGCATGATGGCTGCAGTGCATTGTTAAAATGCAATGCTGTTGCGCATTTTATCACGTTAGAGAAAACGCATGGAGTTAACGCTAATCAGTGTCGTCGCAATTAGATATCTGTATGAGTGTGCGTGTATACAGTGCATTAAGTTAACATTCCAATTGGTACATCATACGAGTAAAATATCTTACATGAGAGTAAATCACCCTTTGGAATGACCCGTATGTGTACGCACGTAGGTACACATATTATTACGATGCCATCCCAGCCCAGCATCCCATAAAGACGCCCTAAGGAAATCAGTTCAGCTGGGATTCAGTAGCCAGCAAGGTTCGCCTAATGTTATGCTAATGGCCGGCATTATCAGAAGGAGTTTATATCGCATAATAGCCGATTACAATAATTTGCCATGGTGAATCTTTATTAAATTACGAAGTAGCCCATACAGCATAAATACGCCCTGTGGACGAGCCTTCATTAATATCAGCCATCATATATGAACGTCGTTGTAACTCGTACGAGATGAAATTATAGTGACCTAAAATAATAGGAAATTTCGCATTTTTGCATTGTACACAGACCTTCGAAGATATAATACGTATACTTTTTTTCACCATATCCTCCATCGCTATACCGTTTCGTTATAGTGATGCAAGTGTATGAATTTCGCGAAATGAATAAACGCCCGACGAAGCGTCGCAAATTGAAAATAATTTCAAGCCGAGTCGAATTACCGGTTTCTAGTTTCATCGACGCACCGAGTAAAACCTTCGCGCGCGAAGTCCCGTCGCTACTGTGCAAAGAGGCCGAAATGCGTTTCTCTCCTGGTAATTTGATAAACGTCCGAGCGCACCCCTGTCCAAGGGTGGCGATGTCGACGGTGCCGGGGATGGTTGTCGATGGATGGTGATGCCGATGCTGCTGATACTAGATACATTGATAGCTGATGGGTATGGGAGATGTGGAGTGGCAAGGCAAGAATGAACGAGATGGAAGCAATTGGCATCGATACTTTCGAAACATCCACGTGTGCCGGAGAGTCAGATCTGGTTCGTTTCCCCGAGTGCACTTCAGTGCTACGGTTCGGTACGGAGGGAGTGAGGAGAGAATGAGAGTGAGAGAGAGGGAGAAATTGAGCATTATCAGAGAGCGAGCGAGCTGGTAAGGGAATCGTGAGAGAGACACTGCGAGAGAGAGAAGGGGACGGGCGAGGGGCTGCTCTCGAATACGGGGAAGGTTAGCTACTGTAATTAGTGAGAACGTATCGTAATTAGAGAAAATGCCACGTTTAATTGCTAATTGAGTTTCTGGCTGATGCGAGATCTAATTTTAATCACCTAATTACGTGACTACAGGCTGCGGGCTACGGACGGCCGACGCCCGATTACTAACTCCTATGTGAATGTCGGTATGTCTTTGGCCGACATAGGTGAAACATCTAAGTATAGTTTTATAGTGAAATCGTAACGGCTGGTAAATACTAATTTTGCCATTGGATCTTATGGATAAAAGATTTTGTACGTTAGAGATCGATATTGACTGTATGACGTAGTACAGTGATTTCGATGGGGATGGAAATGATTTTATAAGGTATATACGTTGAATATTTTTTTTCTGTAATTTTACTGACACGTCATTTCGTAATGATTGTATGACATACTAATGATTTGCAATGGGGTTGGTTATTCGGTGGGTGTAATTTTGACCACCCGTTGCATAGGCTCGCATTCCTGTTTGGTTTACATATTGTATATGTACATTCGAAGGGAATACAGGGAAATGTGGTTAGAAATTACGTGCCCGTCGCCTATAGAGTGAAGCCTATAGTGTAGAACAGGGCTCTTATTAACGCGAGTATTAGCTATGCCCGCGCCAACTCCGACTCACCCTTCTAATCTATAACCAACCCTTCGCTTCTCGCCGGCACCGCGCTACACGATTATTGGTTTCACGCGAGGACGGCTATCAACGTTGTATCTATGGGGTGGCGATAAAATTGCTAACCGACCTGACCTTACACAATATACAAGTCTTAGGCAATCTCTGGAACGTACGCAACACGGTTAGCGCGCATGCGCGAAATTCTTAAACACAAACAAGACCCGTGTCCTTGTCAACGGTAAACAAAGATACGTTAAGCAGACTGAAAGTTTTTGAATAACGAATAAAAATAAAGGTCAACTTATTAAAATCCAACATTATTATCACGTGCTTAAGTTATACCGTCAGGACGCCGTGTGGCGTCGTCGTGGACTCTGGTCTATCCAAGCGTTAGCATAATTGAGCCTTATCTGGCACTGGGTTCCACGCGATACACGAAACGCCGTTTGGATCGATATCGTATACTTGGAAATAGATTTCTATCATGGAATTATAAATTCGTATGTCCGGCTAGACGTGCTATCAGTGCAAACAGAGAGGATACACGTAATTACGGGTATATGCGCATCGCGAGGCTCTCGGTTACGGAACATTAATTCACGGGTATTTTCTTACTACTATTTACGTCTTTTATACTTTCCTTTATCTTATTCGTGTCATTTTTTATCATTCTCACGACCGTATCCAAGTACGTAACTAAAGTCGGATACTACTCTTAGTACCAAGGGTGGCCATGCTACAGGCGATCCTTGTGGAGTTTTCATATTTCGCAGTCCGACCCGCCGGCTATGCTGAGCATATACGCATAAGTATGCACGTAGTGTCCTAGGGCAGAAAGAGAAAGACGTGGCGAAGGTAATGGTAATGGGTTAGATAGAGACGTAGGGAATTTAAGTGATAAAAGTATATACGAGTTGGACGTCTCGTTGACTGAGCCATTTGCAAAAAAGCAGTTCTCAAAGTGAATGTAAAAACAAAAAAAGTCGCTCGCCTTATTGTGCTACGGTGAGACTGACTCAAAGGCTTAGCTTTGTAGCATGTCGTACGTATGGCGAAGGGTGGCTGGCTACCTCCGTAACTACCCCTATAACGGTACTGGTATGTGTCTGTATGCATATAAACGGATATAGTAGTTGGTGCGCGCGCGGGCCACGCTTGTCAGAGAAGTGGGAGGGAGAAAAATACACCTAGCTACCTCGTTCATTTTTATCCCCTAAAGCAATTTCAGCATTGTTTTAAAATAGTACTTAGCAGGGTCATTGTATTATGCATGCGCCCCCTCTAGTGGGGTGCAGCAGTGTGAGAACACTTGATTCCTCGCGCACGTGAGCCTCGCTCTATTGTTAACTTGTAAAAAGGGGTGGACAAGGATGAAGATCATAGAGGAGGACCAAAAAGGGGGGGAGGGGTGGTCCAAGGGATTTCTTAAGTTCCAACATTTTTTTTTTCCGTAATACCTATTTTTACGTTATCAAATTATTATTCAATTGCCCCATTTTAAAATTCGCGATCAACCGCATTGTTACGTGGATTGTGCTCTTCGGGGGTAGTTCTATGAAGGGAGCACTGGGATACTGCTGAATTTCATTTGGTGAATTCATCCATCTAAAATACACTCGAGATTAATATCTTACTCTCGTATGGAAGATGCTGTTATTAAATCAGCAATAATCCTTGTCTCATATACTAGATTCGTCACGAAGTGCAATCGCCATTGTTTCACAACGTGTATACACAGGTATCTAGGGGAGCGTCTCGACTGTCTACTTGGTGAAGCAATATTACATTCGAAAGAGAGCGTACTCGCTGAGTGTGACGCCCGCGGTAAGGTTCTAAGGGCCCTTATGCAAGATAAAGGCTTGCATATACTTACTGAGTACATATACTCCCACATTCCGTCGAGTAAAGAGGCTGCTGAAATTTTGTCCATCCCCTAATAAGATTGACGCACGCTTCTCAGTCAGAAAAGCACGTAGCCCACTTCGAAATGATTAACCCTAGCTGAATGTTGGATAAAACCGGTAGAGCCATAATGTATCCATCAAAGAGCAAGCATAAGTAGCACTAAGAGAATGAAAATTTAAAGCACGCCAATATCTGGGAAGTCTACGAGTTTTGGGGTTCATAACTAATACGTGTGATGCGTGGGGTCATAATATTTTTTTTAGAATAATAAATCTGACTTTTTTCTGGGGGTGTGTCTGGGGATTGTAAGGAGATTTTGATTATTAAAATGGTGTATTAATATGGGTTATCCAAGGGGTAGCGTATCTTCCCGAGCAGCATTTCAAGATTGGCAGGCCGGTATCTTTTAGATAACTTGACTGATCTCGACTTCGTTGTTAGGGGATGACAATTCCAAAACTACAGCGTTAAGTACATGGCCAGGGGGCGCGTGGCCAAAGGCGCTGGAACGGCCCTCTCATGTTCATTGTTCGCAGTCTCTAACCTCTTTCAGTGCCTCGTTCCTCTTTGGCCTGTTCACTCCTTTCTACCCCTTAGCATCCCTAGAACCCACCGACCAACCCCCTAGTTCCTTGCCAACCAACCATGCTTCTCGCTCTCGTCTCATCTCGTGCCAGCCTAGTGACTTCATGAGGGTCTCATTTTCATTAAGAATTAAAGTTGAAGTCTGGGAAAAAGTTTCATTCGCCTTTTCCATGCAAATGAGATCGCTATCTCGCTTCTAAAAGTCTCGGAACCTCTTTTGCGAGCGGATGCGATTCCGCGCATTGCAGCATGACGTCGCTCTTCGTTATATACAGACTGTACCGTAACTGTTAGACCAATGGCAGATTGCTGCGATTACGCTTGAATTAAGAAATTTATTCAATTTTGGATAACAATCGTTTTCGCGTAGAATCGTATCTATTTTTATTTTAAAGCCACCGTGTATATTTCATCCTTTCAAATCAACAGTTTTTCTCTCTTCTTCTCTTTTTATTTGCCATTTTCCTACTTTCTCTCATTGAGCATTTTTTACTCGTCGCCATCTTCTTTCCACGATCTCAATATCTCAGATTCTCGCGTTGAAATCACTAAGGGCTCTACAGGAATCGCAATGGCGGTGTCGCGAAAGGGAATATTTCATTTACCTGTTCACAAAACATAAAAAAATTCACTAAAATTCAATCTACCGCAGTAACGTTCTAAAAAAAAAAACCAATAATTTGGCAAGATCCACGGGGATAGTCAGTGAGGTATTGTCAATTTTCATAATTGCCTTTATACCAAAATAAATTGAGAGTAACGCAACAGGGTCGAACTATACCCGTTCTCGCAATATGGTTCCTAATAAGCCGATTACACGGTGCGTATCAATTTTCATTAGCAAATTAAAAAATACCTTTGTCCCAGCTATATATAGGGCCGAATGAAAACATCCATTATTTACTCCGAGGGCGTTTCGTGCGGATTTCATTATCGCACGGTAGAATAACCAAAGAGGTTTCGTGTGAGTCAAAAAATATGGGATAGTCCGGTTACAAGGGATATAAAACCTATCGCGCCCAAAATTCTCATACCGATATTCACGTGTCTATTCTGCGTTTTAGTAATTTCGTTTTTCTTCGCCATCCCTTCGGCTCCACAATCTTAGACGATTAATCGACCTGGCTAACTAATTAATTGCTGTAGACATACGCGTTACGAGATTCAGACCCGCAACCCATTTCGCTCTCTACTATAACCACGAAATAATCCAATTTGAATTTTCATTCGTTCTTCGCTACTTTCACACTATCGTCCTCATTTCTCATCCTGCTATCTAGTATATCTATATCGTATATATGTTTACCTACGTATACTGTATATAGATATACGTGTCTTTCTATATCGAACAGAACTTATGGATAGGCTGAATAATTAAACCGCACCTCCAGTGAATCATTATTTGCACGGCTAATTTGCGTGATAAGCCGTGTAAATAATAATCCACAATATTTCTCTCGTGGGACATTCACTCTCGCGAAGCAATGATCAAAAGTATCGTATTACGTACTACATATATACGTACACTATACACTATACACTATACGCCTAACGCCACAATGCAATACGGCCTTATTATTTTCACACGTGGAAATTTCGTTCAAGTTTTCAAAAAGTATCCACCTTATATATATCGATATGCAATTAATTGTTTCCAAGAAAAAAAAAATCTCCTACGCATTTACTAATTAAAGATTCGTTCATCGACTAACCGGATAACAGTCCGACATTACCCGATGCCTTGACGTGACAAACGCACCGCCGTCACGAATCGTTCCTAGGTCGCGTATAAATTAATAATTACAAGCGCCGCCATTACTGGGATTAATGTCAGCGATATTATGCACCCGTTTTGCCGATAATTCAAACGAACGCTGATACGTCTTGATAATGAAAAAAAAGAAAAGGAAGAACTATACGCAGGAAGACGAGAATAACGCAGGTATAAATTTTCCCCTGGTATCCCGCGTCGACACCGTCTCGTTATCAGGAATGATTAAACGACGCGCGCGAATAAATTTGATAAGATTTTTTAAATGATTAATCCATCCATTAATATTCCCTGGGATATTTCACGCATCTAACTCTACTTTGGCAGTCGCGTTATTTAATGCGCGGCTACGCTACAAGGTGTCAATAAAATAACGATCTCTGATCGGTAATGTCACGAGAGATGAGATAAATATGGCTATTTGAACGCGGCAGATAATGCAAACAAACGCACGGTGAGTTATGCTTCCCGGATCTGTATAACGCGCAATCCCGCAATACGATATGCTTTGCGTGAAATTTACTTTGAATTACCACCGTGCCAGTAATGCAGGCTGGATTGGCATTTGCTGGGATTATCAATATTTACAGTTGTAACGTCCTAGCGTGTTAGATGACACTCATTAATGGTAAGATTAGCTTAGGATTTCTCGGTATAATGTATATAGGAGAAGGGTGGGGCAAAATGGTCATCCTCATTAATATTATTATTAATACTATTAATGGTACCCATTAAAGTGTAATATACGTCACTGTGACGTCATACCATAAAATCGATTCTCTATGATTTATTTGAATCGACTGAAATAACTTCCAGTTCGTATGCCTGGCAAATGGGTCCTTCGAGTCTTAACAACGGGGACCTGGTTCATCTTACGGTTCATGATGTCAAGTGATTACAGCTATTTTGTACCACTTGTACTTATTAGGGGTGATACGCCGTGCCGGGCGGCCATTATGAGTGCCATCTGAATCTCTGCCTCTTGAATGCCTCCATTTACCATTAAGCACATTACTATTATCCTATCACGCGCTCACTCGGGCAAAGAGAGTTCTTTGGTTTGTCCGTGATGTGCCAAGCCATTTGTGCAAAGTGGCGTTCATTACTAAATTATGCTGGTTTCATATAGTATTGCATTAAAACGATTATTCAGTGCGTTTGGTGTTAAGAGTAAAGGATAAAGGTGCATTCGTACGCTGATAAATAAACCAGTCAGTTTTTTTTTGGTAAATACCAGTGAAAGAAACGAATTAATTGTATTCTCTTTTGTCTTGCGCGTCTCTCTTTTTTTTTCTTTTGAGGGAAAAACCAAAGGGGTGTTTTTTAAATGTCGTATATACGTTCAGACCACATTTGGTAAAGTCGAAAAGTAAATTTCTCGTTTACTGACAATGAGACGTACAGTTTAGCTTCCGGTTGAATTGACGTGCGCGCGCATTTTCACGCTTTATTTCGTTCATTTTTATACGAAGGTTATATCACGTAATACGTACTTTATATCGGCGTATTAGGCAGGGGGTAAATTTTATACGTATATATGTAGGTAGATATGTATATTCACGGGGTTGTATACGGCTGTCCACTGAAGATAACCAGGGACCGCCATTTCCCACCGATTCCCTCGTCCACGTGAGTATTCCTTTCCCTCCCTCATCCCTGACCGCAGTATTTGCCGACTAGCGGTGATCCAGCGGCTTTTAATAATATTTCCGAATTTTTTTTTCGATCTCTCCCGCGCGCACGGCTCATAGACGATTCCCTGTGATATTTTTTCACCGGTAATCCCGAAGTATTGCACTCTTTTTGAAAGCGATTTTCGATATATAAATAGAACGATGACGGACGTGAAATGACTTTTGGGTTTTGTCATTTCTTTTTTTTTCCCCCATCAGACGCATTTCACATTGAAATCACGAAAATTTTAGGTATCTACGTAATCATTTCGGTATTCGTGTACGTAACGACTTGGCTTATATTTTTGGCAATCGGCAGATTCCCTGTTCTTTGAGATTTTTTTGCATATAAAATGCGTAGCAACGCAAACAGTCATTGGGGGGAAACAAAAAATGGTATTGTACTGTGCCACTCTTTCGGATAAAATCGAATGGTCGCGGCAGAATAGTACGCAAGAATAATTCAATAATCTTGACGAATTTTTATTCCACTCTCGGATTTAATTAAACGACAAAATAGATTTTATTATTTGCAATCACGTTTGTGCCGCATCCTCATCCCTCCCTTCGATTTCGCTATAGCTCGCCAATCCGTATAGACATTACGAAACGTTCCCTTGCACATTCCGTAACGAGGTTCCGAATGTAATACATTGGAACGCAGAAACAGGGGTCGCTACCACTTCTGAAGGTCCTTCCGGTACTGAGTCAAGTACTAAACGAATTTAACCCTCGATCGTTTCGGCGCCCTGACGATAGACTTTGAATTTCTTTTCTTCACCTCTTTCTCTTTTTTTATAGCGATTTCATCCGATCGATTCCTCCTTTAAATATTTCATTCGTTCCAGCGGGAGTACATTACGCGTATACAGCCACGTGAATATGTATAGGCACACAGAGAATCGACCTTATGATTATTTATCAGGCACCCTCGAAATTCAACTCTCACCCCCTTTCCCGCCGCGACCTTTAATGAAGGGTGCGCCTGTCGGTCAGTACCAAGGATTTAACCGCTATGAAAAATCGTTATCAGTAGCCTCACTACCGGTACCAATGTAAAAACACAAAGACACACGTAGCACGGAGTATCGATGCCATTTTTTGAGGAGGGGTTGGCCAGGTCTGTCAGGTTCGCAGAGTTTAACGACCTTTAAAGAATTTCTCTCAAGGCGCAGTAGCGCAGGTTACAGACCAAGCCTGATCCGTGCGAATTTTATGATGTTGCAATTTGCAAGAAAATTCTTGCCAGTGGATGGTAAAGATATGAGGAAGTTTATGCGTGCAGTGTCCAAGGAAGATAGATAAAACGGAAGAGAATGCGAAGGAAAGATGGCGTCCGTCAGTAGAGCCAACGATAAATAAAGTAGCTTCGTAATGCCCGGCTAAGAATTGTCGGTCTTTAGAACCCTTCTGACATCAACATAATACTCTTAGCTTCATAGCGTAGCGCCATGGACCCCAGCATCCATTCAAAGGCACATAATTTTACATAGCTATATATATATACCGGCATATAATGCACGTGTACATATATGACTGCGCACGTGGAGGGTTATGTACATGCATATATTCCTGCATAAATACATTAGGTACGGGCTCCTACGAGAGATCCTCAGAGAGACGGCCGCATATAAAAATACCTATAAAGATACTTTGAATTTTATATTTGCCGGAGCGGTCAACATTTAAATGAGCCGATCGATCGATATTACATTAGAATATGACGTGGGATACGCCGTATTCGGACACGTGGATATATCTGTAAGGTTGTATACCTATATGCGTGTGTTATGAAGTAGAAGCCAAGGGATGGCCATGTTGATTCTCTAGATTCTCTTGGTATGCTATATTACGTGATGGTGATGGTACGGCCCGAACTGGACTGTAAGGGTGGCCAAGCTTTCGAGGGGTTGCGAAATGAGACGTTCTCAGACTTTCGAAGGGTGGTTTGAAAGGAACATTAGGCCAGCCCGAGGGCGGCTACCCTAACCTATATGGGGTGTTCGTGGAAAATGGGACTCTGGTCGTCCCCTATTATCGCCGTCAAACGAGAAATACTCTAAACTCAAGTTCAATTACGAATGGCTGGTCGAGTTGCTCGTTAGAGTAAGAATTGAATGAAGGAAGCTTTGCGGGAAAAAAAAATGAAATAATTTTATACTCTTCGATTTCTTCTTTCTTCCTGCTAAGCAAACCTTAGGACATATTGGCTAGTCTTGTTTATGTTTTTATCAAACGATTTTAACGTTCGTTCACCCGTATCACAGAATTGGTCAATAAAATCTAATAAAATCCAATGAAATCGCCAAATGCAAACGCGGCCAATAAGTGGCAAGCGATTCGCACACCGAATCTCCTTCTTTTTTCTAATCTCCGATTCGTCAATACTCGGTGCGACCGAATGAATTAGTCGTCGTTTCGTATTGTAAAACGTAATAACGCAATTTACCGAAGACACGCGGCGCCCACCGAGCGAACGTCGTTGGTACGGAAGGGGCAATTTAAATAAACAAATTATAAATATTCGTTTGCGCAAACCATCTCAGCATGAATAATCATTACGTCGTGGACGAACGACGACGGGCAAGGTGGTTTGGTACCGAGGCCAGAACCGATTCGATTGATTAAATTTTTAATAATTCATTTGCATTCCCACCCCTCTCTATATACCACCTTACGAGGAACAACCCCACTCGGCTTGAATCTATACCGAGACAGATATAGACGCTCAACCCTTTTAATATATTTTTAAATTACATTTTTAATTGTCGCAACAAATGAATTATCGATTATTTTAACCGCTTGTGCGCTCGAGCATAGAATTGATACCGATTTCCACGCCTTTCTGTCATTTCCTCCAATCACAGAACCGTCCATACAGAAACGCGCGATGTAGATTCGCGAAATCTGCGTGACAGCTCACAGTGTTCTTTTGAAAAATAACGATAACATCGTTTCAATTCCCCTCCCGCTGCCTTCTCCCGTGACGTTTATTTTTTTTATTTTTTTTTTATTATTCAAAGAGAAAATCTCATCGAGACTTTTATGTCTCACTCCACTTCAGGTTAACGAGTAAAGGTACACCTAGTTAACGTTACTTAGTTGATTACCTTTCCAATTGACACGATGGTCGCAATCAGTCCAGTTTGGTTAGGTAGGTTGTAGGTTGGTACCTACTAGCTTTGCTACAGCTCGTCCACCTACCCCTGGGCAGTTCTGTGAACATTGGCAGACCAACTTTTCTTCCGACTTTCTCTCTTCTCTCTCTCTCTCTCTCTCTCTCTCTCTCTCTCTACCTCCCTCTCTTTCCACCTATGTTTACAGTCTTTTTAACAAGCATTACACATACTTGGATCTCCTTGTCATCACCTTGACTTCTTGAATACATATTGGTACAAGTGTTTTTTTTAGCGGTTATGACAAGGGCTGATAATAATATTGATAGATAATTATCGAATAATATAATCATTAGGATCGGTTAGGTATTTTTTTTTTCAAATTGAATGGAATCTATATGTAAATGATTTTTTAATTTATTTTACTGTAGCTTGCGACTTTTGTAAATGTTTAAGTTGCTAAAAAAAGGGTACTGACGTCTACTATATAGTATATGTAATTAAAAGGGCAATAATGGCCGAGCGCACACGTCCAGGTAATAATTCGCGATTTCGCAGGAAAGCGGAATCATCGGAACATAAAGTTCGACTCTCAGAAGCATCTCAGCGCGAAATCCGAATCTCATAACTTCCGCTCGGACGACGTTGGGCTCAATATTCAAGATGACCGGTGGATGGGACGGATGTGACGTCACGCTTCGTCGCCGCCTCGGGCCATATTAGATCGAAGAGTTTCATATTGCTTGGCGACCAGTGTAGAGAGCCTTAGGAGAGAATCAAGACGACTGACGATCTTCCACTGAATTCTCTTCGCGTCCAGTTTATCAATGCTTCGCTTAGTGTAGTAATAATATTCATTGGAGGTGAGTGGATCGGATTGAAATTTGTATGAAATTCTACAAATGCAGAAAATAGGTACAATATGTTACTTACCGGATAGAAATATTATTATCTGGATACCATGTATCAAATTGCTTCATTGGATAAGAGACTAGAGATCATGGACGATACTGTAGATTGACTCTACCCATACGTACAGTGCGATCCAGAAATACGATCAAGTATTTACAATTGTATTAAATAAATAAAATGTACAGCCTCCGAGCGATGACTTGTTTGTCGCTTCCTCGTATTAATATGTATTGTTTTTTTAAAGGTGGTAGGGTAGGCTATTAATTCCGGAGGGATATAACCACGTGGTTGTGAAGGAACGGGATATTTTGCATGGCCTGTTTGCCAATGGCTTTAAATTCCTTTTGAGTTTGGCGAGCGCCGAACAAAAACGACAGGACGAAAAATGAGGTTGAGTGGGTGAGAGAGAGAGGGCAAGAGTGAGAGGGAGGGTGTAGTGTACGTGCGAGTGAGATAGAGACAGAGAGGCAGTAGCCACGAGGAAGAGAAAAAAATCATTTGCACGGTAATTCGAAGCCTGGATTTCAGTCGATAAAAGGATGCACACACGCCGCGGCGCATACAGAGGGAAGAAACAAATGAACAAATTCGCGTTTCAGAATAATGCCCGGCAATCCCATCTACCCGTTCCTCGTACCCCATACTGCACTCAGTCCCCCACCAGGGCATCGGACTAACCCCCTTCACCGAAAATCTACCCTCTCATTGCTCCCTCTCGTATACCTTCGTACCAACCCTCTCGGTGCACCCCCCTATCGGGGGCCCCGACTACCTCCGTACGTCCCTGGTCTCTGAACCGTACTTTTTTTCATTCCGTCCTATCAATTGATCAGGTTTTAAATTTCCGCGTCCATCCGAGCTCTGCCTCCTCTCTGCTGCTGCCGCTGCTGCACCCTGTACCACTACCACTACCTTCGTCACTACCACTGACACTGCCATCGGAGTTCTTCTACCTCTGTCTCTCCAATGCCCTTTTACATACTATACTGAACCACCATCACTGCCACTCTCCGACTACCCTCCGCCTCCTGTCCCTCTCTGTTTAATTAAAAGGACACATTAAATTATTTTTTCAATTGAACCCCCCATTGTTACTCGCAGACTGCTGATTCTATCCAATTTTTTGTCGGGAGCTTTGCCGGAATTTTTTTTGTGCTTTCCTATTAATTGGGAAATACCGAAATACGCAGAATATCGAGCACCTTGATGGTCCAGTGAGCATGGCGGCGAGGCGCGCGACGCGACAATTTTTCGATAGGTTTTTTCACTTTTTTTTTTAGTTATTTTTTTCACCTGCTACAACTGTTTCTTCTCTCTCTTTCTTTCTCTATCTCTCTCTCTCTCTTACGCGCCTAACCACCAACCTGCCTAACGTTATGTATATTTTGTTGTGGCCAATTTTTGTATTCGAAAAACACTTTTTCCTTTGGTGAAAATTTTATTTTTTCACTATCGCCGAGCACTTGGTGCACAGAATTCTATACAGCGCGATACAAAAATACGTTTCATTCGTGAATAAAATAAATTGCAGTGCCCTTGTGAATATTTAAAAAATCGCTAGAGGGCGTCCCATGTACCTGTCTCTAAACTTTGTTTTAGAAAGTAGTACTTGAGATTTCAATATGTGTCAGGCGTGTCAAATGATGTATCTGTATGCTGTAGTATGATTGGTCTGAAGTTATCCAAGGTTTCTTAACACTATCATCCACTTCTACTGATACCGTGGCCTAAATGGAAACAAAGTCGACATGAATTTTCAAAATTCAGAATACATACTGTACCAGAGAAGGAGGAAAGAGTACGAAGGAGTCCATAACGAAACGAGGGGTTACCAAAATAATCTTCTAAAAGAACTTCATAGACTTCCTTGCAGGAATATTTATTGAATAAATACCGTGAAGCAGAGCATAGTATACAAATAATTACAGTTGACTCTAGCTATAGAGGCGCTCCGTATAATCGCGTTTCCCCTAACCACTCTTTCTAAGCTATCGCGCCGAGAGGGGAAGGCTTCCCCCACTCTTCCGTGCCTTTCAGCACGCGTGTTACCTGCGCTCTGTCGAACGCTCAGCCTACTACAGTGGAGACGGGGCTCTCCGTAATATCGCTCTCTCGCTAGTTATCGCGTCTCAGAGCTTTCGGTGCGCCCTATACAGAGAGTCGACTGTAATAGAATTTGACTCGATTCCGAAATGGGCTCTTTTGCTCGCGGAGCTCACCTTACGCCGGCTGGCAATTAGGCGCTTTGTGAATCGAGGTGACATATTTTAATTACGATGTTAATTTGAATTTAAATCACTTTAAGTTCCTCGCAACGGCCGGAGGACTATCGCTCAACCATTTTACCATTCCCGCCATTTCGTCACCCTTAAACCCACCCTAACCCAACCCAATCCTACCATCAACCTGCCACCTGCTACGTTGCCTAAGTTACTCACCCTGGGTAGGTGAATCGTTGTTTACGTGTGCATGGCCATTATCGGGTAGTTGGCTTTGAAAAGGGCGAGAATCTGAAATATTCCTTCATAGCACAAAAGGGAGGGGTAGTTACCCCTCGACCCTTGTAAAATACACGAAGTCTCTTCAGCTTAGTGTTGCTTGATCTTATTACCCTTCTCATTCTTACCCTTTATTTTCCCTTAATCGAGAAAAAGAAGAACTTTTCATCCCTTTTTTAAAATCTTTTTTCATACAACTCATTCTGCTTTACTGCTTGATCTTCCGTTTACACTTTCCCTTAGACGCAACAAGCGTCACGATTTGAACTTGTTCATCTCTAGGGCAACTATGTAAGAAAGGCTTAACATTACGATTATGGCAATCGACAGATTGGCCATTGTTCGAAAAGTATATTTTCAAACACGTCATGTCCTTCGCTTTGTCCTCAAAGGGATGTCGCAAAGGGTGGGTGCAGGGTAAGAAGGACCAATCGTTCTCCGCGACATCAGTAATTCGGAAAAGCTAATTAAAACTTGACTCGTACCCACCAAGACTGCCCACCCTTATCCTCGACTACGTTTCTCCATCGAGCTAGGAGGTTTTAAGGGGGTTGAATTCCAGCCCGAAGGTAGACGTAGCAAATCCTGCAGAGAAAGTAGCCCTTGCGCATTTCTCAGCATAGAAAATCTCATTGGCATCAACAAGATCTTGAATCTCTTCAGAATTGTCTTTGTTTCAACTCTGTATCGCAACCCGAGTAAAAATTATTTAGTATGCAGTAGATCCGCAGTTGATCACTCAGAAGAAGTATAGATAGAAGTATAGATAGAATTATAGATAGAAGTATAGCCAATGAGACTGACTCATGCTAAAGACATACTTCCAAAATGCATGACCAATATCTATGCCTGTAGTATGGGTCAGTCTCATTGGCTATCAAAAAATCATATTTACCCCATATACATAATCTCTCTTATCATTAACTCTAATGATATGCTTACACTGCAAATCCAAGTGTGCAGCGAAGTGTGTTATTCCCTATCCTTTCTACGGTAGTCACTTTTTGAACACTTACAAGTACGTTGTTTTTACGTTGGAATACGTGGGAATAACAACACACTTGTAAGTGTTTAAAAAGTGACTACCATAGAAAGGATAAGGAATAACACACTTCGCCACATACTTGGATTTGCAGTGTATCCACAAGTATAGCTGCCACGTTAACTACCTGGATAAAGGAGATAACTATATGTATATCGAAGGAAAATCCATGAGTTTCTTTTATATCTATATATGTTATCGCAATCAGAAGGGTGATAGTCATGGCATATCTGTCGATCTGCGGTATCGGTAGCGAAGCGATTCATCAGTAACGTTAGCCGATTGTTCTACCTCTACGAGTCACGAAATATTACAGCGACAGGATCACGTGCAGACATTGTCACGTATACAGAGGCAGATTTCCACGATGGTTTGTAGCTCTAGAGCTGGTAGAATAACGCGTGTATCGCACTAGGGGTTCGTCTAGGTAGCTACATGGAAAGCGGCACCCCCATATATATATAGATGGATAAATACCGAAACGTCAGTAACTCACGATCAGCTACCCCCTCCTTGTCCCTCTAACGTTTTCTCTTTGAATCTTTCTCTCTCTCTCGCGTTCTCTCCTGCTCCTCTCGTATATCCCCTCTCTCTTTCTCGCTCATCCAACTCCAGCAGCTCCTCTCTTACTCTCGCGGCGGCTTTGTGCGCGACGGTGGGCATTGTGTATCCTGCAGGATGTACATCTAGATCAATAGCATTGGAAATTATCCAAACAAATTATCGATAGAGCGAAAAAAGCCCGGGCACGGCGACCGGGGCGCTACATCACCCATAGACGGCGAGCGAGCGTATTAAAAAATAAAAAATTGCCGTACATTTTTCAGGCATTAACGTGTGTGAGGGTGTACGTGCTCGTGCGTGCACGGGGGGTGAGCTGCTGGGAAGGGTGTGGAGGTTGGCGGAGGTATACTGGAGGTGGAGGTTTATAGCTTGTAGTGTTGGTACCAATGGCGAGAGTGTAGATGGTTGAACTGTAGAAACCGAAGGGGTAGTTGGCCGTAGGGGGTCGCGGTGTCTGCATCGTGGAAAGGGTACATGCATGCATGTCTCCCGATTGGCCTGCTAAAGCCCCAGAAGCCAATTCACGTGGCGCTCCGCGTGTTTAGTGCAATTTTTCAAAATTAACTAATGTTTGACAGCCACGCCGCGAGACTGCGTTGTGCCCGCTGGGGATAACCAACGGAAAAACCACCCTTTACTCGGTCGAAGGGGATGGTACCCATACCCTGTGAAATAACGTACCGTAGCATTAATCATGTTTAATTAATGGGAAAGCTTGAAAAACAAAAATAAAAGGACCATCGACTCTTTGTCCTTTCCCCGATCTCAATAACGTTCCGACGATATCGATTGATCGGATGTCAAATGACTTTTGGATACTTATATCCGACGTCTTTAAAATCCCTATGCGCAATATTGAAAATCGAAAAAATTTCATGACGAAAGCGCTTTAGAATTTTCTTCTTATACTTCGGGAGCAACGTCAATTGATACTGATAAGGAATGATTTCCATTATTTTCAAAAAGCGACAAGCGGACTGTACGTCATAGAAACGATTTGCCGTAGCGATTTTCGCGTTGTTAAGCCGACGTTCGTGTACGCGTCGGGTTCTCACTTTTCGTCGCGTTGCTGCTGGCCGGCGTAAAAATTACGTCGACTAGAGTTTATTTGTCCGGAAATGGCGGTGGCCCCCGCATAGGGGTGGTGCTTGCACGCTGGTAGAGGTATTGGTCATAGAGAGAGAGAGAGAGAGAGAGAAAGAGAAAAGAAATTTATTGATTCTGGAGCATGGCTCCCTTAGAAGCTATATGCATGATATATACATAACATATTAAAAGTACAATGGTGCTATGTTAAGAATAAGTATATATAACTAAACAAATACAATAATATAAGCGGTCTTAGGTTTATTCGTGTGGACGTGCTTCACGCTCTTCCCGAGCTATCAAATAGTCAAAACAGCTTTGACGACAATTGAATTAAGTAGGCGCCTCTGTAATTTGGGATGGTAAGGAGTTCCAAAAACGTATACCAGTGATAAGAAAAGACTCTTCATACGTGACAGTTCGCACAAGTGGAGCGTAGAGCACATTCGTTCCGTGAAAATTACTGCGCGTGCTGGATGCTGTTCTGTACCGAATGAAATTACCAAATAGACCAGGTTCCCCCAAATGCAAAGATTTATAGAACAAGCAGCCGAATATAATAGTCTATGATTTGAGAGCTTCAACCAGCTTTGATTACGTCTGTGATGCGAGATATGCGCATGACGCGAAAGGTGCAGCACAAAGCGCACACATGAATTGAACGCACGTAGTAGCTTAACATCAAGCAATCCAGTAAGTTTAGTAAATGCAGCAGCACAGTAATCCAGTATTGGGAATACAAGAGCAGTGACTAATCTACGTCGCACTGATTCGTCCAAATGGTTATCATTCATATGCAATCTATAAAGGGTACACGCCGCTTTCTTACAGATAATTTTAACTTGACTGGTCCGTGAAAGAGAGTTCTCCAACGTAATGCCAAGATAGCATATCGAGTGAACGTAGCATATTGTCTTTCCAAACACAGAGATCTTAGAAGCTACTTGTAGATCAATATTTCTGGTATATGGTCCACTACCAAAAATCCTTGTTCTTATCAGAATTTAGCCGCAAACAATTTGCTGTACACCATAAAGCGATGCTCTCAATATCCTCATTAATTTTGAATATAAATTCAGGTAATTGCGAGGGAAGACATATCTTAAGTAAATGACTAAATCATCTGCACATAGAAGGTGCGCACAGTGATTCAGACATTGAGGTAGGTCATTTATGAATACAGTGAACAATAGGGGACCCAAAACGCTGCCCTGCGGAACTCCTGCACAGACAGGTAGCCATTCAGGTTACGTATTATTGTGATCACGAACTGCTTGACACCGTGCCTGAAGGTATGAGCGAAACCAGCATAGTACTCCTGGAGATAGGTTGAAAGTTCCAAGCTTTCGGAGTAGTAGCGTGTGATTTACTGTATCGAAGTCCTTGGAAAAATCGAAGAAGACAGCCATCGTCACCATCCGATTGTCCACACCCTGCCGAATGTCTTGCAGCAGTCGCAGAACAGCCAATTGAGTCCCTAGTCCCTTTCGAAAGCCTATTTGACGCTGATCCAAAAGATTATGCGTCATGAGACATCGTATTAGCTAATCGTACACAATCCGTTCCAATACCTTAGATAATGCGCAGAGTATCGATATTGGTCGAAAATCAGAGAATGCGGTGGGGTGAACGTGTTTTTGGACAAGTCGCGTATGATCGTAGGTTGCAGCCAAAACTGTTGCAGAGTCAGGATCAGTTCTATCCCAATTACTGTATTGAATAATACGACGCGGGCTACGATTTACAATGTACTTAAAGGATATATAAATCAGATCGTGTCCCGATAGAAAAGGTTGCGCAGATTGGCCAGTAGCATATAAAGAATTATTATCACTCATGGCACATACATCCAGCCATATATGAGAGCTTTGCGTATGGTGTGTCGCGTTTAGTGGTACAATATGTATACCGATCGAGGAGAAATAGTCACGAAGGTGACTGGAGTCATAAGTTGTCGTTAATAAGTCAGCATTGAAATCACCAAACACACACAGAAACTTGTATCGCAACATCGTGTCCTGCAATTCTGATTCAAAGATATCAAGGAAGCTAGATTTAGGAGGTCTATAGACTACAGCTACTAGGAACTTCGGCTCGTAGGGAGACCATACTTCCGCAAGAAAAAACTCTGGAGCTCCATCCCGTTGTAATGGAGACGAGGATTCAATAATACGCGCGCATAGCTCGTACCTGACAAAAAGAGCAACTTCATCACCATGACGCCCTACACGATCTACGCGAAGTGTATTGTACGATTGGAGCGATACTTGTTCATCTGCAACGCGATCATTAAGCCACGTCCCTGTTACCGCTATGAGATGATAGGGTAGAGACTGTGCACTTATACAACACGCATTTATTACAGGATCACACGTAGCCAAATGAGATGAAAAATACGTAGAGACATTGCCAAATAGTCAGATCGATAATTGTGATAGGTCCGTTGACTGTAGGACCTTAACAGGTCGGGACGTGGCATCCTTTCTTACGGAGACCGCTGTATCCGTAATTCACATATATTTTGGCAAAAGCGATGTTAAATGTTTTAACACTTTTGTACAAAGTTGTTGTAACAGCGCTGGCCGACAATGATTTATATAAACCTTGCTGTCCTGATATCCATCTTCGATATTCGAAGCTCTTAGTTCTGGCTTTTGCTTCTTTCCAGTCATGAACTTATCGCATTTATTCTTCGTAAAGAGTTTGAGAAGAACGGAACGTTTTTTTGGTCCCATCCGCTCTACCTTATTGATATCAGTCAGATCTAAGGGAACTTCCAATACCCGTGCTAGTTTCAGTGAAAATTTCTTTAAGTCTTCTTTATCACCCGTGTTTTCAGGTACACCTGATATTATAAGCTGGGTGGCCATATCACGATTAGCTATCCCGAGTAGCATTGCCTTCTGAGTTCTGGAGAGTCCACCGGTTGCTACGCTTTTTAGCTGTTCCTCCAGACGATTCATTCTTCTTTTGTTTTCAGCTGTCTCTTGCTTATTATTATCTAATTCTTTGCTAAGCAGTGTCGACTGCTTCACGGATCTCCTCTATCTCATGTCTAAAAGCTTTGTCGTCCGTGGCTAGACTGTCAACTTTACGATTTAGGCGCTCAATGTCATTGACCAGTCCATCAACTTTATCAGCTGTAACATCCGTCCTAGCTAGTTTGTCATTTATGGATTTCAAGATTGCCATTTGGTCGGTGACTGGCTGACATACTGGGCAATTCGCGCGAACTGCATTACCTACGTCCTTCGATAATTGCATCAGGAGCCTTGTTTTTACACAGCATATATGGAAGGAATGATTACAGGATGCAATACTTGTTACTCCATCAGTTAATTTTTCTACTTCCGAGTAGCATAGGGCACATCGTGGTTTTGGAGACATATTGCAATGTAAGTATTATGCACCGCAGGTGAAATGGAATCACACAAAAGTTACACAAACAATACTGCCACCAATAGTAAGTGACAGCTTGTTGACACGGAATTTTTTGTTGTTTGGCAATACACAACACTACCAGTCTATACTTTAAAGTTCCGTGACTGATTTTGTCTAAGATGATTGGCACTGATAGAGGATGCAGAGTTTTTAAACATGTCACTTATTGTTGTGGATTGTGGCGTTAGGTTAAACACAGTTCACCGTTATTTGCCAAGAATAAAAATACGGGTAATCAGTCTAGAGTACACGTTTTATATACACAAGTTTTCAGCCTGTCACTTACTGATCCACGACTCATGTTTCTGGTGATAGATCCGATTAGTAATTACATCAGCCACTTATACTAACGTTTTAGCACGAATACTTGCATATTATTTAATTAGAGTCAACAAATCTATTTGTATGTTATACTAGTACCAAGCAATATGTGGTAAGAGTAACCTTTTCTGTAGTAAGTCAGTTTTTAGTAGCACGTTTTACTACTCGCTGTTCAGATGCCACCATGACACCAAAGAGAGAGAGAGAGAGAGAGAGAGAGAGAAAGAGAGAGAATAAAAAAATTGCAAAAGGGGGTAGATAGGTAGGTAGGTTGGCCAGAGGTGGAGGTGAGAGTAGGTAGGTACGTACCTACAGGCCGCTTGATGTATCGCGTATTATTTGTGTATTGCGTTCGTTTCGTTGCTGCTGCATTGCGCGCTTTTTTCGCGCCCACCGCCTATTATTTATTAGCACTAACGTGCAATTGTATTGATCTGCAATATACCGCCGCCCACTTGTATCCACCCAGCCACCCCGAGCTCCAAACTCCCTGTGTATACACAGCGAAACGCACTTTTTTTTTCCATCCATTTCGAGAATGCGCCAGAAATTTTTACAAACGTCCCAAATGCAAGTGCTCAAGAACGAGGCACTGTCCAAGCCTATAACAAATTGCACATGCACACGTGCATTCAATTTTTTCAACTACCCCGATCACCCCCATATCCCCCGAAAATGCATAAATCAAAATCATTCCTTAATCCCAAATCAAGACTAAATTCCAGCCCTTCAGCAAAATATCCACGCTATACCAATTCAATATTCCCGCCAGAAAATCTGTGCACGAAAGTGAAAACCGGGTCAAAGACCATACAGGTCATCGTCATCGAACTAAATTCCGCCGCTACCCATGGTCAGGGCTATTATATCGTCATCATATAACGATATAACACAAAATCAACAGGGTAGCAATAGGGAGGGGATATCCAGCGTGGCAAAATACAATAGCCACGGTATTCGCGTATAGCATGCACGCCAATATAGTCGGCCGGTCGCGTAGCGTTGCATTGCATTGCGTTGATGTAACTAAATGATTGGGTAAATGATTCCACAGCGTGCCGCGAGTAATTGAGTGGTGCCGCCGTGCGCGCGATGACTGCCGCTCGCAATAGCACCGCACACGTTGCATTCGCGAGAACTCACACGTATTCTCGCGCCATTCACGAGCATCACATATGAAGCTTCGGTGATCTCTGTTGCACCTAATGCATCCGATGCATTCTGTTCCCCGTATATACGTCACTCTGTATTATTACCTACCACCTACGCGTCCATGATGCATCCACGTATTCATATGTACGAATAGGGCATGTACCATATAGGAATCAGCACCCTCACCGGCATCAAGCCGGCTAGCTCTGATTTTCACTGCGTGCGTGGGACACGCTTTACGCTTTCGTTTTCGTGTGCGTGACACGCGCGCCACACGGCAATGACGAGTCATCCACGCTAGAACACCTCTCGCACTCTCGAACTCTGGTACTCTCGTTCTCTCACTCTGGTACTCTCGTTCTCTCACTCTCGTCGATACTCACTCTGGGACTACCTATATCCATCCCTGCATTACCCATCTATGCTACCTATGCATTGGATGCACTATAGTCCCACTGTACTGGTCTGTACTCTGTTGCACTGTACTCTCTCTATCTCTCTTTCTCACTTTCTCTTTCCCATTCAGTATGGCTTACACGAGAGAGCCATGTATACGGACTCACTCTCGTCATGACTCCACGTTTGTTTGCGCGATGCGGTTGGGTGTTGGCAAATTTGCGTGGCCGCGGGGATATGTTTTCGTTTCCAATGATTTATGCCACTAAATGGGTTGCACGGGATACGTCACGCCGAACGTTATTAATGACGCTGATAACGATACTTCTTTTTTTTTTCATTTTCTAAAGCGGCTTCTTAGGAATACTTCCTCGTCGTATTACATGTTTATTGGGTAATGGAAGGAATCGAAAGTATTTTCCGTTAGCAGAGAATTCTTGATGTAATGATAATTAAATTTAATTAATTCCAGGTGGAAGGAATTCATTTTGCAGAATGATTCGAAGGTGCTTACTATATATCGGTGACGATTATCTTAATACTTATCTACGTCGGAATAATTCCTTAGAGCTCCGTATGTTCTCCAGTTGCGCGAAAGCCATTAGGGATTGGAATTTAGCATGAACGAGTTGAGACCGTGAGAATCCTGTGGCAGGATGCTGGATTCTCGTTGACTATTAGTCGAGTGTTGTGCGCGTGGGTGAGTACGTGTTTCGGCGAGTAGTTCAATTTATCTGTGTCATCATCGGGCAGAAACACCAATACCCGACAACACCGCCAGCATTACCACCGGCTCATGACTAATGCAATGATTCGGTTATGCGCCACACTGCACTCGCTCGAATCCACTTCATTGGAATCATTAACCGTCATTGAAGCGCCCACCACCATTACGATTTTGGAATGCGAGCACGTGGAATATGGTATTACTCGTTTTAGCTGAGTTTCCATAGTTTGTCATTAAATTTGTGCGTATATCTATTCTTTTTATATGTTCTTTGTTTATTTCATTGAAATCATTCAGATATCGGTACGGTGCGCTAGACGTGGCTCGTGAGGGCAGCTCTCGAGCTAAATGAATTTTGAGTGCGAGAAGCGTTTCATCCAAGTGACAGTACTAACAAAAACTGAAATCGAGTTCTCCCCAAAGCCCCATGGCAGAAGTGGGGTTTGTAATTTAAAAAACAATGAATTCTAAGGCACAATGAGGCCAAATGAGATGGGGGATGAATCGTCGGGGAGTGGGCTCTGAGTGGTATGGGGGATGAAATCCTACACTGGACAAGGGATAGAGCGGGGACGTTGCTGGGCAGGTTGGTCACTAGCGAAAAATTTAAACGATACGTGAATTTGATCAGGATGAATCCCTATTGTTAAGAAATTCACCGTTTACTTGTAATTCGAAAAATTATAATTATTTACTACACTAAATAGTTACCCTTCCATCTAATGATTTGACAGACGAATCAAGTTTATCGTCTGATATCAGTTTCGCTGTTATTATTATATTAGGCGTCTCGTTCAAAAAGTTACACGTTACATAGAATTTTTTAAGAAAATTTTTTTATTCCATTTTCATTCTTTATCTTTGCAAAATACTTTACTTCTACGCTGGATTAAGTATCATCGCGAATCTGGTGTAAGGAAAATCGTACGTACCCACCTGACGGACATTCAATGATTCAGCGGTAACTTGCTGTTATGCAATTTGGCAAAGTGTTTTCGGTTGCCTCCTGCTACAGACACTCGAAATTAGTTTGCATAGGAGATAGTTCGTACGAGTGTGTTCGTATTCATCACTAGCAGCTCCTATCGATTGTTGGTCTAATTGTGTTACTGTGAATGTCCGATTCACCCAGCGGATCCCAACGGCAGCCAGAGAGGAGGATACGAAATGCGGCTCCCGTTCTCCGACGGATAAAAAGGGGTGGTTTGCATATTTTTTAACGTTGACGACACAGTCTGAAAAATAATCCACGTCATCGCGAAAATTCAGCTAACCCTATCAGCGATCAAAATAATAAATCAATTGACTAATTTCTTTACCCGTAGTCATTTTTATCCAGCCGCCACGAGGGAAGCAACTGCATTAACATTTTAAGTATATATTTCAGCATAATTAAATTGATACATTGCTTTACCTACTATACATGATTTCGACGTAATGCACGATTGCGTGAAAGGAACTGACATTCGTAACGCAATGCACTATACAGTATGGCGACCCGTCGCCACTGTAGAGAGGAGTCAAATAACGCAACAGAAGTCGGCCGTTTTAATTAATAATGACCGAGCTAACGTGGAGTCGGTTAATTGCGCTTTATTTTATATTAAATTTCAAACGCGCCAAAGCGAGAGTTTCTGCATCTCGTTCGCGCGGTTATTATTGTCCATTTGCATAATAAATTAAGGCCTCCATTCATTAAAGGGCCCAGAATTGTATGATGCAAATGCGAAAGGACAGTTCAGTGTCTGGCATATTAATTTGCCCACCCTGTATTACCCCGCGCTTTGCCATCTACAATAATAAACGTACTATGACGATCGTCTTCGGAGGATCGATAGATCTTCTTAATGTATGCATTAACTACTGATTATTAACTCTATACGTTTAACGTGTCCGGCTTCTTTCGACATATGCGTATATACATACTTCATATATTTTACTGCCATATATATATATATATATATAAATGTATAACATGTATATATAACTATCTGCCTATACCTACTTCAATGTAAAGTCAAGAGATTATTTCCATCTGGATCGCAAGCTCGCTTGCTCGATCGATCGAAGTATATGTTTATTCATTAGAGCATAATCGAACGATAGGGATACCGTAATTAAGTGGGTGCAATTTCCATTTCCTCGATAGAAACGTGCCACTCGCTACTTCGATAGAGCCTGAGGATCATTTTTTTTTTAAATACAATTTTTCCCTTTTTTTCTTAAACGTTTGACCACGAGTATTCAATAAATAGATACCTTTCGATGTAATCGATTTATCCGCGGCAAATAGTTTGTCGATTGAATATCATTGGTTGAAGAGCCCGCGAGAGTAAGAAATGTTGATCGTGTACTAAATTTTTGTATTTGTGAATGCTCGATAAAATTTTCGAAAAATCATCTCATTACTTTTCTCATATAATTACCAAGTATTTAACTGACAATACGTACTACTAAGTATATCGCGAAGTTAAAACATGGCTGTATCCACGTTCTACGACTGGCGCCGACTAGGGTGCTCAAATGACTCACGCAAAAGTAAATTATACATCGAAAGGGTTTAATATAATGAAGTGCTCCATATGCATGAGAGGCCAGTCTGACGCTTTGTGCAATGCCTCGCATTTCGCGTTTCTCCGTGTGACGCGAGTATGTGTATCGCCCTTTCCACCCTTTGCCCAACCAGCGCTTCGATTCACCCTAAATTACTTGGACCCCCGTCAAGTCGCGATAGCACCTCAGCGTGAAAATGACTGGTTTACCCGGAAGTGTCAAATAAAAGAAAGCGAGGCAAGAGGGGTGAAGGAATTAAAAAAAGAGATAAAAAATAACATAAAGAATTACCACACGTGCTATGATTAAATTCAACAAGTTCGCTCGGACTAATTATAAATATCCAAAATCAATCTTTGAAATACTGATAACAGCTAAACTCTACAACTATACTATTAGTTAGTTATCAATGACGATGGATCGATAGTTGAAAAATAATTATACTTATAGGCAGTCAAAGATGATCTAAATTGACGTCGAACACACGGACGTGGATACAGCGACGCTTAGAAAGGGCGCCGATTCCAGTGGTTGTTGGGGTTAGTGGCGCTATGCTACGAGGCTCGAGAGTCCATAGGACGAAGGGTAGTCGCCCGGTAGACAAGAAGGGTTTGGGGGGTATGAAAACTGTAGGATGAGAGATAGTAGTGGTGAAGGAGGGTGGATGGTTGTCGACTGAGAAAGTGGGGTGAGAAAGCAGAATGCAGGGCGCATAGTGCGCCGTCGGCGGTTGGGAGCGCGACTACGGGACAGTAGTACGGGGGTAGCTTAGTTGCAGGGAACCAGCGGAAAGCATCAAAAGCAATGTTTGGTGGCGCTATAATGAAATGAATTTATGCAGAGCCGTAATGCTTGAATATTTAGCAACCCTCTTCTGGTTCTGTTCCGCCTGGCGGTCACCCTCCCGTCCGCACCATCTTCTATAGCCGGTTCACGCTAAATTCCTCTGGCCACAGTATACGTACAAGTGTATACATGTATTTCGAAAATAAGATATGCTACTGCTTACTTTGATAAGAGCATATCTATCTATCTATATATATATACACACACGTCGATATAAGTTTTACAAGATGGCGAAATTACGAGCCGCATTTTTTTCACAACGTCCTTCACTCGTCAGGACACTTACCAGGCCCTCTATTCGTCAAAGTGTCGTTGTCTCATTGTTCCACGAGAGCGATTCGGCCGAGGATAAACGAAAAGACCCGAACTATCCCCGAAGTTTGGTATTATCGGCAAGAGTAAAGTTCGTCGCAGAATGTCGCGCAATTTTCCGAGCTCATATATCTGCCTGTGGATGGTGGCAACTATTTCCAAGGATTCACTTTGTAATTTATACGCGTAGCGACGATTTCGCGTCGGTCCACCATAATGGTATCTATATATAGAGCATATATACCACGGGATCGATCTTATAGGAGATACGACGTAATTGAAAAGGGATTGCGGGTAAGGAGAAAGTTTAAACTTTCACTGTTTATTGCCAATGACTTTTCATTTCTTATAATGACAGGTATACCAGTGGTATTGATGATGATGATGCCAACGACGTCTATAGACTACTTGAATGGTCACTATAGGAGACAGGTGCATATCTTCGTACGTAACGACGCGCATGGGAAAATGACAGTGGCAAAAAGTATTGACACTGTTTATATATATAAGGCACTCATTATACGTCGGTCAACGTCGTCGTAAAACTAACTAACTAACCGTGAATAGCGAGTAACCGCGCACGCGGATAAATATGCAATTAATAGCGATTGTTGGTGATTTTAATGAAATTTACGGTGCGCATTAATATCGCGAGCGTTAGCGGGGCTAATAGGCTGAAAATAATTGGAGCAATAAATAAGTCATTATCGAAGCTTCCACGAGGATTATTTAATCAATGAAGGAGAGCCTTCCTTCCGATCATTCACATTTCCATATAATCGTCCACGGGGACCATCGAAGCTCCCTTTACGTATATATATATATTAATATCGTTGATGCACGCGAGACGCCGAAATATTTTAATCATGGCTAATTGCCGAGTAATAATGGACGAGTTTCGGATAACCTATTTCTGCACATCAATTCATCCTTACCGCTTCCCCACGTGACTTCCTAAGGAATTTACCAAACGGAAATGATTATCCAATAATTCTACTAGATATTCACAGTATAAATTTTCTTCAGAATACGGTTAACGTCATTCCGCGAATATATCCTCTATACCTAAATCTTTCAAGATTCATATATATATATATATCATATATATGTATACCTTCTCCGTTTTCACTTGATAACATTTGTCAGCCAGTGTTTCCCTGTATTTCTCAGCTAGTCACTGTCTTCCTGTTACACGGTACTATCTGAACTCTAAAGTAAGGGAGTAATTCAACGAGAGCTTTAAAAGCTCCTCGCAGCGTACAACCAGACGCTACGGTTTCGCGCGGCGGCGCAAGCCACAAATCTTCAAGCGATAACATAAGCTTTCTTACGGGAGCGGACGGCCACATCCTTCCTTAATAATTTTCCACGAAATTATGAACTAATAACACACGATGCGTCCCGCGCATAATATCTCTATATTTCAGCGGACATTAGTTTATAATCAACACGTCCAATTAATCCAATTCTGAAATACCGTCCGTTTCATTGGGTTCACCCGGTGCCGCCTATCTCTTTTGAATATTACTACCTCTAAGCGCGCGAAAGCACGCAACTTTCTCTTTAAACACACTTTCATACGCATTTGCCACGGTAAAAAGATGCGATAAATTATTTCTACTTTATATCGAAAAATTGCTAAATACCTTGTACCGTAGGAGCGTCAAGTTTTAGTGGCGTGACTATCGTGTCCTGGGGCTTAAAAAAAAATAAAAAAAATAAAAGAGGCAGCTGGTTCGATTGTTGGAATCGTAGCGGGCTCGTAATGAAAGGTGAACGGAATTGGACCCCCTGGATCCAGAGAGCCGGAGCGCCGAGTGAATATAATTAGAGGATTGGTGGTGGATAGAGGAAGGGTGGAAGGGGGGAAAGGTCGAGGGGTAGAGGGATGTCAGAGGGCACGAGGGGGATGACGTAATCAAAGGGTGGACATGGCTATGGAAGCCAGTGAGGAGGGACCAGTCGTTCGGGGGAGTAAAGCTACCACCCCGTGTGGGGTGCTTGAAGGTTAAAGGGGGGAGAGGGCACTCCGACGGAAGAGAGAGGAGATGCTGAGTGTCATTGGGAGAAAGAGGAGAGTGAATTAGGGCGGCCGAGAGGAAGGGGGTATGAGGGAGGGGTGCAAATTATCATTCGCACTGGCTGCGAGGGGTCACAAAACCGAACTGGACCGGCAACAACTTGATACCGATGTCCAACTGGCAGAACCGGGGCCTGTAGTTTTGTCATTAGCCGATAGCGTCTGCCGATAGACGAGCGACGTGGAATTATTGGCTAGGATTGCTAACGGACGCCACTTGGATGCAAATGCTTTGAAATGCTTTGCGCTTTACACGAGAAATTCCATTCTCCCTTTTACTATGGGTTCACGCACCGCTCATTTCAATTATTTTCTTTATTTTTACCTCCTCGTGATTAAGGGTTGAATCACGAAATACTATTGCTGGCTTTCGTTGATCGAAGAATATTTTTTTTGAATTAAAAAACTTTGGGGGAAGTACGTATTAACGAAGAGTTGAAAATGAAGCAGCCCTTGCTGATTGTTATTGAAGCAGGGTGTCGAGGGTGGTAAGGATAATGGTAGCTGTTACAGAGAATGCATATAGGATGATAGGGGTGTCTGTCTCTGAAGGTAAATATGAAAAACGATATTTTTCGAATCATTCGTTACGGGGGTAGTCGTATATTATTTACTCTGGCTCTCGTATATCTTGGTGCTGCTGCAACCCTTTTTCGCTCCTCGGCCATTTTCCACGTTTCTTTTTGTATTTTTCGCTCACCGACGCTTTCCTATCTGTAGGGTCAACAAGGTTAAAGTATTGACCGCGATAACTGATTGGACATCTATAATAATTTTTGTTAGTCCACGAAACCCCGTAGTAACGGTCAATAATTTATCGTGGAAGTAAGCAATTTCCTTTTTTATTATTTTTCATCCCCCCGAATGTTCTAACGGCTCGAAAACTCTACAAAGTGGGTGCGTCGCTATCGGCCGGGAAGTAGGAAAAAAAAAATGAACGATACTTCCAGCCAAAGCGAATTCGCCTCGGCAGCGAGAGGCGATCGACTCGTAGGATCTACGAATACTCGTGGGAGCAATTTCGAATGCTCCGGAAGACGGTAAAAATGCCATTAAAATTCCATTATGATCAACTCCTCGCCTAGCCAAGCTATACACGAAGGAGAAATGGAAACGCCTCCGAAACGTATCCATCTGCTGGCAACGTAGCTAAGAATTCTTTCGTGCGGTTAAATATTCAGATATGAAATTTATGTGCATGGGTTTTCGACTTTATTTCACCGTGCCAATGAAAATTCTCTATGTTGAATTGGGCGCCAATCTATATATCACATATAAAACGCATATACACAAATGGGATACCAGAAACATCCCACCTTTCGTGCCTTCGACACACGTCCAGCATCTCATCTATCAGTACCAAATTATACCGAAGATGGTATATATTGACGAAGAAGCACTTTGCGGGTCTTACGAAAATACAGGAAACCAATGGAGCACTTGGTTGAGTATATATAGTCGGCTAACGTTTCTGGATCGTACAAGAGACATCTAGCCACAGTACCAAGTAGGATTTCGAACCATTAACGTGTAACGTAGAATCGGCCGGGTCGAGTTGGACTTTGCATATTGATGGTCCCTTGCGTGATTGTGGGAATGAAAGGGTTGCGAGCAAATCGCTCGGTGGGAAGGATGATGTTGGCGTGGCGTTCGGTTCTGCAGGGTTGTCGGCACCGTGAAATAGGGTGTGTTAGAAGAGGGTAGTACGTAGGGTAGTAGGTATATATATATACACACAGTAGAAGGGATTTATGAGAGACGAAGTCTACTGTTCTAATGCTATCGATTTTAGTGCTTAGCATAATGAGGATGCTGAAGATGGTTTGTACGCTGATAGAACTGAAATGTAAATGGAATTCCCTCCTACTCCGTTTCACTAGGATTTCTGGATTTTGTCACTGTCACGAGACGTTAAAGACTAATGCAGTACTACTGTCGGCCATTGGAACGTTGATAACCAGAAATAATTCGTTACCGATCAGACGTCCATGCTAGACGCTAATCCATGAATAACAATACTGCTTTTCTGTTTTGGACGTTACGAGAATTAGGTCAGAATTGGATATTTCGTAGGTAACGTAATTCGTTCTTTGATTATTGAAGAAATTTAACGACTGTAAACACTGGTGCTGTTAATATACGTAGATACGAGTAAACCTCTTCCGAAGTCTTCTTGATAAAAAGGTGCGTCGATCCTCAGATACGAATCAAGTAAAAAGCCCCAAAGCTGTAAAATGAAGGAACTCCCACTTGCAGGAACTACGTAACAAAGTTATACGGAGAAGTAACAGTTTTCAACTCGTGCATAATTAACAAGTGCATTAATACGTCATCGCACGATACAGAAAAGATGGTACAATGCCAGTGCTGCTGTTACCTATGCATACGTTTATTCTTGATTGGCAAGAAATAATATCGCGAGCATTCAGGTCGATCGATGACCGAACGCTAAGTTCGTCGCTGTAGGAAAAAAAAAGAATTGCGCAAAAAGCAGCAACGGCCGAGAAAAAAATCGGGCTCCGCGCTTTGAATCTAAAATTCAATTTATCGTATGACAGGAGTTATTCAATTTAAAAGTCCATTTTTCATTTTGGTTCTCCTCTAACTCCTCCCCGCCCCCCGGGACCCCCTTCCCTGCCCCCTTCGTCCACTCCCTTTCTCTATTTCTCCCATTCCGAATCGTGCATATCTACCTGAATTCGCGAGTATTAAATTGAAAGTACGTAAGCACTCACATGGGCGTCACGGCGTATCGTGTATTTCCGTGTATCTCCGTATATTTCCGTTGGCGAGAGAAAAAAGAATTTTTTTCGAATGACCCCCTTCGCCTCGATGGAAGCTGGAAGATTGCCTGATGGCAATCACTGCCATAATCTCGCGCGTAATAAGAAGCATTGCCAAAGAAAGGGCGCGAAATTAACCCTCTAGTAATTTGCATAAGTGGGTCGTCCCTACTGGCACTCGGTGTCGGATGGTTAAGTAACCCTAGCACTCTGTATAGGGCGACGATGGACCAGTGAGTCTGCGTAAAGGCAAAGAGGGTTACCAGACAGATAGCAAGATGACAGGGACCACTTTCTTACTGTATTAGAAATTATGAGAAGCCACACTTAAAATCAAGAGTCTTTCAGACGATGAATGGTCGATGATTAAGAATCTCGTCAGGAATCACTTTAATTACTGCAAAGAAGGAAGAGGCAAGTAGCTGGTGAGTATATATACCGTGCTTTTGAAAATTCTTTAATAACTTGTTATACGTGTTTGTTTCTCTTTTCCCTACCAATGTTTACAGATATTTAATGTAGGAGGATCCCTTTTATCGTTTTGTGCAATTTTGCGAAATGGTACCCAAGGTTTTTCACACTTGCGTAAGAGCGACGATTTTCTTGAATTTTGACAACGAGGTAAAATGGCGCGGTTCGGCAGCTACTCGAGTTTTTGCCAAGCCGCGTATATGCAAATAAACGTAATACGTTCCACGCAATAATTCCTCGCGAGCTCAGCTAATGTTTTGCGCTCATGGTTTTTTTTTCGTTTTACCGGTGCATCCGCAACAAAGCAGCGGGTCCCGCATATGGACGAGAGAACGGAGCCGACAAACGCCATTTTACTATTTTCCATCCGTTACGCGCGAGGACCGACTTCGATAATTCTTCGATTGTTCTGGTTATTTCATATTGTTGTTATTATTATTATTGTATAATAATTAATTTCTTAATGCTTCATAGACTCTGACTTTTTTTTCGATTTTTGAAAAATTTTTTCGATTCTATTTACATAGTGACGCGGTGGCTGCTTAATATTTTTCATAAGAACAAAAGTGTCGTCATACGTATAATGGCAGGAAGGACAGTTTAAAAAGTTCCCGTACCTTCACTGTAACTCTGTAATATCTATTTCAGTGATAACGCCTCTGATTAAAATACAAGTCAAGCGCCATAATGAATTCAGGTTCGTCGAAATGAATGCGTTTTGCATTTTTGCACGCATCGCGTTAGCGGTATAATGCCCTCGACGTGTATAAGGGCGGTGAGGGTACAAAAGGGGTGTTGAAAAAAAAAAGAACCAGGGATAGCACGGTGTGAGTTACACGAGCCGCTATTTTTTATTGCGTAAAATTTCGTCAAAATGACAATTGCTGTTGAAAAATTGACGTATGTTGGGTACGGCCGTACATACTCCCCGCACGAGACACAATGGAGCCAACTGCGTAAAATACATGAAATCCATTTAGCATGGAGATTTATACAAATTCGCACCGCTTAATCGAATTGTCGGAAACATTAAAGCTTTTACGAACGTTTGTTTCTTAGAACACGAATCAACTTCCGGTTTCTGTAATACTAAGATAGTACAGGGGGTATCTATATATTCCACTTCCGATCAATGCGGTATAACGAAGTTGGCAATAACTTTATTGTAATAAGATGACCTGCGCACGCTCAGTAAAACGTGCCGAGTAAGGGTGGTCGTGCTATAGTACAGTCGATGTCCAAGGGTAGTTGGGCCCGGTAGGAGTAGTACCGCAAGGGGGTGTCCGTTGATTGTGTACGAGACTGTATATATACATGTCGGTAAGTGAGAAGGGCGCTGGACTCGGATGCTGGTAGAAGATCATTATGAGCTTGGGTTTCCATGGTTACGAACGCGGCGATCCCAAACCCCAAAGAGAGTAAGGGTAGTGGTGACTGAGTAGGTACTGGAGAGGGTGAGAAGGGTGAAACACTCTCTATACGAGATGACCAGCCAAGTATCGCATTTGACTTTACAACCGATTCTATATTCCCCCGATTGTTATGCTTATGTCTCCCACCATCAGAATCCATCTCACCCCATAGCGCAAAACCACCCCCTCGTCATATAACGACGGACCTGGAATTCTATTCCACCTCGGTTCTCGATTCATCGTCGCTTTGTGAATTCTCCGAAGGTTCTACGTAACCGCAGATCTTGCGGTGACCAAGGGACCGGGTTTGCACGGACAGCGAATAGAATCCTTCCATCCCTTAGGACATTTACGATTCCAAGTAATGCGAGGAAACGGTCAAGAGATGCTGTAACTTCGATCGATGAACTTTAACGCTGATACAGTTGAGAACCGTAGTACACGCTATTTACTGTACGTTAATATAAAATTCATAAAGATATATATATATAGTCAGCTGTGACGTAAACAAAGTTAAATTTAGGTATCACCCTATCTCAATCACGATTCTCACCCTCTGTACGTGCAAATTCTTTCATTTATTTCTGACTAGATTACATACTTAGATGGACCGGAGTAGGTACCATTCCACAGGTGTTTGGCACTTCCGTAAACGATAAACGCCCAACCCTCTAGGCTTCCCTACCCTTTTCTCACTGCTTTCCCCCATTCCGGTCTCTCACACTTCCTGCCTCTGATTCCTATATACACTCTCACGATCACTTACGGCATGCGTGGTGAGCATTTTGCAAACCGCCTCTAGGCCGCTTTCAGTTTTCTCGCTCTCTTCCCGTTTCTGCGTTTACCCATATTTTTTTACTTTTTCCTTTATTCGCCTTTTTTACCTCACTTTTCCTTCTTCCCTTTCTCCGTTTTACCGCGAACCTACTGTAATTTGAGGTGGAGGATCCATTCGTGCCTCGAACACGAAACGATCCAATCTCTATGACTATGTACCATATCCGCGTTACAGAATCCACATTCCCATTACACATTTATCGCTGTAATATTGGTACATATTGTCCATTTACGATTTAGTTGTAGCTACAAAGCCGGAAGATGGCACGGTCGTCAAACTTAGTATTTTATTTTTTTTACAGGCGTGCATGCAGAACAATATCATTTTACACCGATGCTTTTAATGATGAATTAAAAAAAAGTGATCCACGTGCTTCCTGGATTTGGTACGGAGCTGATTTACCTCGTTTCGAAGAATAAAGAAAATGAAAATAATTGTTTTTAAAATTTTACTGCTTCGTTGATAAATAATTGAACTTACAAATTCGAGGAATTCAGGTAACTCCAATTCCTGCATTTTTATTCGAAAAGGGGGTTGCTACTCTCCGACTATACCCAACCCTTTCCAATCTGTATGCTTCTCTATCGATGCTTTGTACGTGAGTACGTAGTGGCGGACATACAGATACATGAACACTGGCAGGAGCAGGGCTCTACGAATCGATAAAAACGCATCCCAGGCAGGCGCTAGCCAGAAAGAGGACCAACACGACTGATGGAAAAAATGCAAGCGCTGGTTAATGCGCTTCAGAACGTGTCACATTGTCTTCTCTATCCTAATTGTTCTCATAGCCATTGTAACGGTGATACCGAATAATTGATTCGCATTCTGAATGACGCGCCAATATTAAATTCTGTTATGACATAAAATAATAATTTTTATCGAAAGAAAGTTTACCTATAAGAAAACACAAAAGCGCACTGAGAATGAGACAAAGATTTAATTGTAGGAATAGGGTAGATATAGTTTTGAAAAAATATTTTGAGGTCCATACTGATGTTGGCGTTTCTAAAAAATATACTCAGTGACTTAGAACCAGCATTGCTTAGATGCGTTAGAAGACAATGAATAAATATTTTGATAAACAATATATAGATATATAAATTGTATGAAATGACGTATATTCATAAAGTTTGATTGGAGGATTTATATTGGTTACTTAAACATTTCGTTAAAGCCTAATAGTTTCTTATATAAGAATAAGTACTGTTTATAAGGATTGTACTGTGTTTGGAACGTTGTAAGTTTGAGATGGTATAGATATAAGGGTAAAAGATTCTGACAGAGGGGGGTTCGCCCTCTCTGGTCATCCCTTCAATTTACAAAGAAGCATCGCATTTTACCAAGTTCCAGAGGCTTTTCCGATGTAATGATATTTCCATCCAATTCGAGCTCCACCCCGGTGAGGTACCGCGCCCTCATGCCCTCTCGTGCATCCCCACCTACGGGGGTGGCACGTCGCTCACTACGTCATCTGTCCCCTCGACCAATCGACGGGCTGCGTGCATTTTTTCCCCGCATTGAAAAAAACAACATTACCCTATTCCGCGGACCAATCGCCATACGTAAAGAGGCATTTTTTTATGGAAGCCCACGCTCACGGGCTAGGTAGCTATACTGCAGGAGGCCCAGGGGCGGCAAATCGAGGGATGCTGGGGTAGTGCTTGGACCAAAAGAGGGGTGGTCACACTCGGTCGGTTTGTGTGATAAAAATTGACCTAGGTTTTTTTTCCGCGTTGTGCCCGGCTATAACTGCCTAACATTAAAAAAGATGGGCTATGTACGACCGGGGGTGGGGGGGTGGGGGGTCGGTCGGAAGGGAAGTGGGGGGAGGGGGACGAGAGTGCGAGCAGAACGGGTTGCGAACGGTGTGCATGAAAATACACATATACGAGGAGAGGAGTGCTGGGCTCTTTTTCTTCCCCTCTTGTTCACGCACCCTCTTCATCCCTCAGTCTCTTTTGCACTTCAATATATATACACACACACACATAGCCCTATGCCACACTTTCACGTGTTCGCGCGCGCGTGTTAGCGGTGCTGGAGGGGTACAAAATAATGCGCATAAAATGTAGCGTATTTATCATGGCGATAAAATGATGTGCTCGACTTTCAGGCGACTGACGCTGTTGGCATGCACGTACAGTCCACCGCGAAATTCCGACAACTTCCGGTATCCAGTGTCCCCCCGAATTTTCCAGATCCCCGATATCCTTACGTTCTGAACTTTCGTGGCAGATGGGCTGAAAAAACATTGCGGAGAATTTATAAGACAAATAAAAGTCATCGGTACGCCCTCACGCATCCTTGTCTGACGATGCAATAAATTATTCCGCGATTGTCGATATCTTCTTTTTATTATAGATAGACGTCCGGACTCGAATAAAATGTGTCCTTAATTCGTATAATTGTTATCAGTTTTTATGATTACGCACGACCGGTGATTGGTTTGCATACCGGTTGGCCTTTCGATCGTAATTGGTAAAAGGGAGAGACATACGAATATGAATAGGGTAAGCCTTTCGTTCGATGGCGTCATCAAATCAGCGTAATGCTACTCGTAAATTCATCCGTAGGAAGATTACGTTTTCGGTCATAACCCTAAAACCGAGTAACGCTACGCAACTCAACTCAGCGGAACGTAACGCGAACGCACACTAGGGCACGCGCGCAATCCGCGTCAAGTCTGTAGCCGCGTGTGTCGCGAGCGCGCGGCAAGCTGCGTAATGGCTCGCAAATTGCCAATAAAATTATGAACTTATGGCGAAGGAAATTGGCATAAACGCCCGCTCGAGTCTTTCAATTTCGCCAACCCCTATTCGTCAAGAGAACCCTCGCTCTACTGTATTAGGTACGTTCCTGCCGTCTGTTACATCCGGTAGAATAGAAATCGAGTCCATCTTACAAACCCTCTATGACTTTATGCCATTAAGCATCGTATTTCCCTATTTATCAAATTTTTCCAAGCTGCATTTATACTCGAGTTCATTCACTTCAATACTATCGTTAGTACGTTTAGTATTTTCGTATTTTTAACTATTCTTTTTAATCATTCGAAAAATCTTTTATCAACTCTCCTCTCTCGTGCGGTGGGATAATAAAAAATATATTTGATATGATTTGATACGAAGATACTGCAGGGTCGAGTGTATCGTCGTTGAGTGGGCTTTGTTTTAGACTGGATCCTTCCGTCCCAGTCTACGTGTAACCCTCCCTATACTGCCTGAAAGACGGGAAGGATGCAAGGGTGGATAGGTGGGGGTCCACCCTTCGTAATTCTATCAGAAGCCAATCATGTCCGGCGTAGGGGACCTATGCATGCAGAAAATCTCTCGGGCAGAAACGTCGAACACGCTTAGTTTTCCATCTTATGAAAATATCGCAGTGGTCCAGGAAGAAGTAGGGTACGATGAAATATTTATTTTTTCGTCTCCCCGATAAAACGCGAAAATCCCAAGAGTAGATATTTTTCATGAGAATAATAGTACCTACGAGGAAACGGGTGGGGGAGATGAGCAAAACAGTTTTGTGAAAGAATTCTTTTATTTTTCTTTTTATTTTCGTTTATCCCGCCGGTAGTAGGAAAAGTCCAGACGCAAATTTGTGACGTTCCACACTGTACAACGACTCGGCAGGAAGACAGAGCAGCCTATACCTAGAAAAGGGTTGGTTTCTACAGCGGCGAAAATAATGCCTCGTAAATTTCGCGGCGTATTATCTTGCGCGGAAAAGGAGGCAAAGGCTGCCCAGTGTCCACGGAGGCAATCATTTACGTAATATTTTATAGTTATCGCGTCCGCCGAAGAAATTTATATCGTAATAAAGAGAGAATTTTTCCTGTAAACCGGCAGAAAAAAAGTGATGATGAGAAATACATAAAATAAATACCTGGCCCCACTTATGGGTCCGTCGTGTCAACGGAGGGGTCGCACAAATCGTTTTAACGAATTTTCGCGAATCCATGCCGGAAATTGAGTTACTCGAATGAGAAATCGGTTTTGCGTTTCGCGGCCATAAACATAGGTATACCGCGATCCTGTAGAATATTCCAAAAATCTTATACAGGATTGAGATAGGAATATCTCGAGCGCGATTAAAATCGTAAATCCGAAAACAGAAGTTCCTTCGGTTAAGGAGAGGTTGTAATATGGATCTCCATTTGAAATAAGCTCATCCTGCACCTCTCCCCTCCTCGACGTTCGTGTACCTAGTTTGTTGCGTTTGAATATTCAACGCAAGTTTTTTTTTTTATTAGCCTGCCCACCCTCTCTCCTCGCCCACAACCCTGCCATCTTTATTCATTACCTTTCCAAAGATATAATTGAGTAATTATTTATAATATATCTCGAATATGCATGCTTCACTTCTCCACTGGAATACATTACTGCTTACTGCCCCCTAAACGTAACCTCTTGTTAGCGTTAGGATTTCTAACTTGCAACTCCTCCAGGGGTTCTCACAATGTAGATTTATAAGATACTGCAGCAATTTTCATCTTCCCTCGGCACTTCTATGTAACACGCTCAATCGATATTATAATTTATTCACTGCCAAAGGTGGCACAGCGTTCAATTTTATTCCTGGCAAAACGCTGTACAGCAGTAAGGGCAAGTTCGAATTCGTAAGGGGCAACTTTCCCGTGAGCCCAAGATTATAAAGTGCGTTAGACGAAGTTGCCAGTAGTTCGCACCGAGGAACTCTCGCCCTTCGTTAATTAACCCAGTAAACTTCATTTTGGAATTGACTTGATTTAAACTCGACAGGTACTTGAAACACAAACGAAAGAGCGAGAGCAACGTGATGCGCCAGAAATACAGGGTTAACGTTATATCAATAATTTCGTATTAAATCGGCGATCGCAATCGCGGTTAATAATCGGTATATATTAGCCAGTCATTAATTACCTCGCTTATAATCACCGATATACAGACTACTTTGGTCATGCTGTCGCCGATAGATTTACGATTAACCTGCATTAGAAATTGGTAAGCATATCCTGTTTAGGTCAGTTGCTCTAATGACTGGTTTACGCACTAATGGCCAAGTCCCCGCATATGCAGCTTTCCTAAGAGTCCAAAGATCCGAGAATTACAAAAACGCCTGGGGGACGCGGAGAGTGCTTTAAAAGTTTATCTGTCGAATTGATAGGTATACTTACCATACGTGGATATGCATATATGTATACCTATTATTGTTAAAGTGATGAGAGTCTTATTGGGTTCTGTGGACTGCTTCGCGTTTGTACGGAATTGCAGGAAAGTCTGTCGCGTGTCCATGTGTAGTTAAGTTCCTAGCAGCTTAACACACCCACTCCTCGGCACCTTCTTTCCCACCTCTCTCTCTCTCTCTCTCTCTCTCTCTCTCTCTCTCTCTCTCTCTCTCTCTCTCTCTCTCTCTCTCTCTCTCTCTCACTCTGCATGTATGCTCGCATTCTACTATTTATTGGCTAGACCACGGCCGTGGGATTTTATTACTATGCGTAATTGCGGGCTGCATCGTCCGCTAAAGCCTCGCGAGGGGCCCTCCTCATTCTTAACTGTCAATAATAATATGCAAGTGGCCGCGCGAATGGGTGTATTTACGGCGCTGGCTCCAGGGCGCTCGTGAAAATTTCTACGGTAAGGAAAGAACCGACTAGGTATAGGGAACGAAGGAACGATCGGTCAGGGGGAAGGAGGGGGGGATGGTATTTTGCGTGAGAGCGAAAATTCAAGAGGGATGAATATGCGTAAGGTAGATATACCTTTGGTTTCTCAGAATTTTTCATAGCACCGTTTTGCGGAATTGAGCATTTTTTTAAAATTCCTATGCGCTGTTAGAAATAACTTTAACGAGCGGCCCTTATTAGAACTTGGATAGGGAGTCGTAATGGGGCCTTACGGGATTGTCATGCGAATCTATGCGTTCGTTGAAAAAGAGGAAAAGAAAGTAAACTTGTAGGAGGTGGATTGGCTGAATGGCAACTTGCCGAAAATGGTCCTCGATATACATCCCAGCAATTACCATTACGTGCCTGAAGTTGGCCGGTCGTCGGGTAGCATAATGCTGTATTTAATGGGCAGCACTGCCGCCCGTGTGTGACACGATATACGAGGCCGAGTCAACATATATCCTGTCAGATTTTTAAAATGCCTTGATTTACAATGTACCATTGTACTCGGTGCCGTGTATCTATTGTCGCGCTTCTCTCGTTGCTTTGCTTCTGTCTACTTACAGTTCCGTCGCTCGCGTTTAACGACACCGACCACCTTAAGGCAGTGCTTTATTAAAGCTCTCCGTTATCCTCGGCATTAACAATTCCTCCTTAATAAACTGGACGCTTTCACCTGAAAAATGATGATTTTGAAAATTGGATGACACCTACAATATTTCCTTAAAAAATTCACACCACAGATTGATTAACTGACCTATAAATAGCGTATCGGTGTAACACGTTGTATAGGATTGCTAATTTTCATCGCGTTACAATTCACTATGAAAAATAGATAAAATTGAGAAAAACAATCTGCGGCTTACTTTCAAACTCTATAGGTATAATTGGTTAAGCCTTACTTGCACCAGTCACGCAGATGCATCGCGAGCGAAGATACGCTAATGAAAGCACTGCCGATAGGCTTGCTTTAAGATCCAAGATTCTCACACGTAGGCATCTTCAGTATGCAGGTTTAATAGCTTAGTGGATGCTTCATCGAGTTTAATTAATCCATCGTTTTGCTTCTGCGATTCGCACCTCGTAGCTGAAAAAAAAAATGAAAAACTTAAATCCCTCGTATCTTTCTAAATTTTCTACCATAAAACAGACGACAGACATAAAACGTCTTACATTAAAATACCTTTAACAACTTTGATATTATATCATTTCTAGTATACACAACGAGGAAGACTAAAATTTAGTTGATAGTTAAACTGACTGTTGATGCGACCAAGGTAAACTCGATGCAGTCCGGATGCTGGAGACGGTCCCTGCAGTTGATGGGACGACACGAGTCAGCCAGCCTCCTCCTGGCTGATTGTAAGTTATACGCGACGCGCTTGCTTTATATCCTCAACGCAACTATCCGCTCTCGTAAAGTTGTTTCGTTACGTGTGGACTCGGCTTATTCAGTATACCATGCCAAAAGTCGACAGACGGCTGTGCCACGAAATAAAAACATGAAAGATATAATCAAAAGAGATACAACGAATCGAAATTAAATCAATCCAATTCATCAATTCATTGTCGATAATCATTAAATTAATATTACCATAAAATTTCGTCTACTTTGTTAATTCAACCATTCTGGATTAATTTCTCCCCTCGTGACGAGGACGCTACTTCTTGGATGGGATCTTCACGAGTAGAAGGTCCGAACTTACGTTTGGGTTTCGTACAAGGGCTGAACCTGTTATTCTTTGGGACCCCGAACACTTCCTTATACAAACGAAGCGAAGTTGGGACACTGTTTCCCAGATCTCGGGTCGCTGGCTGATGGCCATAATCTGCCGGGTTCTCCGTGTACTCGGCGTGGGCAAGGAACAGCAAGGAAGCAACGGGCTCCTCGGGACTGGGGTTGTCTCAGGGATGGGGTTAACTTATAATAACAGAAGTTACTCGAGAGTTCGGCGACTGGACAGCACCCAGTAGCTTGGACATCTCGGACAAGGGATGAGGGATGGGTCGTCGCCAAGTATCCCAGCAACACGCCCTAGAGAACAGTGGAAGCACATAGAAGCACATGAAGAAGACGACGTGAGACCGGAACTCACGTGACCATCGGCAAACTAACCATGGCGGATGCCAAGCAAACAGCATGGAACTATTGGACAATGCGAATCGAGAAATTATATAACAGTATAAATCAAGGAATCAATAATTCCCATAAAGTCCAATCTATACCGCGTACTATATATTGCGTAATCTCGTTCATTAGCATATATAGATTATTTAAAAAAAAAACTTATACATGGAAATCCATGGAAAATTTCCAATCAAAGTTGGATCATCCTTTATCCGATGCGCAGCGAATGTATCGTCCGTAGAGCAAAACGTCTTTGGTACAGCGATCGAACGAATCGTTACGCAAAGTTATAAAGTATCTTTGGCAAACAATTAACAATCGTGTAGCTCTGCCCACGCGATGCATCGTACCAACTTGCTCTGTGGGGCTTAACACTCGATCGCGATGCAGTCACAATTTGCCCAAAGGCGCTTTCTCGTTAAGTGACAATCAGAAGTGGTGGCTTGATATAATACAGCTTCCATGGTAGATCCTTGTATAATAGGAATTCCAGACGGTCTTCTTACATTTCTTTTATGGACTTTGTATTACGTCAAGTAAGTCCTGCGACGATCATTAGTCATTATCATTTTATTATCTTCATTCATACACGGCTGTACGTTGATCTCAATGTTATTCGATCCTGTAAAGTTATCCTTTAAACATATGGAAATAAATTTATATAAACACTTCGAATCCTGACCTGCCTCAAACCAAGCTTACCTTGTCCAAGACATATAGCTTGATTGGTGTCATCAATTTTTTTTTCCTAAAAACGTAAAATTTGTCACTCTTGAACGCGGCAACTTCAAAGTGTCCATTGCATGGAACGTATGATATTTATTTGTTAATTATACAAGCCATGCGATTTAGAATGAACTGTTATCAATGAAGTGTTGATAGCAGATATAATACCGGTATTGTAAGACTGCGCTAAATTAACTGCAAGATATGTAAAATCTTAAACGTACGAGAACGTAAAATCCGATCCGCATGAGTGGCGACTTGACAGTTTTTATGATAACAAGTCTCGTATCTATAGAACGATGTAGATTGGTACACCTTCTCTATGTATTTCTATAGTAAAACCTTTAGACTGGTCGAGTGGGTTAACGAGCGCTATTAACTTTCACGAATGGCCTCGCGCAGTCGATCTCTACCGATACCTATCAATTAATTATCTAGCGAATATTAATGAACTCTCTCAATGATCGGCTGAGTGCGTTCGTCAGCTTCCGACGGGAGTAACATAGAGTAACACGCGATCAAACAAGTAGCTACACTGTATTTGTACATCAAACCTGACGTATTAGAGTTACAAAGGAATCTAATGAATTATCGATTAGAACCCGAGAAAAATTTTTTTTTAATCTAATAACATCTAATCAGATCTGAGTTTAAATCAGGGTAGGTCTTATTAGATCTATTTAGACGTGATCGTACCTATTATTAAATTTGAAAGTGGATGAGGTTAGATCTATTCAGATCTCGTTCGCTTTGGACAGATCTAGTTGTATCAAAATTGATATTATGTTATATCTAAGTATATCTAACTAGCCTCGGATCTGATTAGATCTAAAAGTCTCAAGATACAGATTTATAAAATTTTTTCTGCGAAGAAATAACAGTTCGATTAAATCTTACACCACCCACGTACGGATATTTATTATTACAGATATACCGCAAGGTATAGACTCACTGTATCGAGTGATCCAGGAGTATTAATAGAAGTTAGTTGAAAACAAAAAATTCGAAATAATTAAAACAATTATCTGTCATAATTTTATGAATGAGATTCGAATCGAATCGCAACACCGTCCACGCCTTGGCGAGCTTATCATCCGTGTTAAATCTATGCGGCAGATAGCATCTAATAGATACGCTCGGTAAATTCAATTACGCATTAAGAAAAAAGTGCATTTATAACGCGAGGATAAATGGCGTCCCAGTAAGACAGATGGCATTCAGAGTATTAAGTATGTATTTTACTATAGCCAATACTCTGCTACGCATGCTATAACGCACCGAGAGAGTATCAACCCGGAATTATACGGTATTTGCGAATTAATTAAACAGCAGATTTACTCTCTCTCTCTCTCTCTCTCTACATAAAGTGATCGTACCGAGTATGTAGAGCTGCTCGTGTGATACGTTTGATTCGTTGAAAGAGAATTTCTTGATTTAATAATACATTACATTTTATATGATCCAGCCTTGAGAGTCATTACTTCTCTGTGTATAACAAATTTCTGCCATGATAATGACGTATCCTAATTATTAGTTGCGCATAGTAGTAGTATGTGCTAGTAGGTCGGACGTGATAACGAGGCTTAATTCATGATAACGGTAACATTCGGAATGATACCGAGTCATCCTGCAATTAGAATTTATTCGGATACGATACGGGTATGTAATGATGATGATGATAACGATGATGATGATGATAATAATAATAATAATAACTGTTCTCTTATATAGCTGCACGTATAGTTTATTTTATCTGCGGGGCTCGAGTCTTTTGCATCATTTGATGCGCGGCTTGGTAATCATCATCTTGGTATGATAAAGCAGCGGCTACTGGGCGTGGATAAATCAGTAGGCTCAATGAGGATGACTATAGAGTACCCTTTGAAAGCTTACCAGCTTCTCTCGTATACAAGCGGTCCAAACCCAAAGGCAACTTTCACGATTTATGCTCGTTAGAATCTTGATCTCGTTAAAGTTCCGCCCTGAGAAATACGCATATAGATAATCTTGCGAATCTTACGAACAAGGCTTTAACTGTTATCATGGGAAAATATTTTTTTTTCTCGTACAAGAAAAGTTTCAGTTTAGATAATGGGGATTGTCAAAATACAGGAAACTGAGTTAAAGACGGTAAAAGTAATTTACTTGTTTTTCAATGAAATGGTAAAAAAAGAAAACCGAGTATCCAACAAATTTTTTTATAGAGAAAAAAATTTTAATTTGGTGTTATTATCAGGTTATGATTAATAGCTGAATGATAAATATATATAGTAACGTGGATATACAGCTGAGATGGATAATGCGGTATCACGATCCTGTTCCAAGGATCGGCGAGTCATTAAGGGTACAATTAAAAAAATGGACTCGTAATAAAATCGCGCATTAACTTAACGAATGCCCCAACCGTGGCGTCATCTTTCGCCGCGTTCGCGTATTTATTGCGACTGCAATTGGGAACTCGTCCAAGTGAAACACGTTTCGACTCCAACAACGAGAAAGATTCTTGAGTGGGATGAGGGGCGGGTTACAATAACAAAGAAGAATGCATTCGTAGACGCGCATAATTAACAAGAAACACAGTAGCGTTTCGTTAGCGCGTAACTCCGAATTTCGCCACGTTGGCGCCACCTTCAAAGGAAACGTCATACAGTTATGCATACGCTATACGTACGAGTCGAGGAAAAGGGCGAGCGCACAAGGCGCACTCTAAATCAATTTTAATCGTCTTTCGTGGACAATGAGGAATTACGGCTCTACAGTCCGCTCGTTAGAAGTTCGTTATTCGATCAGGTAGAATTGTAAGAGGGAATGCACACTGAGTGCACGCGGAGTGCATTACGGTGGCCACTTAAGGCGAGTACTGAATTCCCGAAGGGTGTAACGAGCCGGGGAAGTCGGTGCATCAAGCAAGGCGAATTCCCAATTCAATATTGCTTCTTTGTAGCTGATTATATTGAGCCTCGTATCTGCGGTCGTGTCGTAAAAGTGAAAATTAGGCAGTGCCGCTGTGTGGCGGAGGCAAAAAAAAATGCTGGCAATTAAAAGAGCATCCTGATTACTCGCTATGGGCCCACTCGTAAAAATATTCAGCTCATCTTAGGAGTATCTCTTCTCCCTCCTTCGTCCTCTGACTCCCGTATGCACTCCGCGAACCGGGCCCTTTGCGCAACAATGTACGATAATGAAGAATTATCGCCGCATAAGACGACGTGATAGGCGCGGGGCTACTCGTTAGCGAATATCGCGATCATAAAAATCATCGCTCCCTGGTATAAGTAAATCTGTACCCGATAGGAAATTGCGCCTTTGTTAAATTTACAATTTTCAATTCTCCCGCCGCCATAGGCATGCATTTATTGCGATGTTAAAAATGAAAAAAGATTGGGCCCATTTTCATTTTATTCCAAATATTCGTCAGTCATTATCCTAGTTCATAATCAAATTGAAGTTGCTTCTCCATATGTCTTTTTTAGGAATTTTTTAACTTTTCTGCCATTCGTTACACCTATTAATATTATTACTGTGTTATTACTTAGGGGACATGGTATAAATTTGCAGCAGCTTTAAAGTGGTTGATGAATCGTCGTTACAGATTGGTGCGGTGCATCCTATGCAGGTCGCACCCTTCTCTTTTATTCGAAGATCGTCCTTACGCCTCTGTAGGTATACATATATGTATATATATTTCACGTATGTAGGTAGGCAGACAGAAATGCAAGAAGGCAACAGGCAGTCAGCCAGTCTTTCGCCAGGCAGCATCACATACGTATTAGAGGCAGTATTTTAGCGGTACTTTTAATTTCGCCGTGATCGTAAACATTTCGACGCAACGCACGGGGCAACGCGGAGAACGCCAGAACGGACGACCCGACTGTATTTGCATATTTTAATGAGGCACCAGGCACACTGCCGCGGGTGCATCCTGCAGTAGCTGCTGCACTAGTTGCTGGGACCGAACTTCGGGCCCAAATGCCGATGATAATGTGACGCGAGTCCCTAATGCTTGCGAAAATGGGATTCTGCATATCAAGTGGTGTCTCTTCGTTCGTCACTTTTGCAGGCAAAAAAGGTTTTTTTTTCCCCAAAATCACAAATTAATTACATCATCGCGATTATGTAATTATCAATATATTAATTTTTAGCTACATACAAAAACTACAGGTAGGAAACGAAATCTTGCGCGAAATTCTTAATTCATCTGTCTGATTAATTTTTTTTATATAGACTAGATGCAACGGTAGGATGCATTTCGTTCGAAAGGCGTTAATTATAATTAGCAAAAGTTAGATTGGTAATTAACAGGTGAAAATAATCGCAGTGAAATACAGACTAGCACAGTTCCTCGTGTTACATGCACTCGCAGTACACTCTCTGGTCACTTCGTATGCACATATTGCACATATGCACAGAGTGCATATTCGACACTGTGTCTGTGTATACGACGGCAGGATAATAACGCAGCTCGACCACTGCTAAAGCAGGCGAAGCAGGTCGCGCCCGATTTATAACGCAGATAATAATTGCGGGCCGAACTTAATATTCATGAGCCAATCAGATTTGCCTTCCGAGCGACGCGACATTCAACCTTCGGGCTCGTGAGATTCATTGTCGCCGACTTGTCTTCACCGGCGACAAACTGCACTTTGCATACCTATGAATGCGTCGGTCGAATCGAACCTAACGGCGATAACCAGATTTCCATCAAATTGTTGTTTCTTTTTTTCGTTATTTATTAAAATCCAAAGTAAAAAAGAAAAGAATGACGCCGTTCGAAAGAACGCGACAAATATTTAATCGATATTTTCGATATGCATTTGAATTTTTCCCGCAATTTTATTCGCAACGTACAGGGAACTTTATCTGCATAAGATATGCAGTTACTTTTACCTGCGATACGGAATTTACGGTGGTTCCAGTAGCCACTCATAAGACTGGCCTCACCGTATACGATTACGGAAGATGTATTCGAACGCATAATATAACCTCACGGGAATACATAAACATTGCGAGCATAACGGCACACATAAGTATGCTTGACTGACATTAATTGTGCATAATGTCCGCATTCTCTTTTTGGTTCAGCCCACTTCAACGAAGGGCGAAACATTGCGTCTCAGTTTTTTTCAGCGTCCGCATACGAATGAGCTTTGGCAAAGTGTACAGGGGGGGCGTTTCAGAAGCAAACAGCTTTTTTGTTTCACCGGGCAGACGCGAAACAAGCCTATAGAAAAGCTTTAGCAGATTTCACTGTACTAAAATGCAACTGTGTGTCGACCTACTGGACGTTATATTGTAACACGCGAAATACAGGATAGCAATAAAAAAAAAAAGGTACAATGTGCAGCCACTTGCGGGAAACAAGATTTTTCAAATTCGCACGTTGAAATGTTCCCCGTTGCAGTTTGACGCCGTGATGGTATCGGGGGAAAAAAAAGGAATCTGGATAACGTAACGACAGGTTTTTAAGTTTGGGTTAATAGAAAAAAATGACGGGCAACCTGCATTTCTAGCCATTATTTTTATTCCGGTGCTTTTTACCGGGATGGCTGGGGATCGGTTTGCTATGGCGAGTAAAACGGCGTCGGCGTCGATTCCGATGGCGGTCCTCTCGCGCCCACAGATTTACACACTTTTTAACCGGCAACTGTCTGTCATTAGGTGCAGTGCTGTGGGAACGGTACGTACTGGCCGGGAAACGCATTTAACTAGGACAGATAGTGATTTAATTTTAAAAAATTGACGATACCATATGCGCGCGCGCTTTCTCTCTCTCCTATTCTGCAGACCCTAGCTCGAACAGTTTGGTCATTGATTAACTTTCGACAATGTCAAATCGCGGCCGACGTGGCCGCGTTTTTTAACTCATTTGTCTGCATTTTCGGTACGGTGCTTCGGAACCTGGAACGGCACTGGGAGGAAGCAGTCGCACGGATAACGCGGACAAATGACTACGACGCATTTGCATTTGCGATATTCCTGCCTAACCGAGCTCAATAGCTTTTGACTTTACTGCCTGAAACATTCACGATGAAGCCATTGATCCTGTCGTGAATCCCTTTCTAATTGTTTGGGTCAATCAATTCTTGTCGCTCATAATGGTATAATAGGGAGTTTACCTGTTTTCACAAAAAATAATCGACTAGATGTGAAAGTGATTAGAATAATTGGACATAAACGTTAGACCAGTTCTCGCGGTATGTATAAATTACTAGAACTGGACTGGCGCGAATTACGAAATTTCACTAGAAAATCCTGGATTTCGTTTACAAATGTTTTTTTTTTCGAAATACTCTACCTTTTTTTCAATTTTTTCCATTGACGTAGACATTTTCATGGACCAAAGAAAATGCCGGTGTCCTTATCATTAAGCCGATGGCGCAGCCTCGCGTGAATGCGAAGGATTCTTTAGCAGCGATCTTTGTACGATTAACGTAGGGAGAGATTAAAATTACCATCTTAATGAGCTCATTAAGTCGAGTAGCTGCGAGGGTTCATTCGCCAATGAAAATATAAAAATAACGACGTGAAATACGTTAAAAAGCGCAGGACTTGAAGTGACGTCGACGGGGACGACGTTCGCGTCAGGACGCGTAACCTCCCCGTGTCATCCCCACTCCAACCCTCTATTCGTGCATAAAACAAATTTTGACATATAAACATTTAATTTATTACGACTTGTATTAATGGCTTTACCAGACTGTATAGTGCGCGCGCACGATTCGCCTCACAAAAAGGACTGAGAGGGGTGCGTAGGGTGGGAAAAACATACAACAACAAAAAAACTCGTTATAAAATATAATTACTTTATAATGGAGTTTCGCTATAATGAGGCCTCGCATGTAGACCTAATTGTTAATAAAATGGAATAACTAATGAATTAAAGCACGGAGACCGCAGGAGAGCCGACGTTGAATCTCCTGACGATAAACAAAGCAGAATAAAAATTACGTCACTCGGTAACAATACTACCAAAAGACAATCCCAGACAACGTTACGTTACATCAAGCCCGATTATATTAAAAATTCTTAATAATCATTTTATCGTGCAAACTTGAACTACGGCAATACCCAGTCACGAGATTCGGTCGCGTTATTCGATTTTCTTAATATACATTTTTCGTATCTCCCTCAGTGGGTACTTGCGTGTTAAGCTTAGACCCTCGCGTTTTCAACGTACCTACATCTACTGCGTCAGACCGCATGTGTATCGGTCTTTGGGAATTATAATAAGTTATTAAGTCCGCTCGCGATCAAGGTTGAGAAGGTTGATGCCGGTGGATATACAAGTTATACAAGGTGGATGCACCAGCAGTAGTAGGTATGCTCGAGGAAGGTATAGGACGAGGAGGTTGAGCTGAAACGGAGTGGCGTAGCGGAGTAGGTCGGGGTCCGAGGATGATTAAACCCCCCCGAGACGGTAATTTTTCATGTCCGATCATAAATTACCGGGCTGCTCTGCCTCCGCATGCGAGCCGGTGTGTTCGAGTTACGAAAAATTCTGCCAGTATTATAATTAGCTATGTTAATTATGCATTAATTTATTATCCCGCGCTACGACGTTTTAATTATAATCTTGCCAGGCCGCGGGGGCAGCTTGAAAAGTAGTTTGGTAGTTTCAACGAACTCCTTTCCCCCTTTGCCACTCTCTATCCACTCCCTCTGCCTCAACCCTCCTTACTCTCTTTACTTGCTTTATTATCTTACCCTACCCCTCTCACTTCACCCCACCCCCTTCTCCCTCACTCTCACGTTCATTCACTCTCACTACCAGTTCCTTCTACGTCTCTACAATTTCTTTTTTTCCCCACGACGCCATAAAAATAATTTAATTTCAAAGTGCTGAGTTAATTAGGTTCCTTCGGGATCACGGGTTCGGGATCTTTCCGACTTTCCTGGTATCATCCGTTCTTCCGTGGGTTTTGCTGGCAGATGGACCCTTACGTGATCTTCTCTAATATTACTGTTCTCGAGTGCTTATATAAATATGTATATATAAGGTTTACGTAATAAGCACAAGTAAGGAGGTTGCAGAATAAAGTATCCACGTGTCTGAAAATATATTAAATTTTTTTGTTAACGTTCTGCGAATTCTGCACTCTGTAGAGTAACATCGATCTGGATACTTGATTTTGCGAATCCGTGGACGATCCTAGTTTGAGCGAACGCAAGAACATCGTTAATGCACAGCGTATTGCCGTGTATTTGTCATATTAGAGAAGTCAGAATAGACACATCGCGTTAAAAGCACTTTAGTGTTTTGCTAATTCCGTTTATTAATGCAGTTAATGTGGACCTGGGCTGGTCGAATTTTCTCCACGTGTAACAAGTCGCCTGTCAGTCGACAAGGTTCGACGATTTTATTTCATTTGCATACATATATACAATTTACAAATTTATCATCATCCATTATTTTCGTTTTCACTAGTACAACGTCCCTGCGTTTAAAGGATTGACTATGTGCGCGTATTACGATTTTGCAAAATTTTCGCGTGTCGGTATGCACGTGGTGACGAAATGAGAAAAGCTCGACGTGCGCGAGCCGTGTAAATTGAAGGCGCGAGAACGAGTTGTTGCGCCACGAGTTCCGTGAATGCGATAATTCCCAGGGGACAAAAAAGTGGCAGTGAAGCATTGAGAGGAAGAGCGAGGGGGAGGGAGGGGGAGAAGCAAGAACGAAAGAAAAATATCGCAAAGTCCATTTGCAATTATTCCACCTACGATTTGCATGAGAACTCGCGTACTCTGCGTGTTTCCTGGCTAAAACCTTTTCCGAAAGCTTCCCTCTGTTTCTTCATCGTTTTCTTCATTCTTCGCAACAGAAAATAATCCATTCGCACAAATTTCCTCTTTACCTTGGTTAGGTCGCTTGCAAAAGCACAGAAAAGTTGTGGCAAATTTACGCATGGCTATAGGTACACGATAAGCAAGGTGAATAACAACATGGCGATTCTCAGAGTTATAATCAAATGAAACGCGTGTTGATATACATTTTAATAAGAGGTTGTATGAATTTTCTGTTATGATTCTAATGAATCATATAGACGAGCGAGTATGTCGAGAGTAGATTGGTAGAATGATTAAAAGTAGCTGGGACAATGCTAATCAGGATATTTGCAATTCTTTTTATCCTGCTATACACCAGCCTGCCACTGTAACCGGCGAGTAGAAGATACTGTAGACTATGGAGTACAGGAGTTCCATTGGATTTCTTACTAACTAACACTCGAACGACGCCTCTTGATTACAAATTGCTTATTATGCCGCTCGGTCTCGCGCTCTCTGATATTCGGGGCCCTCCTTGTAATTTTCGAAGCACAATTTATGGTCGATTTAATGAGCCGCGAAAGAGGAGTAAAGAGCGGACCGCTGGGATTATTTTTAATTATCTACCAAGGGACTTGTATATACAAGTATACAAGTTCACCTTTTTCATCACGCGAAAAACGAATTACGTAGCTACTGCAATTTTTCAAAATTCAACCTACATTCTCCAAAATACTCTCTACCGCCATGCTCGTGTTCTTACGCGATGCAATTTTTTTTCTTCAAAATTTAACCTTTGCTCCAGACAACACATGGGATCAAATCAAAATTAATTTCAATAGAATCCTCGCAAATCGTGCGACGGTCAAAGTCCTCCTCGCGAAAACCCAAAGAGCTTTGTGTTAATATTCCGCGTAAGGGTTGGAGCGCATCGAGCAAAAGGTATGCCAGGAGAGTTTGAACCACGGAGAAGGGGAGAAAGAGGAAGGTACAGTAGGTGATGGTCGGTCGGTCGTTCATCCGCTAGTAGATGAGGGAGAGGACGAGGAAAGGTAAAATTTATTCGTTTTATCTCGAACGATAAACAGAGAACGCGTGGACGCATCGCGCTTCGGCAAACTACGAAAGATCTCCCTCGATTCGAATTCCACGGGGCGTAGCCGAAGCTTCCATCATTTTTTCAACGTTACCGTTCTATTTTCATTCCGCCTCACGTTCTGGGCGTGGATGCACCGTGAACGTAAAAAAAAAGGAAAAAACAAAAAAAAAGAGAAGGAAAAAAATTGCATCCCTGAACACAATTGATATACGTAGCTACGCTTTTGGGGGGACATCGGTGAGGCGGAGGCTGTAGAGGTGGCTGCTGGATGGAAAAAGGTAGGAGGATGGTATACTATATATATATATATATATAAAGATATATCTACTATATATATATACATATGAGATACTATACTAGCATACAGAAGGGTCGCAGCCTTGCGCACTGTATAGGTATGTACGTTACGTTTACGTAGGAACATTACGTTAGCGAGTTAGTGGAGGGTCACGGGCTGTAGGATACGTAGTGTCGGAGCTGTTTTAATGCCAAATGTGTTTGTCCCAATGCATCAACCACTTCTGTCCCGATCCCACTCTCGCACTCTGTTATATCTCTTTCTCCCTCCGCGTACTCCTCCGCGCTCTATAGCCATTGCCGTGCGTTTGCCGTTCGCGTACCGACTGCGCGAATAAGGGTCGCTTGTCCACTCGTGCAAACCCGGAGATGAGAGGAACTGCCACCGGCCGTTATATACGCTCCGCGTGCTTTTTTAATGCTAAATGTAGCCTTTTGTTTGTGCGAGTGTATGGATCGGGCGTGGGGAGAAGCGCGCGAGCGTGTGAGGGCTTTTTTCAAATGCTAAACGTGCTTGCTCGTCCCGAACTCTGCGGTCCATAGGTATACGGGGTAGTAGAAAACTGTATGGTGAGATACGGAAATGCGTTGAGTGAGCTTTAGTATTGTATGAGGGATAAAGAGAAGATTGGTTATTTTGACTATTTATTTTTCTTTTTTTTTTCTTCTGAAAACTCGTTCGACCTCTGAGAATCATCAAGAGAGTGAAATTTGTGTATAGAAATTTTTGATAATTCTTTTTTAACGTTACGAGAGGATGACTTATGACTGCATGAGTCATTAGACTTTGTAAGTTAAATTTTTAGGGTATATACTGGTTGGTCAGTCTTGATACTTTTGGCAGAGTGTATAATCGATTATGGATGAATAGTGGATGATCGGTAGATCGTGGAGAATCAAGTGGGAGAATGAAAGTCCTCTGGGTGTTCTTGGCAAAGGGATATCTGGGATACCAGAGGCGCCGACCTCAGGACTCGGACGTTAACTACCCCTTTATTCTGCATTTCAAAGGCCACCGAGTATATGAAAAGCTATAATGCCATCGAAGCAATGAGCCCCGTTACTGTATGAGTCTGTTTTTCACACACGAAACGGCCGATTCTTTTGTGCCACCCTTTATTGGTATTGGTTACTGCCCGTTTCATTCGCGAGTTGCCGCTTGTGTGAGAGTAATATTTTTTACTCTTTCCGAACGGCCTCAAACTCTCCATCCTCTGGACCAAACCTCATCCTAACCCTCTCAGCCTAGCAGTATAGCCAGCATATACCCGGCGATCCCCAACCAGCGTCCGTGAAACGTCCAGGAGTACCAACCCCCGGCACATTTGTATGCGTGGCTTCGATAGGTATTGATATATTATTCCCAATAGTTCGTTTTATTTTTTTTCCCCCAGAACCCTCCATGTTTTTTTCAATTATAATTCTTTTTCGTATCCAATCAATCATTAGTATTTCCATTGTCCTTCGGTATTTTCATTTGGCGTCGGGCCGCGCATTTCTGGTCCCTCTACACCCTCGCCATCGACGTCGCCACCGATGTGAACGTACGCGGGGGGTTGGGAAACGGCATCAGAATTGGTGGGGGGAGGTGGGTTGCAGTCGGTAGAAACCGTGGAACCATAGAATCGTGTGTAGGTGCGTCCCTGTCGCTGATGGCGTCGCCAACGATTCGTTAATGCGATTGAATATTAATTTTCACTTTGTCCGCAATCCCCGTTCTGCATTTGTTTCTATACTTTTTCTTCTCAACCCCTTGGCCAAATAAAAAGAACCGGTCACTATCCACTCCCGTGAAATCATATTTAGAACTACAAGGCACTGGCATTGCCGGCAATGCTTATAAATACATTGCAATGCGATAAGAAGATGATAAGACAGTTCGACACTGGGATGCTCAGCGAACAAAGTACCAGCCTAGAAGCCAGTAGGTATACGAAACGCAACAAGTCCTGGGAAAATCCAGGGAAAGCCAATCTGGCCGGGAGTCCTAGGGTAGAAACGGGAGACGGAAAATACCGGAGAGGGTGGAAAATGTGGGAAGGGAAGAGTCGCGTCTAGGCGGAAGAATAATAGCTGGAAAAATGTAACGGACTGTTTCAAATGCGGTTCCGCGTTATCAGCGCTCGCTTTAGCACCTGAAAATTGCCTCGCGCTTTTTCCCTGCGACGCACTTAATAAAACACAAGCGTCGTCCTCTTCTACCCTTGCGTAGCCACCCCTTACCAGCTCACTCTCTTTTGCACTTGGCTTCCCTATAGCGTTCTTGTCATTTTATCCTCCATCCTTATTTCTCTATGGTGCTCCAACTGTTTCTCTCCTCTTCGCTCTTTACTATGCCCTCACTATATATGTATATATGCATAGATATATATATATACACATCCTACGCTTTCTATTCCTTTGCTTTCGTTTGCGCTTTAACACCCTTCTTGTCTTTTTCTCTTTCACACACATTCATTCTCTTTTGCTTCCTGCTCCACTCACGATTTATTCCACTTCTCTAACGTCACGCTGCTAACACCTTCTCTTCACGCCGCGAACTGGGATCTCGCGATATAGGAATTTCCGACGGATGAACGAATGTCCCTGGTATTCTTTAGACACTTAGCTAAAAGTTTAAACTGCTTGGAAGACAAACCCTTAGCTACGAGTTCGCATTAGCCGCAGTATAAAGACTTCCGCGGAACGTTTCGTTAGTTAGGAATGAAAAAAAGAAATATTATCCTCAGCAATGTATATCTATAGTACAAATTCGAATAGCGATAGACAACTCGTTATACGTATGGCATTATTGGTAAAATACCAATTGGACAAAGCAGTCAATGGATATGCAAGAATAACGAGGGTAAAAATGTCGAGGGTTGGAAATGAGATTTGTCGGTAAACCGACAATTTATTGTAGGTATCCGTGAACGCATCTCTTGACGTTCCTCTGACCAGAGTTATAATTAATACGGTCCCCGTCATACAGGATACTCGACCGATTCTCTCATATACATATGCATATAGATATACAAAAGCCTGCGCGCGCCCTGGAGCCAGTTACTGATTAAGTTTGAATGACTGATGCCGCAAAAACACATTAAAACTTGAATGAGTACAGATGAAAATTTGGTCGCTGGGAATCAAGAGACCGCAGAGCAAATGGCCTGGCGGCCGCACGTCCGCCCTACGCGACAACCCGTCGTGCTTCCATGCCACCCATCATCTACCTATACTCCGTTCAACCCTTTACGCCCCCCCAGTTTCCTCCACACTGGTAGCCATCGTCAAAATATCGTAAAGCGAAAAATATCAGCGACTGTTTGGTATCCCTGATACCAAAAGCGACAATCTCGTTCCCTGAAACATATTACGAAAAGGTGCATTCATAACCGGCGATGTCAATTCAGTCGTGAGTTAGCAATACTTTATATTACCTCAGTACGCAGTATAGAAAACCGATTCGTCAGGAGCCACGCCAGTTATCCGAGACCATCATTGAAGTATCCATTGGAGCGTATTCCATCCGATCGTAAATTACAGCGAGTCTGGATACGTAGTTCATGGTTAAGTGCCAAATTTGGAAATGGCATGGTATCTTATAAGAGTTTGGATTCACGCAGTGAAGATTTAAGTTACTGTCGTAAAATCATCAGACTATGGTGGCTTTGAAGATTATCCCATGAAGCTGGTCTCGTAAAGATATCAAGATCAATTGGAAATCGCAAATCGGGTTTAGAGGAAGCGACAGTGAGAAAGAGAGAGAGAGAGAGAGAGAGAGAGAGAGAGAGAGGAATTGCACTGGGATGTGAATCCATCAGGCACGAGTGCACCTAACCTAAGAGGATCGTTTGCCCAATAAAAATCGTCAACCAGATCGTAGCTCACGTACCGATACGGGCGTGCACCTCTTTGGTATGACCAATCAGAACCAGCCACTGGTTAATGTATTCAAATGTAAGCGGTAGCAGTGTTTATGTCTTGACATTGCAAATTGTAGCGGCTACGCCATAACTTATAGTAATTGCTGCGCGCCAGAGTAATTATTTATACTCCTGATACTGCCAAGGGATCGTACTTGATACTCGCTGAGTATTCGTAGACCTATTCCCTTGTATTTCCATCGCAGTTATCTCTGGAGATAACATCTTGCATCTTACAACTGTTACTCGTAAAATGACTCGTATACTTATATCGATTCTTATATCATTTTAAAATTATCATTGATCGATCAGAAGGATGTGTATATTTGCGATGGCATACTAATATATATATTTCATAGAATATTAGATGCTGTTGATTAATTGTATTGATCGAAAAATTAACTAGAATGTATTTTGTTAATAAATTAATATTAAAGTAGTAATTTTATATGGTGTAAGGAAAGATTCAGTAATTTACAAAGATCGTAACGGTTCAGTCTCGTAATGGACGTGATGTAGTGCTTGAAAATGCGATAGATGTGTTTGATCTGCTTCTAAAAATTACTTACCGAAATAGGTCGCTTCTATATGCACGAGGTCGAGGCCGTGAATTTACCGATGCAAAGAGATCCCCAGTATTATCTTCTCGGACAGCCAGTAAGCTGGCGAAATCCTCCTTTTATCGGCACGTCCAAGCACTCCGATAAAACAAAACTGGTACGATACCAACGCCAATGCACAGCGTCGCCATCTCGCGGCGTTTTCATGAACTTACGGAATTACAAATTTTATGCACCACGATGCACGGGTAACAATGCAAGTGCAGTATCAAACATATAGTATACTGCAATGCTGTCTAGTAAGAAAATACAAAATGTACGATAAATTGACTGTAAAACTTTTTAAAAATTGCTTCACCTTAAAAATTGTGAAAAAAGATTGACGAATATGTATAACGTATTTTTTATTTTTGGATTGAAGTTTCGATACGGTTTATCAAGTTTTTTTCTCTAATAATAAAAGACTTTTGTGCCATGAAATTAACTTGGTCGATAAGCGTAGTTGATACGGCCCTGAGAGAACGACGTTAAGAACCTCGCAGGAAGTTCATCGGCTTAGTCGATAAATCAGTTTACACCCTCGGTCGATGAATACGGGGGTAGTTTTGCGGTGTAACAGGTGGTTGAGATTCCCGTTCTCTTTACCTTTTTACTCCTTTATCGGCAAAAAGAACAAGAACGATCTCCAGCTTATGAACCCGGAGCGCGTTTAACGCCTCTTAAAAGGATAAAGCACCTCGATGGGTTTTCAACGGTGAAAACTGCCAGGCGGGTTTTACTCGTTGGAAAACGAACGTGGCTTGATGCTTTAATGGGTATTTCGAGATGCTCTTAAGGAATTTCTCATATCTGAATTCTGCTCTTCGTCCTTTTTTTTTTGTGTAAAGAGAACTTTATTTTTAACAGGGCACTACACAATATTTATCACAAAAACATAATACTACTATGGTCTTACGAGTACTGACCGATTTCGATCACCTGGAAAGTGGAGAAATTACGCGTGGTATTTATTATATCATTAATTGGTGTATTAAATTACGTGAACGATTATTTACAGTGGTATTTACAATTTACGCGATTACTTCTCTAGGATGAATAGTTAACTTTAAAGCTTAGAATTCTTATTCTTTACGCGTTAGAAGAATATTCAATTTGTATAGTGATTAAACGTAGGATTTTGAGGATTTTTGGTACAGAGTTTCCATCAGAATTGTGTGAGCATGCGCACTACCCTTCTTTTGTGTTTCTTAAGGAATATCAAATTCTTTAAATAAATACACGAAATCTTGATAAAACTATATGAGCTTTTTTTCATCGAGGTAAAACGTCTTACCTCGGTATTTTGTTTTCTAGACTAATCTCTTATAAAAGTTCAGCATAACAATCGCAAAACAATCGAGTACTTAACGATAAAGGATTTTATAAAAATTGGCAAATTAAACTAAAAAATCATACGCGAAACATAATATTTAGTAAGGTACAATAACTCGAACAACTTGAAAAAAAAATGGCACTCGCTCTTGCCAATACTCGTAATACTAATTATGAAATAACAAACAGTCTTTAATTTTCTCATTTAGAAAAATTATCGTCGTCTTCGTTCCGTCTTCTTCGGTCCTCTTCACTCGGGCCTAATCTTCCAGTATTTTCCTATCTCCATACTATTTCCTTTTCTTCATATCGTAGCTTCTTACCAAGGTCTCCACATGTCTCCGTTAGAACCAGAAGGTCCAGCAGCACCAGCATTAGAAGATTGTCCAAAATCTACATTTGCATTTGACGTACCCAACGAAGCTGCTCTTCTTCCTGACAAATCCTCAACAGAGACAGATTGTTCCTCCGCAGATTTTGACATACCGGAAGTGGAAGCACTGGCCACAGTGCCGGAACTGGAAGCCTCATAATATTTGGGTCTTTTATCCGAAATGACTAAAAGTCCATCCGAATGATGTCGCTTAAGTCCCTCCTTCTTGGGGAACATAGTTGATCTATTATAAGTCTTATCAGTGATAACAGACAAGGGTTGTCTGAGATTCTGCAACGAGGATGATGGAGCATTGATAACGTTAGATGATTCAGGAACAGTATTCAGTGCTGGTATTTCACGTCCAATGATGCTGAGATCATTTTTTGGTTCAGGCGATTTGCGATCACTACTGGAGCTGATCTGCGGCTTTTGTGTTTCAGGCGACGAAAAACTCTTGGATGACGCTGGACTCGGTTCTGGTACTTTGAAGCGATGATTGTTCGGCGAATGAGCTGAATGTTGATAGTGCTCCGAGTGATGACTCTCTTCTCCGAAGCTCGAGGTCGACGTGGATGGACTTAGCAGAGGACTGTGAGATCTGTGATGAACAGCAGTAAAGGCAGAGGACTGTCCAATTCTTGACGTGGATTCCCCAGCTGGTGGAAAGAATGGAAAGTTGGCAGCAATTCCAGCTGACTGTGGTACCAGGAGAGCCAATTCTCCAGTTGGTAGTCTGCTTGGTATTAGTTGAACACCGCTCGGTATTTGTATTCGTGCGCTGCCGTTGTTATTCTCATCGCCGCTTTGAAAATCGCTCTGAAAACCGACCTTAACTTCGGGATAAAGCCTCTCTGGCATGTATGGCACGTAATGACTGTAGAACGGCGCCATTTGTTGTAGATTTGTCACGCAATTATTGAGATGAGAGACAAGTCTCTGCTTTACGGCCGGTTCGACGTTCTCGAGATGACTGACGTAACGTGATACTTCCGTTGCACATTCGGAAAATCCCGTTCGAAATTTTGTCAATACTGCAGGATCCGTCGCGACGGCTGTGCTTAATTGTTGACGTTGAACCGTTTGAAGGTGCTTCACTGTCATTTCCAGTATATCAGCTTTTTCTAATTTTGAATGACGAGCAGGCTGTAACAAAAAAAATATCCCACTATAAACGTCTACATCTTTCGTATCTATACTTACACTGTAAATATTCTTCACAGACTAATAATACTTAATAACTACTACTGGAAAGATGATATACTAATTATTTCATAGACTAGTAATTAGTAAAATTCATTAGAATCCCTCCGGCTGTGAATGCTGGATGGTAGTAAATACCGACTGCCGCTTGCGTCGGTAACTGGAAGCTTCTACATTATCTACAGTAGTTCCGTGAACTGTCACTGGTACAATCGGCAGTCGAGGACAGGTCGAACAAGATACGTTAGGTAGGAAGTATATCTAGTTCGTAATAAAAGAAAGTGAAATGTGTTAAATTCCACGAGGATTAAGTGCAAAGAAGTAAGTGGTGTCGTTCTTAAGCGTCAGTGTCTAGCCTCAGGCTCCAGTTGCTACCCATAAAAGATAACTAGCAATTACGAATTGGAGAAATCTATGCTAATGCAGTGACGCCCATTTAATGGAGTCTAGTCGGGAGCTGTTACGCTAATAGCAGTCCAGTGACTTCGGTAGCACAGAATGATATATTTTATTATGGCCCTGAGGCATCTAAATCTCATCTCAGAATCTTTTACGAAGCTTCGACTCTTCTATTTTTCGTCTATTTCTTCTCCTCCTTTACCTGTTCCCACCTTCGTCTATTCGTCACGCTACCACCTGCGACCGAACCATATTCGAAAAGCTCAGGCATGTAACCAAAAAAAAATGTGAAAAAGAATACAGTAAAAAAGTTGACTATTCGGGACCTCCCTATTCTCTCTACTAACCGTGCTCATCCGGTCATCCTCGATTACGAGGTTAACTCGTTCCTTGACCGTAAAAGAGCGACGCTGCCATCAAAGTTCTTTATTTCTCTGCAAATACCATCATCACATTTTTCTCACGATTCCGAAAGTTCTACCGTAATCCGCCTTAATCCCACGACAAGTAAAAGTGTAGTTGGTTCGAAATAATGGTCGTCGTGGGAACTCCTTAAGTATATCCAGTTATACCTATACACCTATCGCGAATTTAATGGAATATAAGTTAAACGTAGTAAAAGACACAAACGAAGAGGTAGGTATATCCGTTTGAAAAAAAGAAAAACAGTCCCAGCAGCCCTTTAACCACCCACCAAATAGCTCAATAGTGATTCAGCGGAGTTACTTCGACCAGACTATTGTCAGCCCTTTCATTCCTGAGATTTGTATCCAAGGGCTTAAGGCATTCGCATTTTTATGGTAAATCCGCAACTACCTTGACAATAGGCGTGGGAGACTAACAGTTCTATGGTTAACATACGTGACAGTATGATATATATGCTACCGTTATTGTTTCGCCACTGTGGGAATCTCCAACAATATCACAGATAATAATACCAGAAATTACATACAAAGAAGATCCATCAAGTACGTATATCTTCCTAATTTTTAATGTCAGATTTTTCATATCACGTCATTCGCTACCATAACGTATAAATTTTACATTAATTAGATTACGTACAATCAGTGAATTCCCTTGTGGTAAAAATCACTCGATTCACAATATAGTAGCAATGAAACAGTCTTGGCATCTGCCAAGGCCGACTAACTATAAAAAAAAGGTGGTAACCTTTTTTTTGAGATTCTCTTAACATCTCTCTATCCTTCGCGTTCTCACTCGTTCCCGAGACCGATCGGCGTCCCTACACGGTGGATCCTTAAAGACGATACGGTCAACAAAGGGAAGGCTGCAACCTGAGATGAGTTTTTAATAATTATTTCAAGGTTCCCACGAACGCGGGGGGCGTTACGTGCCCACCGATGGATCAGAAGGACGGACGGATGGATGGACATAAGAGAAGAGAGCAGGTAGCGGAAGTCATCTGGATGAGGAGAACGGTGAGAGCGTTCTTGCCCTTTATTATGGCTGTCCTGAGAAATCAATCTGCTTGTATCGTGTTACTTATTGATACAAGATCTTTCATCAGGCGTAAAGATGCTACGGAAACTGTTACTGGCAAAGAAGCAGACTTTATCCCAGTGTGAATTTTATCTGTTAAATCTTCACACTCTCAACACTCGGGATACATTATATACTCCCGAGTCACCTTAATACAATGTTATTTTTTTTCTGAATCAACTCTGTATCATTCGATTATCCAAGTACTATTGTTAGATCGGTCACGGACGTTTTACTCGGATAAATTGAAAATCGTTTCTAATGCTCGTAATGGTTGGGATTAATTAAACTGGATCCACTTGAAATTTCTTTGGCACCCTTTTGAACCGGTTGAGTGCCATTGAAGAGTCTTTATGCGGTAGGTGGGAGGAGGTATGGTCGTGCGAGCCGTTCCCACGCCAAGGCATCTAAAATACTAAAACAAAACCAACTTCTCTCTCTTTCTGTTTCTCCTCTCAGATCTCTTCTCTTTCGCTTTCGCTCACTACCTATCTTTATCTCTGTCTCTCCGTTCCTCTACAGACTCGCTTTCTGGTCCCTCGCTTAAAACAAATGTCCTCCCAAGAACTATACCTCGACTTTCATAACTAGACTAGACACCGAAACATCATCCTTAATCCCAATCAAATATTTACTGTCGCTACTATAATGAACTTCCTTCTATCTATTGTCTTTCCTCCTATCTTATTGTATTCTATTCTATTCCGGTCCACGATGCTGTAGCTATTTATATACTCTCATCCTTGTGTTCATGTGAGTATACAATTACTGGTATACTTGTTTAGCATACTACGCAATTTCTTTTACTATTTTTATACCTGGATACCGCGCGTTATCAGTCGCTTAAAAACACGTTTTCAGATAAGAGTACGCCATGTACCTTTTACTTTTAACACGTTCTACTGCGACATGAATTCCTACGGAATTTACGTACTCGTGTTTTTGACCTGTTATCTTGGATTCTTTTTGTACTGAGCAAATTGCGAATTTTCGAAATCGTTTATTCGTCGTGATATTATTTTTTGGTATTTTCTTTATACATTTTTTTATGTTTTACTCGTTCAGCAATTAAGTAAGTAGGTTGTACGGACTGTTGTGTATATATATATTATTTCCTAGTATGGTAGGTTTGTTGAGCTTTTTTTTTTAATATGGAATAACGTAAAGGACGACTTACGTCTTTTTTCATGGCTTCAAGAATGAGTCCCTTGAGCTCGTCCAGACATTGATTTATTCTTGCGCGCCTTCGTTTTTCCATTATTGGCTTGTTGCTCTGTAATGATAATTGAGATCTGTTAGATTTTTAATAGTTTTATGGTCCTTAAGGGAATTCTTGAACTAGAGACTCCTGAATGAAAGATTTTTTTGTTATTAACTACGTTTTAACAAGGTCGGCAACACGCACGTGGTTTCTCATATGTAGGTACACGTGGTTTCCACGATACGACCGTGTTCTAGATTGTGAATCAGTGCAATTAATGTCTCACCTTGAGTCACTGAGATATTTATTGATACCGCGATAATTAAGGTGTTTTGCAAAATCGATTATAACCGTATACATTATAAGAGAGTTTATAAAAATTTTCAGAATTTATACTAAGAGCATTCTTGTAGTATAAAATTTTTATTGCATCTTAATGTTAGACAGTGGGAGCATGATTTTCATTTATAATTAAAATAAATAATGACAGCAAATATTACCCTTCTGAGTTCGGCTTTCGTCATCCCTGATTGGGTTTGCGATTCGAACTCCTCCTCGCTTCCTGACATCTTGTAATTGTAGTAATCCACCATTTAAAAAAAGTAATTGTAACAACGCGTGTCGAAGTACAAATATAGAGTTTTTATTATAATCACGTCAATAAGACAGACTGATCTCTTTATCTTGTTCTCTTTTTGCGAATATGCGTATATTTGTCAAGAAAACACAGACACTCACACACGTACACACGATTAAAAAATCACAAAATTTCACACAAAACACTTATTCTATAAATAATGTCTATAGGGCGTGCACTGTCGGAGAGTGTTTCTAATTTGCATAAATTGGAGCAACACTTTTACCAATTCATGCTATTTTATTACGCTGTTTCCATCGATGAACTGACTTGATAGGGCTTTCCTTTAGCAGTGCCAGTGTTAAGGGATGCACCGAAAACGGCGACGTCCCGTACGGGGTGTAGAGGGTAACTGTTTGACGTTTTCGACTGCAAAGACCGCATGCCGATGCACTCGTTGACTAGGTGGTGGGGGTAAATATGCTTAGAGTGGGAACGTAAAGTCCCAGAGTGGGGGACTTAGCCCTCCTGAGACCTGTTGATGCGTGGGAATTTACGCCGTCAGAACAAGGCCCAGGTCACGTTAGTCTCGTCGATATTTGACAAACTTTGTCACAAGACAATTCGCAAAAATTACGCGAGTACAAATCCGTTCAAAAATTTTTCATTCGTCTAATCAGACTCGACAGTCACGCATAATCGTACAGTAACGCTAAATGTATCGGTATTAAAATTTTTCTAATTTTTTCTATTATTCTTTATGTATATCTGTTCTTCTGCGCAAAGAAATAATTTTGCGAATTTTTTGTAATCTTCCTCCGAGGTGTCAAATAATTGCTGATACAAGATGGTAGGACCATAGCAGCGGCAAAGACCTAAAGCATACGATACTGAAGCATCTCATATGGAAAGACAAACATACTACAGTACCGAAAGGCATGTGAGTGCATTGCATAGGTGAGCGCACGTCATAAGTGTGGCTGGCGCGCGTAATGCAATCCACTGCCGGCGGCCGTATGTGGTATAGGCATGTGTTAGTTTCATATGGGAATTCCCATGAAGGAAACTATTGTTTGTTTACGGGTTACTTAACGATTTATTTACTCAATTTTATTCTTCTTGTTTGATTAGAGTGCAATTGTCATTTCATGTTTTTCTCACGGTAAGATCCACCGTTTATGATTCTACATTAGAACACACGCCAGCGTGCAATGCGTTACTAAGTTTATTGCTAGTAAATAATGTTAGATAAAAATTTTTACGATTATTTAAAACAAATTCGACTCTCACTGAATTCCCTTGTTTTTTCGATTTACCAAGGTGGCAATACCGTTATGAATAAATGAAAATTAATCTAACATATTGGCAATTTATAAAACACTCGCGTGCCAGCAGAAAGCTGCTGATTTTTCTACCTGACAATTTTTTTTATGAATTAATATCCGGCACGCTTACATTCTTCAACTCGCTCAACAAATATAAAATAATAAAAATAAATATAAAATTACAAAAGTCCTTCGTACCGGCTTAGCATAGGTATGGTAAACTTAGCTTTATATATATATATTCACAAACATACACACATACCCCTACAAGCTACAGTATGTAACAAGTCGTAGAAACAAGACTAGCAAGGATCTTCGTTCTGTTGACAAAATCAGTTACAGCCCATTTTCCAATGGCCAATGGCCGACGCAATAAATGAATAAACATTTACAAGGGCCGATTATTGCACCGAAAAACTTTTACTTTTAAGAGGGCCGAGAATGTTCCTCAGGTCGCTGCACGGTTTGTCTCGTCGCCGTACTACCTTTCCCGCCATACTGTACACACTGGATCTTCGGCGTCCGCAATTTTCAACGTAATTTACCATTGATTTATTTTAGCATAGACGCATTCAATTTTATCCTAAATTAATGGAACGCGATAACGTATAAAAAAAATACGTGCAGGTGAGAGACCTTTTACAGTAAGCAATGGCTTCTTATCTCCAATCAATAAATTCTCCACAGTATTGTACTGAGCTTGAATAGAAAATATTCGTACGCCCGCACTCGAAACAGTGGAGAATTAGAAGAAGGGCTGAAAATTATAAAGCGTTAATCAAGATTGTTATTGCTAGAGGAACCCTGTATAGATTAAGCAGATGGATAAAACATAAAGCTATAGTGTTTTAGAGACTGCGGCCTCGAAGTAGCCTCGAACTCTATTTATTTCCGATTTCCTATTGTTTAGAGTTCTCCCGCTTCCGTCACGCTAGCCACCAGCAGCAGATGCCAACAAAGAATTAAGAGAAGAGGGTAACGGCGTAAAAACCCTCTGAAACTCGCCATTGGCCAATGTCATTTATACTTAACGTTGTCGCGGCTTCGCTGTACGATTTTTATCAAAATTTTTTGATAATATCACCATGCCCATGCAGCTGCCAGTATATATGCCTATTCGTTTTTGTACTTGCATACTACACACCTATGGATCTCAAGTCACCCCATGAATATTCGAAACGAAAAATATTTCTTATCAATAATAATTTTGTCTTACGTTAGCCTTCATTGGTCACACCCCCTAATTCGAATGGAAAATTGATGGTATTATGGGTAATGATTTTAAAGAAAAAATTTCATATAGTACAGGATTTTCAGAGTCGCTAGTCCGTTATACGGTTAAAGGATAATACTCCCTGCCATATAACTTTGTAGTTTATGGTTTTATTTCGGGTACCTACCTACCATCAGTAAACGCATAATATGTCTGCTAAACTCTAGCATTGTTCGTAGGACTGGTATATTATTGCGTATTGGGCCTTAGAGAGACGTAGGTAGAGTGAGTTCAGGAGGAAGGCCCAGGGATAAAGTAAGTACGGTAAGGCTCCGTGAAGTAGCGATGAGTCAGGCCTAGCTAGAGGGCTCTCTTCTTGGTTTTGCATCTGCACTTTAAATAATGTGGCGGCCTTATACGTATAAGTATAAATGGAGTTTTGACATTGTAAATGTTTCTGTTAGACCTTGAAACTTGTTTTAAACATCGTTCAGGAAACTTTGTACATTTGCAATTGGTAAAAAATCCTTCAGGGTAAGATTAGCACTTAGATATTTTCAATGGAATGATTGTACAGCTATTTCGAATCTTATCTTTTTTTAAGGAAAACTTTTTATTCGCTGTAAAAGTGTTTTTTTTTTATTTTAACTGTAAACATGAATTCCTCTCCATTTTACCGTGTCGCGATTAACATACCTGCTTTGGAGCAATGACTGGATAACGCGAAGCTTCGGTACTGTTGTTTTACAGATATTCTTAACTGTGAAAAATTGGTAATCGCAAGATTGTATTTTGGCTGGTGAGTTAGTACAGTTTGTAAAAAATATTTTGAACGATTCAAAAAAGAAATGGCAATGACCATTTTTGTCGGAACAATTTCCCATGGGCAACGTCTTCGTTTCCCATGATCTGTAATTTCCCATAAATATTCGTGGTTGACTGTCATAACGGAAGGCGTCCGGTCAGATGTCGCGACCTTCTCATTAACCCGAAGAGTCCTAAGGCCCCGAATGGTTTGGCTTGACCACAAAAGTCTCTCGAGATATCCGTAGAAGGCGAGTCCCACTTCTAAATTTGGAACGCCCACCCTCACACTTGTTGGTTCCTCGGATGCATCTCACGATGCACCTGCAGCCATCCACCCACGTCCCTCCATGGGAATCTCCGTGTAAGAGGAAACTGCGTACGGTATATCCGAGAATCTAAAATCTTCGCTTCCGGTCGCTGGCAACAGCCGGGAGCATCCATTCTCTATAGCCTAATTCCTTAATTTCCCATACGGAGCACCTTGTAATTTTTCCATGCACGCCATCGACTTATGGAATACGATGGTTATGTAGAGAGAAGAAAAAAAAATGGAGAACCCTATTTTTCCTCATATAGAGACTGTTTATTAACATCTGGTTAAGTCCGTGGGTTGCGGCTGGTTAAAGTGGGAGAAGTGTAACGGGTTTCCGTGGGAGTTGGGTGAGAAGTACTAGAGAGAAAAAAATGAAACTTTGTTAAATCCACCCTTGCAACCTCGTGAGGGTGACTTCGTTGGGAGGGTTGTTGAGAATTCGGAAATATGACGTTCCCTGAGTGGGGTAAAAAAGTCTTGGGATAATTGAACTTTCCCGGAAACTTCCTAGTACGTGTTTTAGTTCGGATAGGGTTTCTACATTGTAATCTTTTTGAATTATATATTACGTATTTTTTCACGCATTATAATTCGTTTACTGAACCCTTTGAATTTAAGGAAATAAAATAAATAGGACATTATTACAATATGTAGGCCGTACTTGAATTGTCATATGGAGTAGAGAATAGTCGATTTCATGGGTATAACTTTGCATGGGAATTTAATAAGGACTCTTAGAAAGTAACTGGGACACTTTTGACACAAAGCTTATACCGAATTTCCGATCGTAAACTAAAATACCCCATTCATTCGAATTGGGTCAGTAGGTCCCAGTACTGGGAATCAGGTCGTGTGCTGGACACACGCAAGGGAAATCCTCTACAGGGTATAAAAGCCCGTGTTCAGGTAACTTTGAAATGTCTATTTTCAAAAAAAAAAATATACCCAATAAGGCCTAATAAAAATCCCATAAATACCATATTACTAAGAAACATTATTAATTCCTTCCCTTAATTTCAACACATATTGTATATTCTCAAAAACAATTTTTTGCCCCAATTACGTAAACCTATACGAATAACAAAATCATTATGGTTTTCCCCATACGTATTCAAATTAAAAAATCGAATCCTCCGTAGATTTCTTATTGCGCGATATACCTGTCTGCGACGCAATTGCATTATCCTCAGGGTGCATGTATCCAAACACCCCGTACGTGCCCTTGTCAGGCAAGACCCACCCCACCAACCTCATATTCTTACGTATAAACGTACCCCTTCCGGAATGGTCCTTGGCTCCGGGTCCGCATATTCCATACGGCCGGATCACCTGGCCGTAGTTCCCACGTTTCTGCGATTCGCGTTGGCTTCACCCTTTGCCTTATTCCGGCTCCGTGGACGAGCTATAATGGCGGCGCACGTAGGAGAATAAGAAAGCAAAACGAGCCAGTCTCGTGCATCCATTATGACCTGACCGCTATAGGAGTGCGCGTGGCTGACACACGAGAGACCCGCGCCGACGTATTCGACGTTTTATTGGCTAAGGGAAGCCTAAGCTGGCCGAGCAGGTATTTGCATAGAAAAGCTTAAAATTTCGAGACTTCCAAAACGTCCATAACTGTTTCCTTTAGAAAGGATCGTGGGAGGAACCACTTCACGATGGTTTACAGTGACCTGTGGGAATATTTTACTCTCATCCAACAGCCTATTATTCTCGTCCTCTTTGGACCTTATAGAGGATGGTGTGTGCGTGATGAAAGGACACCGATAAAGGATAAACTAAATTTATTTTATCATCCATATGGGGTTTTACTAGACGAGATATTCTTATCGATTCTGTTAAAGGTGGTTTTTGGACATTTTTTGCTACGAATTTGAATTTTGAAAAATGACACTGACGTTCTAATTTTTGTTATGGGAAGCTGCAGACGCTTATTGAAAATTTACTGGACTTGAATTTGTGCTGTAAAACAATAAAAGTAAAGTCCCCGTAGGTAAGATATGGAAAAACAAAGTTAAACGTTCTTCGGAGCATTGTTATCAGGGTCAGTAATCTAATCTCATCGAGGCGATGGTACCGTCACTAATTCAGCTAACCTCACGGAGAGGCTGCGCACCCTGGCGATACACACCGAGCTGTCTACAAGTCCGTTAAAATCATTCGGCGGTCGATCTTTGGGAAACTCGATCTGTTTAGTCTCCGTCAAGACCTAGAATGGACCCCTGCCGTTAACTCGTGGGATCAGAAGCTGGGTTAGTTGTTTTAGTTGGGACAAGGAGTGATTAATGTTACGATATAACAAGGATTGTGTTTTCCGAATGTTTCCTTGAGTGGCGTATTGGTCGCCTAGGCTACCGAATGGAACAGGTTGACCAGGGTAACTTTATGAACACTTTTCCAAGAAAAATAATTATTTTTGTCAATGACACTCACCCATTTTTTTAATTCCAATCTTTTTATAGACTTTACGAATTTGACAGAATCCAAATTTTTATCTCATTCCCGATAGGTGGATCGAGGAGATTATCTACCGTGGTCCTGATTCTTCATCGCGTGGGGTCCAGTTTTGGCTACGTAAGCTGGACTCTCTAGATTCGGACCAGCATTCTGTGAGTAGCCTGTGAGCAAGTAGCAGGTTAGAGCGAGTAGAGCAGAGTAGAGCAAAGTTGGGCCAAGGAGTAGCAGCCACCTTGCATCGCTTGGCAGAGCTCTTGGCTCGCGTAGCTCACAAGCTGGTGAGAACACTCGGTGCTATGGGTTCTCACCATCGTCTCGGCTGTTCTCGTAGGACTTCGGCAACCCTCGGTAGCCCCATGCTTCTACTTTGCTCTGTCTACTTGGGTCCTCGTGAAATCGGGCCTTGTCTCCCTGCAGAATTCAATACCTTGAGATCTTCGAATTCGTGAATCGTTACGGGGACTTAATAAAAAAATTATTTTTTTTTGCTACACAAAAATTCTTTATCATTTGCCATTTTTTTATGTCGTCTGTTTCTTTTCCTAAAGTGCAATTTCAAAAGTACCATAATTGCTTTACTATATATAAATAAATTCTTGTTAACGAATATAATGACGTTTATGTTTTGTAATAAAAATACATTTTATTGCTGTCACAATTGACGTAGCTCGTGTACTAAAAAGATGGCCGTTCGCGTAGCTCTATGCTAATTTCACGCGAGATACAAAAGAGTCGTAGCTAGAAATGAAATTTGTCACTTCGAACGAGTTCATTGTTATAAGGAAACCGGCTTTTTTTCCTGGTACTACGATGTCCACGTGATCTGTGAGAACTTTTCTACTGTCACTTCCAGATAGATACTGGTTTAGCATTCGTCGATAACTAGACGTCAAATTGTATACGTTGGTAGAGATAGATACAGTCGCTATAAAAAATTTTCCTTAGTTCAATACGTGAAAAAAAGGTAATTTGCAGTAAAGTGGCCATGACGTATCTAATAGTAGAAATGCAATTGCATCCAGTATCGGCTCGACGTAGTGAACATTTATTATATCGAAAAAGTTATGCTCCATAACCCTTATGAATATCGACACTTACCTTGGATCAGGTTAGAAAGCAGGAAGCTGCGAGAAATAATGTCCTACGTAAATAATATGTTAGGTGAAAATTGTGCAACAATGGATAGATGCATTTTAGTTTGAGATTGGAGATTGTAAATCTTGCATCAAGATCGATACCTTCGTTATAACTTGTTTTGCGGCTCGATCCCGTAATTGGATACAATCGAAAAATCATCAAGGAACTTCGCTGTAGGAGTTTAGGATCTAGCATGAGAAAATTACTAATTTTGCACAATCTTGAGATTCGTTTAATACCATACGAAGATAAAGTAAATATAGAGTACCTAAACCAGTAGGCTAGATGAAATAAAAAAACACCTGGAGCAAATGAGGTCAACTTCGTAAGATCAGCTGTTCTTAACTCCGCACTGTGGCGTCTCGTGAACTAGGGGTTCCTGGACAATGCATGGATCCCGTCTTGTGGATTTCAGCTGTGAATCTTTACGATTCCCTGAAAAATCACGGCACGCGTCCCACGTCACCTGTCTGGAGGATTTATCGATTTTTAAGGCAGCTGAGGTCAAAACGATCTTCAACGATACCGAAAGTGAAAGTAAAGGAATACGACAGGAAATTGTTAAATATAAAAATTATAAAATTTAATATATAGTAAGATATGTAATTTCAAAATTAAATATTCATTGCGAAGTTCACGTTTAATTAAATGGCTAAAAAAAATCTTGATTATAAAACCACACATTATTTTTAATAAACAGTAGTATTTTAATACTGCGATTCAATCTTATATAAAATTATATGTGTACCTATATGTTCGACCTTAGCACAGTTTCCGTTTCCTGTCCAGAAGGAAATCCCTAACGGAGTCTGCTCCTCTGTAGCGTGTTAAAGGGACCGCAACGTAGAAGTTGAGAAGGGAGCAAGGACAATGCATTGCGCAAGATGGTTTTCTTGCTGGCGCAGGGGATAGGGGGAACCCTGGCACGCGACCTACGTCACCTGCCCATTGCTTATGCTGGCTACAGACTTCAGGCTACCGAAGTCCTTATATCGATTTTCTTACGTGCAGCTGCAATGTCATGCTTCTTGCGTTGATCATCAGACCGAGACGTCTCAAAGTCATTACCCTTATAACATATGAAATGAGAACTGTGAATCTTAAGATTCGTCACTCCATGAGCTCTAAAACCATACGTCTTATAATAAAAAATAAACAGGTCTTTAACGTAGATGAAATCATTACCATCCATCGTTTTAACAATCATCATCATCATCATCATATTTTATATATGAATGCACATATACAGTCTTGGTAGCTATTCATCCTCTGTTAATCTTGTCTTCTTATGGATATCGAGGAGAAGTTTCTGTCCAAGTACCACAATGTGTTGAAATATATATATATGCATAGTGATGCAAGAACGTAAAAATTCAAGAGAAAGAGAGGAAAATAAAATCTGTACCCCAATAGTGAATTAAGCGTAGTTCCATGTGTTTCCTAAGGAATAGAGCGCGGATTCTTGACAAATAAAAGTTCCAGGTGTAAAAGACACCGGGCCCTGGACGCGTGCCGTTTTCCCATGTGTTGGGCCTTATACGCATGGCTCACATGCGCGCAATTCGACGTCATTCTTCGTAGCAGTAAAAACCCCGTTTCACCCTTGGCAAGGAGGGGATCTTGGTTCGTTCCCCTTGCGTAATCTTGGCACCCTCCTCGTGGTGGCCCTTATGATTTTTAGGGGACTCCTTGGGAGGCTCGACGTCACGCCAGGTGACGTGTGCTTGTCTGACGTCACGAGCATGTGTTTAAGGCCCCCTCGGATCGCTGGACTTTTGCAATGCGTGACGTAAGAAAAGATCAGACCCCTATTTTAACTATTATACTTAATGATTCCTTAGGGTCCTCTCTTAGGTTACGACATGTCGCATTCGTGTATTTATAGCGTCATAGCCCGTGGGATACTTCAAGTTTTGCAGATGGGACTTTTCGCAGATGTTTCTGTACGATCGCGTGCTGATACAGCTGAGGGTTTGATTATGTGAATCGCCATGGAGAGGAGGAAAATACATAGATACGTAAGTTAGGTTAAGTTGGAACGTGCGGGAATGCCACGTGCGATTTTTGAAACAGTCAAAATGATTTTTGGATCATGCAAATTTTTGGGTCACATTAGGTAAATCCGTTTAAAAAATTTGTCTGGTGGTTCCTTAGTATATGAAATGCTATTCGATTTGCTTTATTTTTGAAAAAATGTAATTTCTTTTGAAAATTTCAAATAATTTTCCTTATGCAACTGGTTTTTCTTTTTTTCACAACCCTTCACGCAAAAGGGGTTAGATGCTTTACTTTCAATGTCTCTGAAGACTAGGTCAATGTTTCACTGCATAAGCTTGTTGCAGCAGCTGTGAAAGTAGACCGTTATTGTTAAATTCTGGATTATGCAAAGCACTTGCAGTGTTCTGCAGCTCAGTGCTGGTCGCTTAAGTGGGACATGCATTTGCATCAGAAGACAAGTATCTCGGACCATGCAAGAATTATTCTTAGGTGCTAGGTCATTAACGAGTTTGAATATTCCACAGCTTACGACAATGATTCTTAAAATTCGTGTTCAATTTCAAAATTCTTTTTCACTCAAGCCTCAAAGTTTTCTCCCCTTTCTACAGTCTGAATCGGAACTCAGATTTTTCGTAGCGTCTTACGTCACAAGACAGCTGACTGCAGCACGCGATCTCACGCGCCTTGCACCCTCCAGTCTCGAAACTCGCGTGCATTATGCACCCTTGGCAATTTACTTGTCGCACCCTCCTCGGGGAGAGAAAAAAAAAGTGCGTTCAAAGAATAGGTGCATTGTCGTCAGAAGTACCAGGAATTACCGCCATATGCCACACGAGGTTCCGTAACCTTCGACTTGTTACGCATTTCAATTATTCTCACATAAACGTCTAGAAATCTTTCATATCCTATGAACCACCCTGTAGCTTTTATACTTTCGTTTCAATTCGGAAAACGACAAGGAAATTGTACGTGTTGCATTTTATAGTATGGAATGTTTAAATATGACCTTTGTAATACCTCAATATTTTCCTATAAAAATTAAACAGTGTAACCGATTTTCATCAACCAGTTCTTATAGGCTATCATTACCGTGAAGTTCACATAGGAAACGTGACAAGTTCAAAAGGTTAATTAAAATGCTATTACGCCCTTCTCTGGTATCATCGTGTGACGCGGGGTTGGTTCTAGCATGAGAAATGCAGGTAAGAGAACCAGGTGGGCTGCCACTGGGCACGACATGTGTCCGATTACCTAGCTATCATTGTGGGAACGTATTCATTCCGATAGCGAATCCTCACCTTTCCAGAATGCAGGGTCAAAAGAGTTGGCTCACCATTTTTTGTATTACTTTGTCTGGGTCACCATTTAATCGCACGCGTTTCTCGGTCGGCTAACACGCATTTCCTGGTGATTATATTTCCCTTGATATATATAAAAAAATGAATCGTATGTGGATATGCTTCAATATTCAAAGGTTGACTTTGGATAGGATAATAATAATAATAATAATGTGGATTCAATTAATTCAGTGTCATTCAGAAATTTTTCAAAATTATTTATCATATGAAAACTTTGTATTACATTGGACGATTCAGAATTTTGGTTTTGGGATAAATACGTAATATAGATCTTTAGCAGTTAATAATTGTTGTAAGCTTAATTTATTTGCGTAAAAGTATGGTTTACTTATGTTGAATTTTACAGAGCGATGTGTAAATTTGTCAACCTGTATTTTCATTGGTGTATTGGAACCCCGTGAGAATGCCGATGAGTTATCAGCATAATTCCCATGGATGCTTCAACACCTGGCAGAGGATGCCCGCAGCCTAGTAAGTTTTGTCCTTAAAAAAGCACAAGATCCGGTCGGCATACATGACGAACCATTACTGCGTACTGACAATAATTGTGAGTTAATAACGTCCGGTATAACAGTGACGCACATGGCGAATAGCTCAGTAGCTATAGTGACAGATGCATTTTCAATTAAAGCGTTATTAAAAGATTCTTCCTGTTTAATAATTACAGCCAATAATCAACATAAATGATATTTATTTACTACGTGGTTGAAAAGAATTTTTCATTTGTCCAGTGAAATTTTATATTTTTAAAAATTCATACGTTTCTTTAAGAATCAATTCTGTTTCGAATTGGAGCAATTGTTACGTAACACTGAATGTCCTCACGTATTCCCACTTAATTCCATTATAGTACAAAAATTTCGTGGTTGCGTGAAAACCACGAAACTGGTTCCCAAATCTAATATCATTTTGGTTATTAATCCTTTTAACATCTGTCCAAGTTACCCTTATCCATGCGTGCGACCGTTTTACCACAATCTAACAAGTCCGTTTCCGGTTTTGAGGTTAATCCCGTAAAAGTGAGGGAAAACGTAGTTGGTTGCGAAATTATTAATTTTCATTCAGTTTCCTTTCAGGAGTAAGGCGAAAAAATAGTGAAATTACAGAAATACTTGGAATTGCAGTTGTGTGGGTAATTTGACTTTGAAAAATAAATGAAAATTCGAAACGTCATCCTCCCTGCGCGACGATAATAAACAGAGCAGCATTTTCGAAAAAAAAAAAGGATCCATACCCTTTAAACATGTGGGACAACGTACGTGGCCCTGTTTTTCGATGATCTGTAGTTTATTTTGCTTTGACCCTGGCTGTCGGCAGTTTTCGAAATCGGGGAACAGGTGCCAAGTGCCATGGCACTGTGTCTTGATTACAAGGTCCGTTTCCGGTCAATTATAAGGATACTTGTGCCTTTGCCTTTTACTGTGCCCTTTGGCAACGCCACTTCTACCGCTTATTCCGTATGGCTTATAATTTTTCGAAAAAGAAGCGACGAAATCCGGAATTCTTAGTAAGTACGCGATTTATGCGACTCCGCCTTTGTGACCTGGAGTATACTTGGGAATACTTGTTTTCAAATTTCTCTGAAAACATTTCGAGAACGGGATAAAGAGTTGGACAAATTATAACTCTCTACATTCGAGTAGTCTTCTTTAATTTTGGGTCCATTTGGACCATACAACTTTCTATAAAATTTCGAAGAATCTTTTGGCATTCAGAGCAGTAACGTTCAAGGATAGGAATGTTGTGATTCTATTCTTAATTAGGTATCTGTGATTTTATTTATTCCTGTTGGAGACATTCTTAATTAATTAGGTAACGGTTCTATATATGGGAATTGACATTTATCTGTTATCTATCGCAGTCGGTAACATATGCTTCTCTCACTGAATATGCATACCGTTAGATGAACTATGAGTAACGGAACGGTAACGGTATGTTTAGAGCAGAACGCTTAGGGTTAAAGATCAGTTTCAAAGGGTGACTAAATCTTTTTTACCCTTGGGTATTATAGAATTCTACTATTACCGACTGCTGTGAAACGTTAAGAGTTTGTCTGGTACGTTCCTAGATGTCGTACCGGACGTACTGCTTGAAGATAAGCATTATTTAATATTTTTCATTTACAACAGTATCACAATTAAATCTTGATAATTTATTATATTATATTATATTAATCCAACTGTTTGACTGAAAATGTTTATAATCAATTACTATGACACTTCATCGTTCGTAGCAGGACGAATAGGGACCTTCGTTAAATGTCGAAATGTTAACGATGAATCGTATTAAAAATGTTGACCCAAAAAAATTAGAGTTTCAATATTTTTGTACTACTTTTTTAGTCTCCATTATCAAAGCCCATCGTTCCAACAATGCGTTCATGACAACTATAACTGCCAGTCGTAACTTTCCCAACTGGACCATTTCGCGGTAAAATAATTAGAGAGTACCGAGGCGGATGTCAATTATTTAATGTCACCTTTGTCGCAACGCCACAGCTTCCTCGTGCACCCAGCAATTTCCCACGTCGGCGACGCGTCTGGGCGTCATTTCGTTTCTTCGTAAAGCGCGGCTTATAATCATCAGAAATTCACTGGGAATGTCTGCAGCTCAAATTGAACAATGCAAAAAATTCGGCCACGGCCAAATTCGCGCTGGACGTATTCACTCCTCCGCGTACAGCTGGCGGATCACGCGTATCAACTCAAGGGGAATACTTAAAAATTTCAAATCATTACGCTAATCCCTCCCTTGCAAATAACTGTATTAGCAAGCACAGCCTAAGGCCAATTTGCGCATCGCGTGCTTCGCGCTAATTCGCCGCAAATGAAAATGATTGCGTCAAGATCGTCGCCTTTATTGCTACAGATAAAGAGACTGTTCTGCAGCAACAGTTGGCTGGCGGCTGCAGCGTAATAAAAAGTAATAAAAAAGGGGTAAAACAATTTTCGAATAGAATTGACAAAGAACCATAATCAAATGGCAATTGGGAGTTTATTACTTCGAGCCGCCAATTGACTAAAAGTATAGATATCAGTTGTAAATCGTAACAATCTTTCAGGTAAAAAATTCTAGATAAACCCTAATCACCAAAATAGAACGACGATCGGTCTAATTCACTGAAACCAGTATGACGAAACGTGACAGAAAAAAGAAAATAATCGCACAAAGTCCTATCCCTTTCCAAGGACAAAGAACGTGGCAAATGTTTCACGGAATTTCATCTTGAACTCAGGGCTAATATTTAGTTCCATAAATCACCGGTTTTTATGTCTTTTCCAAAAAGCGAGTATGGCGGCATTTCGCTGTTACAGCGGTAAAACTCTCGCTCATTAGAAAACGACCTCCAGCTAACTGTGTTTAACTCATATAAATATATCGACTAAATTTTCGAAAAAAAGATATATATACTCACCAATCATTTTTTAAATAAATAAATATAATTCACTCTCAACAATCACAGCTTCTATTACAAACGGTGGCGAATTGAAAATAATGAAATTCTGCATATGGCATATGGTTACGTCATAAAGGTTCTACACTTTCTCTCCTGTCATTATTAACCGTTATATCCTGATGCGCCATATGTCGTATCATCAAATGGCTTTTAATTTGCCGCCCATGCGTGCGCATCATGATACCTGATTTCGTACCGTTAATGCGACACGCCCACACGTCAATCCTTTCGCGTTACAGTTATGAGAATAACGTAAAGGTATTCAAGGTCCAGGGCAAGGACCATAAGGACGTTGCTATTGGTTGTTCAAGAAAGGGATGACATTTTTTGCTCTAACAGCTTCGTCTTAAAATACCAGAAATCTATTTACCTGGTAGAAACGGGTCTTACGAGGTCGAATTGGGCCTGTACCTAATATTTTTCCGGGTTTCTGTTCCGTCCTTTTTACGTCAAGTCCTGTTATATAATATTACTGTTAGGCACCCAGGAAATCTCGATATGCACCTGCCATGATCCCGTAACAAGAAGGGCCCCAGTACCATTCTTCGAATCCTTTAACGTATAACTAGTACGAAAATCTCTTTTCTTTTCAACCGAAACGACGATCGCTCCCAGACATTTCCAAGAATTAATTTGCGACAGGGTAACAATTTTACGAGGAAAAAAAAAGTGTTTTTTATTCACGTATACATATATATATCTGATCAGTGATCACCTTTGTCTTCTGTGATTTTCTTAATGAAACGTCTAATAACAATTCATCTCGGGGAACTGATCTGACGCCGTTTTACACACGTTTTATAGGGAGTGATAAACCGCCGTATGCGGCTGTTCTCGTTAGCTTAATTTTACGATCTAAGTAGAAAAGCGAATGAGATTATACTGTATATACCTATATATATATATATATTGAAGATGGCGGAAGGTAGGAGAGAAAGGTTCGAGAGATACGACTAGGTATTTTTCATAATTTTAATGTAATGAAGGTGCCAGAGCGCTCTTTTCCAAAGCCGCAAACGAGCCGGTGTTTTAGCTTGTTAAGTGATCCTAATCGCTTGTTTCTTTTTTTTATTTTATTTTTAAAGCTTATTACTCCTTCCTCCAGTTTATTAACCTCGAAGTTTTATGCCATTTTAAATTTTCGTCCGGCGCACAGGAGGCATTGCAATTTTGTATTTATACGGGCTTTCATAAAGCGTCGTATTAAATGGCGGACCTCGCTAATGGCGGTCGTTCTCGACATTCGGCAAATGCGTTACTGGCGCTATTCTCCTGGTCAGGAATTATGTATCCATATATTTATATTCATGCATATTATAAGGACCTCACCCCCTCCTCCCCTTTGGGTAGATTCAACCCCCGGGCTACGAAGGACGGTAGAAAGTGGCTCATTAGCGAACCTGACCGATAGCTCTGAAATTAATAGAATATGCCCTGTGTCCAATTAGCGCCATAGCCTTTACTAATGAGGGTGGATTCTTAATTGCTTCCCGGGGTCGCGACAGATCGCTCGAGCGACGGCCGGAAGCTCGATGGGGCAAATGTGAAAAGATGATGGATGCACGGCAAAATTAAAGACTCATGTTCGAAGATAACTCTGCGATAAATATGCCGGTTTCAAGTGGCGTGTTCAAAGAGAGCAAGAAAAAAGGAAAAATAAATTAAAGAAACGAAGGAATATATTCTCAGAATCAAAGAAGCTCCTTTCCATTTTATTTATTTTTTTTCGTTTCTTAAGAGATCAGGCGGTATCCAGTTTTGTTCAAGTAACAGAGAGTCGATTGGTTAATTTCAAAAAATAATGATAATCACTGTGGATGAGCATCTCGTGCTGATAACGAATCGTGTATTATTGTACCAACATACGCGAAGCAAGATCTGGCCGATGGTGCATGTGCATATACGCGTATGCAACTTGCATGCATGCATGCATGCCTTCAGATCAGCTCGAGACCACTTGCCAGACACGTGGGAGGCATCGGCTCACGGAAAAGCCCGACCTCTCCCGAACGTCTGTACGTGCGATCCACGTGTGGAGAGCGTGCCACGCGTGACTGCTTTCAACGCCATTGGAGAGGGAGAAACCGGCGCGCTTCGTGATCCTTTTCATTCCTTTTCACATCCTTTACTCTACGTTCCTTTCTTTTTTTTTTATCGGGTGGCAGGGACTCGAGTAGGTGCGTCCATTTTCATCGTCAGAGAGATGCTACCCTCTAGCGGCTGTTACCCGAAACTGAATGCTCTTCTCCGCGATGCAACTGCAGGTTGCATTTGTTTTGTGAGATCGACTGAGCTATTTTGGGAGTGCGGTGTGTCGAGCCTCGGGTGATACAGAACTCTATTTTTAGGTAAATAAAAAAATTTTGAAATAATACTAGGTTAGCTTTGAATGGAGTATCTTTATGTCCGTTTGCAATGATTCGTTTCAGTGCTTCATTTTCCATGAATTTTTCAAGATTTTTTCGTGGCGAATTTACTAAGTATGTCAGGTACTCGTAGGAAATAGTTTTATAGTGTATGAATAGTAACATTTATTTTCGACAATTCATCACATTTTATGCTCAACAAGCGTAGCCGTATGTGAGTATACCGATACTTACGGTAGAAACTCGTTTTTTTTTTTTACGTCAGTAAAAGTTAATTCGAGTTCTTGCGCTTAGCGCGGAGCGTCATGTGCCCTGCGGTATTTTGATGAGGAGCGGCCGCAAGAGGCAATAGCAGCAGCAACGGCCAGCGACAGAGGTCTGACGAAGGAGCATACAACGGAATTGCAATTTGAATTAGTCGCAAAAGCCGCGGCTAATGATTCCTAAAGAGCAAAACATCGTCAATGCCGCGAAACGATATTCGTGACTTTGCAAGAAACCGCCGCTTGCCGTTCGTGGTTGACCGCGATACACTAGCGAGACATTATGGTGTGTTGCCGACATCGCAAAACACCATATATACACCGTACACAAAGTTCCAGCAAACACGCACAGTACCACGAAATCTTAAGACAGCCAAAGTCCGGGTTCACGTGACGAAAAATAGTTTGTAGCAAAAAAGAAGATCTAATCCACCAATAACATTATCGACGTTCCAAAATGTCCAGAGGCTTCTCAAAGAATATTTTTTCCATGGTCTCAACTGCTAATCAGACTGCTTATGAATTTCCAGACGAACGAACGACGAACAGTGCATATAAACTGGTCGGTACTTTCGGTACTGTCGGCGCGCGTAACGCGTAGAAAGGAAAATAAGAATGGAAAAGAGAAAGTCAAACAGAAAGAAGAGGAATAAACGAAAGAATGGAGAGATGCAATCACTGCATTGCTGACGTGAGTTACGTGGACAACGGTTGTCGGCAAAAGACAAAAGTGCCATAAGATAACTATAGCCATCCGAGAGCGGGAGCTCGTGCTGCAGTGAACAGTAACACCCTGGACACCATATCGCACGCCCCATCATATTTATACAACGTTGCACCTTGGGGCTTCTCGGGACTTTGATCTTATGGGAGCTCATGGGGTTGATTCTTTGAATAAGAAAGAACTCGGTAGTCATACTGTTAATTTTCGATTAACGATAAAATAAAAAAAAAGAACTACTCGGCTATTTTTTTCGTATATCTTTTAAGGGTGTTTATAGACCACAGGTAAAACGGTTCGAGATTTTTCTTCGTGGCAGTTTTCTTCCCTTTGAGCTCTGGAATCGCTTTGAGTTAGAGTGTCTTGAGCAAGGGTGAGAAATAAATGAGCCAATTATGGAATCGTTGAAATTTCACGCCGCGCTTTTAAATTCATTAGGGTGGATCGCGAACGTAAATAAATTCGAGAGCACCTCCACGCCCAATCTAATATATATCTAGGGCAGGTGTCGGCGAGCTCAGGGCTCAAGTTTTGAGATTTTCTAGGGATGATTAACCTTGAGAATTTCAAGAATTCTTATCCAAAATCTACTTTCTATTCACGTTCCTGCTTTTTTTAAGTTCTACAGGTATTCTCGTTTGCTTCCACGAATTTCCTCGAGATCATCCAATTGGAAAGTAAGGAAATACATGTTTTTGCCAATTCTCAGTACATACGTAGTTATGATTATTTTTTTAATATTGTAAACCACGAGGAATAATATCCCTGGCTATGTTGAACGACTGGTCGCGACATCTTCCCGGTATAAATACGGCTTAACAAAACTCACGGCTCTTTTTTACCTTCACGAAGAGTCTCATGAGAAGCTCCGTCGTAAATTCATCTTTTAAACCCTCGGCAACGTCTTCTCGCTGAGGCGGAGACTTCTTAGAGGCCGTTGGGACTCATTTATTATTCAGATTTATAGCCAGACTCGAACTGACTCCCACAGATCGGCAGGACTTTGGCGACTCTCGGCAGCCACAGTAGTTCTTTACCTTTAGCCGAAGAGTCCTCGAAAATTCGACGTTTTGCATACGACACGATCTTCCATCTATGTGAACGAGAGCACCGTATAACAAGCCGCTTTAATGGAAACTCTCATGAAGTCCCATAGAAATACCACAATCGATCTAGATATAGAATCCAGTATAGAGCGTAAATCGAAAATGGATATAGCATAAAAATATTCAAGTACAGACATGCAATTCCTTACATACAAATATCATAAGAGGTATCGGTAAATCGCCTCAGGTATTTTTATACGAAATTACAAAACTATCAATCAGTTTGGCCATTACTCCAATTACTGGAGAGGTAACACTTTCAGCGTGGATTATAATTTTCGGTGCACGCTCAACCGTAACATTAAAGTAGGATGATTTTTAGCAAGAGGCTCCAGGAGTCTCGTGATGCTGAAGGAAGGATGGTCCAGCGCCAGGACCGGGAGGCCCGAGGCGCAGAAAAGGCAGCGAACGAACGAGTGGATGGACGGACAGACGGACGGACGAACACGAGGCAGACAGTATCGGATTGATCTGAGCGAGTGAACCCAATTACCCAGCGAAGGGCCAGATTTATTGTCCCGACGGGGCCTGACTGAGGGACGAGATGCCCCGATGGTGGCAGCCACTCTTTACGAAGGCTCCACACAGGATCAGCTATATAGTCGGGAGAGGACAAGATTGAAAGAGACCAAAAGGGAGTCTGATATAGGTAAGGAGGGTCTGGGGGAGAGAGAATGAGCATATATAGTAGGAGGAGAATGAGGGGGGGAGTGAAGTCTCTCCGGCGTAGGGTGTCGTGTCGCTTTGCTCACCCAATTATCAGCTGCTGACAAGGACCTTTCCTGTAGTGGCTTCCGAGGAAGTCGCCAGGTAGCCCACGTGTTATGAGTTCCCTTAGCCAAGATCGAATCGGATCTTTCGATCGGTGAATGCAGATCATAAACAATCTATAATTGACATGATTTACTGGAAGAAATCCACTGGATCTTCCGGGTCACGCGAACGTCTAGTGACGTGATAGCATATGGATTAAGATGGTATACATTTTTACGTATATTTTATATATATTGCATAGCCAAGTGTCCATTGAGTACCTCATCCTTATACGTCCTTCATATTTTTTTCTTGACAATTTTCAAAAGTTTTATACCGTCTTATATGATAGTATCTTTCAGTAGTCTTCGACCAGAATCTTTCAGTATTCTTCGACCAGCTCTTGTACTCATGTCGTTACTGTACAACCTGGTGACTTAACCTCTCTAGCGTAATTCCCCAATTCAGTATAACCCTTGCTCGCACCGAACTTTTCCTTTTTCGAAGCATCCCTCTCTTTCGAGATATGCAGATCAAGTTAAGAGGGCTTTGGATGGCCGCAGGTGGCTGTCACCGAAGGCAAACATACTTTACCACGAAACAGAAGTGGAAGGACGCGCACGCTTTGCGATTCGCCGCCGGCCTGTCCTGGGAGCACCGGCACCATCCTAACTGACGCCTTAGAGGGCACTGATTGAAGTATTTATTACCCTACGTATGTACACCACTGTCGCCTTTATGCCGCTGTAATGATCCGCTTTTGCATCCTTTTTGGGTTCCTCTTGTGTGGCCTCCATTATGGAACAGAGTACATGACGCTGTGGCTATAGGCACTTTCTCCATATTTTCATTGTTCCTCTATAGGGTTAACGATACGTACATATAAATATATATATAGAGTTATCGAAACTGATATCATCAGAATTCACCGTGCATACAGTTTTACCTGTTATCGTATAGGTATCGTGTTACTTTTATCTCTTGGAATTTTGGCCGGCGACACGCGTGATAAAGTAACGACCTCGAAACCTCGACAGTAAATCATGCACCGATATATACTGCGTTCGGTAAGAAGCGCCGCGATGAAACTGAAACGTCGAAAGAAGCTGGCATGCCTATAATTATATTATTACCCGCTGCGTAGCCTCATGACTCCCAAGCCAATTTGTCTTCGGGCGCAACGAGTTCGTGTAATTTGTGATTTATCACTGCCCCCCACCAATAACGGAGTCAGACGATCATTCGCGTTACCCATTGACATTCTTCGAAGCGGAATCACTTTTGTGGCCAACTGTACATCTGCTGATGCATTGTTAATATTTCACGTGTATAGTACAGATAAAGATTGGTAAGAGGCAATGAAGATATTTTTCAAGTAAGATGAAATACGTAACCATTAAAGATAATAGTTTGCTCCGTTTTTGGTATTAATTTCGGATATCTCTTGGGTTTAATAACAGTTTTATACGCGGCTACAATTACAGTCGGACATCCCGGCAAGCCATTGTTGGTTTAAGGGATGATTGATCGGTTGGCATGATAGTGAGAAATTACTTGTGTCTCAGGGGGATAATTAAAACTGTATCATTATAAATACATTTGGCTTTCACGATGTCGGATAAGGACCGCATCGAAAATTGTGGCGAGCTGGAATGTCTCAATCAAGGCTAAGCGCGAGTGCTTAATTGACGTCGTTCGGTGAGAATGTCAAGGTATACTTGTACGAACCGACAGAGAATTTTCAGGGAAGACGACACCGCGAAACGCGAAAGGAGAATTTCAATGTTCGCGAAGTACCGGAGAAGAGAGTAATTACAATGGAATTAGAGCGAGCAATTTAAGTGCGCGAATTACTCGCCGAAAGAACAGCCTCTTTCAGTTACCGGCTCTACCGCGAAGAATGCGTCGCGACGTTTTCACGAGAAAAAGAATAAATATTACAAACTGTCATGGCCGCGGCCAATTAGAAGACCCGGCCATCTTAAACAGGTACGCTCAAAGTAATTTTTACTCTATCGAATCTTCCGTCTTGTATATAGTGAAGAATGCACTTTCGTATATACGTATATACACACTGTACATTTCCTTGTTGCAGTTTCATGATTGCATAGGCTGAACGAACTAAGAAGAAAAGGTGTACGAGTAAAAATGAAGGATATCGCAAAAATGGCGATCATTAATTAAACTGTCGGCGGACTATCACACCATATAAATTATCTCTCCGTGAGTTCTCATGGTGTGTGCGTTCTCTTCTCTTGCGAATAATAGTACTAATATATATATATATTGCGTATGCTATTCTCTAAGGTACTAGTAGTAGTCAAAATATTTTTCGTGGTCCACGTATGCTAACGGAATGTAAGTACCACTAATCAAGAAAGGGTCTATCAGCGTAACCTCTTATGGCAACCAAGTAATTAACAGTCATAATTCTTCAGTCTCTCAAGGACTTCGCATCTTCATAAAGGGTTTCGGTATAATACCACTTCACTAGGATATACGTACACCGGAGAAGTTGTAACTTCACTGTATAGTTCTCTGTGGTACAGTGAATATAACCACTTCTGTATACGCCTTCTGGTGTATCAACGCGAAGATAATAAAAAGTCGCGAGAACGACGGTGTAAGGTCCCGCGAAGTTCGTACTTCCAGGTAAAGGAAGACTCTTTACCTTTTTACAAGGTTCCATCTTAAAACATCACTCCTGGCATTCTGGTGAAGCGGAGGCCTCGCGAACATCGCTACGCTTCTTAGTACAATTACGAGCCTATTAGGAACCCTGGACTTGTCCGATGTGGTCTTTATCCAGGTGGAGAAGTGCAATTATTCTGGCGCGTTGGTGTAAGGGACTGTTAGAAAAAAAGGAAAAAAATATGAATAAAGATACACAAAAAAAAGTGTAAGATCCGGGAAAGAACGTTGCGAGAGTAAAGGTTAGGGTGGGAGGATAAAAAATGGCGTTGGTAGGGCAAATGGTACAGTTATACGATTAATATTAAGAATTTTGGTTGGTATACATGAGAGCGATTATAAAATACTCTGCAAGTCGTGGGATGAATAATGACTACCTTGATGATAACCTTTGGTTTTGGGTTCGACGCGTGGACAGCAAGTGCAACGGGTAGATATTATTGTAATTATAGAAGGGGTGTAATTATAAGGGCTGGTAAAGGGTAGTAATTTGTAATCGTAGTAATTTTTAATCGTAGTAATTTTTCTATTGGACGTGTACAGATGTCGATTTCGTTAGATAGATTTTTACAGTCATGGGAAAGGGTTGTAAGATTAATCGTATAGGATGATAGCTGATGATTTCATCGTGACTTTACATACGGGGATGTCCCTTAATGAAATATAAAACTTTATCTAAGTATTGCTTTCAGTATGTCCTCTGGTCGCTTACTGTTACTAAGGCTGCGTTTCTATGGACAATTAAGTCGGTCCTTTACGCATCGTGGACGGGTAGAAGTAAATATCGTATTGATAGAAATCTCGAAGATATAAATCGAGCGTGACGATATATACGAAGTCCGTAGTTAGAAAGCATCTGAAGTCATTGAAGTGGACTCGACTGATCTTGGATTAAATGAACATTAATGATAGTTACCATGCCTAAAGGGATGAACGTAGACTAAGATTCCTAGATGCTAAGATAACTTTGCATCTGCCGTTCGATTGCGATAATTGGAGCTACTACTGCCGAGCGGAGATCGATGGAAAATCTTATTGAATTCAAATGGGGCGCGCGAGTAATGCCGACGATCTGTTATCTGATTGATGAAGATAGAAAAAAAGGAATAAAATTTTTTGGGGAATTTTTAATAGCGAATCAAATTAAAAGGTGGTTAATCACGAGGGAATTATTTTTTTACGTTTTACGTACCTATCCATTATCCTGTTTAATGAATTGAATTCGCTATACGACTCCTGGATAATCACAGTCGGCAATTGCTAATCGTTTCTAATGCGCGACTGAACTCGGCTTAACAATTAACTTAATGAATGAAATCGTTCTTCCGGTGAATTGAATTTCCACATGCTGTATTCCGGTCGAATGAAGATTCCGATGATGGATACTTGCTAAAAAAAAATTAACAGAAATTTGTGCTTTTAATGGAAACTGGTTAAGGCTCCGTGCACCAATACCAGTATCGTCGTACGTCTACGTACACATGTGTTATCACGTTGCCGTCGCGATGCCGCAGCTTTTCGCAGAAGACAGTTGGACGTCGCGACAAAAACTTGACGCGAATCCTTCGCAACGCGTTATAAAGAGGCGGCCGAGTTAAAGGACTATTTGCATTTTTACTCATACCGCGACGAAAACATACTTGGTCGCTCGTTGCAAATTGCCGCTGAATGTGTTACCCACCGGAGACGCGAAAAGAAGAGCGTCGCGTATCTTACTGCCTGTAACGAGGGAAAAACATCATGAACGGTCATTTTAAATTCATTAGGCCAATTCTGAACGGGGCTTAAGTATCCTGCAGTTTTGTTCGCCTAATGAGCTGCGCTTTTCACACGAAAGATTATCTTCGCGTTAACGGTACTTAAAGACGATACGCGATTTTGATTATTTCCTGTTTATTTAATATTTAGTGATTTTTAAGAATTTTATCTTCATTATACGTTTTTCATGATTTAATAATGATCTTATCAAGACTCGATTAATACTCGTTCGCGAGAGGGAAGATCGTTATCATCTTTCTACGTAAAGTCATCAAACTGAAATTCCAATATGGCGTCAGTTTAGTAGGTTCACAAACGATCCCGATGTCAGATATCCACTAGCGGAACAAATTCGATTAGAAATTCTTCGATAGCCGTTTAGATAGGAGAGGACAGCCATCTCGTATTTATATGTTTAACGATAGAGTGGCAAAGGGCCCAAAAGAGGGTCCCATACGTGCCGAGGTGTGTCCCAAGTCGAAACCCCGTGATTTTTCGTATGCCTTTTGTTGCCCGATTACGACTTCGGATCGCCTACTGGAGATTATTGATGTTTGACGCGTTCCACCTCATTGAATTTCACAGGACGCCGCTGTTTTTCGTCGTCTATCCTCGCACAAATTGCCATTTGAAATGGTGCACGGTTCTGGAATTTAAAAGCACCTCGGACCGTGCCGTTGGGCCTCATTCGAATCTGTCAGAACTCAGTTAGCTGCCAAGTTCTTCACTTTTTAAGCTCATCCTTTATATACGTAATATTTTATAGTAGCTTCTGTAAGTGACAAATCTTTCTATGTATCTAAGCAAGCTATTAGTATCATACACAACAGAATCATTTAATCATTCGAGAATTGGTAATACCTTAGAAGTACAGTACAGTGCAAGAATCAAGTTAAACTTTTACAGACAATTTGTACAGTCATCGTACAAAGTCAGTTTATGACTTAAGGGACTCTTTTATATCGTTAACCATAAGAAGTTGGCCCTTCGCAGCGGAACCGATTTCGGATCGTGACTCATCTATATATTTTATAATGTTAAACTTTTTTCATCCTTCTTGCGCGTTACTGTACTGTGCATTCCTGGTACTTATATGCACGTTTGCTTCTTGGAAAATTGAATGTTTAAAAGACCGCGCCATTATGGTCCTCCGTCCTGCATGGGAGTATCTCGTGCATCTATGCGTAGCCAGCCACGCTTTTTCTGGGGATGCTGTTGTCAAGGGTCTTTGAAAAAGAAAAAGGTGAATAGGAAGGATTACGAAAGACCCCGGCTTCGGGATGACCTCTGACCCCTGCTGTAACTCACCGCCCACGTTGCACCTGCCTTCGTGCTATCGCGCTGCTTTATTGGTTTATCTTGGCGACTCGAAGGGGTCTCGTACAGAACTTGATTCGATTTTCGTGGAATTTTTCCGTATAAAAAAAATGTTGGTACCAAGAAGTAGATACTGAAGTATATTGGAAAGTTTTATTTATGTAATAGCTTGTAATTAGGTATCATGAGGAAAAACATTTTTCAACTAACATTACGCAAGGCAATGTGTAAAAGCACGTTTTACTGGTGATACAGATACTTGTAATTTATAACAGTAATTAATATTTAACAGTATGATTCCTGATTATTTTATTTCCGTATATCCGCCATCCAATCCTGATACGATATAGTCCCGCTGAGATAAACTATGTATATCATGCATATTACGTACGTACAAGTAGTTTTATCAATTTCAGGTAAAATTAATTATCCGCCTGGACAGATCTCCACCATGGAATTCAACGGTACGCAGATAACATAGTGAATACCGCGTGTGCTTTCCGCGTCGCGTTAATGCTTGAGAATTCCAGAGAGTTCTCCAGAGCTCTCCATATTTCATTAACTGGATAAACAAATTCATGGCACCGCAGATTTGAAATCGCACAAGCATTTTAAATTGCACTTAAAAAAATCGTTATACAATATATTCTAAAAAGAAAGTCATACGTTTTAACAATCGTGAAATATATTTTTTCCAAAATTATATAGATACGAATGACGAGTAAAAAAGTGATTTTTTTAAAAACTCGCATTGTTTTACAAAAACATGTGTCTATACGCAACAGTCACGGAAGCTTACGATCCCGTTACAAGGTGGCCATCGCTTTATCGAAAAACATCACGATAGGGCGTAGCGATAATTAAATTTTAAGATCGCGCACGCGCTCCCTCGTTCGTGTCGGCGATCGTCAAAGTGATTTCACGATGTCGAATTTTTCATGTGGATATACCTCTACTGACCGGCCGTACGTATATCCTCAACGAGCGATTCCGGTCTTGCTCAGAAATTATTTACCCGTTCCTCTTATCGGGACGCTTGGCCCCGTTCGAACAGACGCCATTTACTTACTTACTTACTTACTCGCTTGCTTATTTACTTGCTTGCTTATTTACTTGCTTGCTTATTTACTTGCTTGCTTATTTACTTGCTTATTTACTTGCTTGCTTATTTACTTGCTTGCTTACATCGCTCGAGAATCGAGGACGAAATTGTTTCTTTCGAACGGAGGAATAATCGCGATACTCACTGCGACCGAAGAAAACGAGCGGCCTCTCTCCGGGCTTTTGCGTAAGACAAACCGCCATTGCGGAATACCCGTTTTGCAGATAAGACGAAGGGTAGGTGAGTGCGATGTCGTGTTGGAAATCTTTTCGTCGCCCTACGACATTTCGAAAGCACCGAAAGCCAACCGTCGCTGAATTGCGATATACAAACGGATATACCGTTGGATAGGACCCGATTCTTTGGTGAGCCCGCGAATTTATTAGGAACACGCAAAAATACTTGTGGAACAGAATTCGCCGTGAGGATCGACCGTAGGTAACATTCCTTTAATCCATTACCAAATGATACTTATCGCATTTAATTATTACACTAATCACCTTTTTTTTCACGTTAAGCAAATAACCTGAAATCGTATACACGAAATTGATGATGGATATAAAAATTATTTATACGGATCTGTATATTTTTATTTTGACTAACACGTAACGTGATTGATTATCGTGAATTGATCGTTTAAATTTCTCCTCTTAAAATTCCACCGCCATATTAATTCCCAAGAAGATAATCGACGAGGGCTCGTTGCTTGGCGACTCGTATCCAAGAAAACCACATCAGGTTAAAGAGAGTGCACCACCTGCGGATGAGTCTTTGAACGTAATACACGGTAATACGTAATCCAAAGTCCCTTAATCTGAACTCGCAGCATAATTCGCAGCTTCCGGGCGAATGCGCGTCCCTGCTGAGTGAGGCATTATCGAATTTCAGATTCGACTCGGTTCAGCCCTCGTGCCCTGTACCTACTACAGGTATATAAATATTTAAGGTGGAGCTAATTTAATTTTATCTTAAATTACGGCTGCGTATAACGCAATAAAAAAGAATGTCGAAAACTCAAAGAAAGAAAAAAGTTTACTTACCGCATAAACGTACGAGTTGGTAGTAATGATTTCCATAATTCAAAATGAGAAATATCATTCCCAAAAACGTAATTTCTTATTAATCTAATTTTGAAATTCCCGCCATACGCTTCTCTCCTATTTCTTTCACTCGTCCTTTCGGAATCGATCGAAGTATGTCGTCTTTTTTATCTCGTTACTTGTATACCGACCCCTACAATTCCTATAATTTTTTTTTACTAACTATACCGATTCCCTTAAGGCAAATCGGCTATCCGAATATCTCCAAAAGAAATCAGATCGGCTGACCATTACTTCCCGTTATCACGATTCGGCATTGTGCACGATACACACGAGTATTACTATCATCAGTCTGGAAAGCTTATCGAGCGTTGTGTGTACATGCTGTACCGAGGGTAAATCCAATAACACGTTACCAGCTCGAGATACGATCTTTTGGCGATTCGCTTCGTCGAGTTTTCGCCAAGAAGAAACGATCGAAATACACGATCTTATAAAAATCTGAAAAACTTTCTGGGAAGATGAAGAAAAAAAATTTTTGAGATTCACTGAACCGAGCTATGAAAAATTTCAAAGTGCATCTTCTCTCGTGTACAGGGTTATCGATGGTTTATTAAGTTCTTTGCTAAACTGTATATTACCGATTTCGTGCAGTGTCCATATCGAATACCAAGATCGCGATCTCTTATCTCGTATCGATCGATCGTATAGTGCATCAGGAGATTCGACCTCCCATTCAGTCTTCGCCTCCTGTAAAATAGGGTAAAACGATTTAAACATAATGAAATAACCATAAAGATTCTCTACCATTATCGGGCCCATCTACGAATGGGCAACCAAGCATTCTTGGCTAATGTCCACCATTTAATGGGAATTCTATACAAATTCCACGAGGGTCAATGTTTCTTTACACTTGCATACGAGGGACAAGTCCCTTATGGCGATAAACGAGCAATTCCATAATTCTTTGATAAAAAAATATCGTACGTTAAAGACTCGAAATACCATGTCGAGATAGTAAAAGTTATCGATTGGATAATTTTTTTGTAATAATCTTCAAACGGTCCATTTGTCTTTGATACGAATCGTTTGATCGTCGCTTTCGCCATTTTGAATCCGTCCAATCAGAAACGTAAAATAACGTTTAACGCGCAGTAAATCTAAGACTGTAGTCATTTCGTGTATCCATAGTGAAGTACAACCAATAAATTTCCATGGATGATGACTATTTTTTGTCATTTTTTTTTTACGATGCACTCATTAGACCTTCCCCCACTTTTTTCTCCCTTTTTATTCTCTATTTCTCACGGTTTTATTTCAACCACTGCGTTCCCTGCGGCTTGATTTAAACACTCGTAAAGTCATCGTATTTGTGAAACATAAATGCTAATGCCAAAGCTACGCGTCTGTACGCACGTATGCGTGCGACTGCTTCGCGATAAATCACGACACGCATGCACGACGTTAGTCGCGCCTTGTTCGCATATTTTTTTTTTCATCCCTCCCTCTCGTTCCTCTTAGCAGCCATTCACCCTCCCGTGCACCCGGCTAAATTAATTGAAAATTAAGCGTGCGTGAAGACGCTTGCATGTTTAATGCCGTTTTGCAAAGGCGCCACGATAAAAACTATACATCCACCAGCTTATACGTACTCAGCTGATCTACGAGGGATGCTGCGATAGCAGCTGAAAAATATCTTAGGATTACCACGATCCTTAAACGGGTATATCAACTTCCGGCCGGCTATTAATAATATCCAGAAATCCCGCGAGATTTCAAATTAATGTAAAATTGATCTATGATAGTTATTACTATTTTCCTCCTATTCCTACTACAACGAATAACCCTATACGTATATCTGATTGGATATCGATTATTGATTTATTGATCCGTAGGTGCAGTTTAATTTCTATAATTTTCAATTGTATCGGCGTAAAAAGTTGGCGGCATTAATTCAGAGTCATTATAGAGAAGCTGCGTGACTATTAAACCATAGAAAATTTTTGCTTTCCAACAGAATTATGTACCGGGTAACTCCTGTTAATGGTGCTGATCGCAATTCTGGAATGACACTGTAAATCAAAGGTGTATCGTGAGAAGGATATACTAATCGAAACTCGCTGATAATTTATAGTCGAAAAAAAAAAAGAAATCTGTAAAGTCACGGAACGTATGCATATACAGGCATACCCTGTAAGGCGTGGGAAAATTTCGCAACACACTCCTGTCCCGTGAGCCACCACGATATAAAGGTATCGACCAAGCGCACGGCCCTGATATCGAACCGATTCCAACAGGTAAGGCTGTTATTAGAGGGCTTTATGGATTGGCGCGTCGTGTAATTAGGGCTTTATCGATGGGATACGAAGTGCAGATTTTTATGGTTTCCATTGACTAGAAGATTGGGTATAGATTGGTGGGTAGAAGCCGACATTGGCTTAGGTGCTAAGTGGTTTCGGTTGTTTATAGAACTGACTACCCTTGCGATATAATTACTCTTTAAGATCGAAGAGCACTAATGGATGCTAAAGGATAGACGAAAATATTTTTGCATCGGAGCATCTGCGTGCCATTTTTCCTTGAATTAAGGAAAAAAAAAGATTAATTCCAACGAGTATATAACAGTCACTGATTAAAAGATCGGTATCGACTTCAATTAACACTTGAACTAATTAAACGAAATTTTTGGATTAATCATACACGAGTATCTCTTTATTGAGATTACTTTGATTATTGTTAATTTAAATGAGAAAATCAACCTGTTAAACTGTATTACGATTAAAGAACGATTTATCCTCGCGATCAATTTTCCTACGTCATTCTCGGTTAGTTTTAACGTCTTTGATAGGCGCCGCTTCATTAGGGGCGCGTAAGTGTTCATCCCTCGTTGAAACAATAGAGCGCACGGAAGCTACGGATCCCATCGGCTACCGTAGCTGCGATCTCCGATAAGATTGTTAAAGAAAGATTCGAAATCTTCTCTCCATCGGCACGAGAGATGTGCACACTCACCGCGTTATAAAGGCTGTGTCGAGAGATTTACGATTTCCAGATCATCGAGAGCCGCCTTCGCTTCTCTTTGCTTCTACCCACTGACGCTTCCTTGTACGTACGTATACTTATGGGGTGTGAACTACTGTTACTCCGTAGGATTTTTAGGTGAAATATTGAATGACGGGACGACAGAAAAAATTGTTAATTAATATAGCGTTAAAATATATGTATATCGGGATCATTGATCTATAGTAACTTTTTTATTTCCGACTAATATATTTCTAGGGACTTCTTTTTTTTTCAATTCTTCAGATAACGAGTTTCACTGTGTAGATCAGATGGAAGGGTTTAATGGGATTCTTGGGAACGTATTTTACATGAGAATGATGTTGATTATCGATGCCGAATGAATAGTTGGATTTTCTTGTTAGGGGAGAAGAGATTAAGGGAATGGGGTAAGGGTGGGGGAAAATGTTTATTGGGATTATATCTTTGCGAGTGTACATTTTTTTTATATCGATATGGAATTTTAAGACGCGTTTAACTATTCGAGAATGAAGCACTCGACGGGACTGGACCATTTTTCAAAATTATAATTGCATTTTTTATACCACTCTTCTTCTACCTCCTCGTAGGTGCACGGCTGCAGATGCACTCGCCCGCGAGGCAGGCATCCATATTCATGCAGAATAAGGTGCAATTAAACTCGGCGAGGTGTCAGCCCCGCAGAGGGCATTAATCAACCAACAAAGCCACATTTGACGCACTAACTGCCACAGATACCATTACATGGAGGCTGTGTAATAAGTTCGTATTATGGCGGAATGATAATCTGCGGACGAAAAATTCTTTTGGTTATACACGTGTGAAACGAGTGTCTGAATTTTTTTACATAGTTTGATATTATCTTTAAGTCTTATAGATATAATATATACATTTTTTCAACGTGAATATAATTAATATTTGAATTAATAATATTTTTTTTTAATTCAAATTCTTCGATACGAGATCAAACAAACCATCATCCGGATGCCGATCGTATAATGTCTGTATTTGCACGCAAGTCATGCAAATGACTTTGGAATTTATTACATATAAATGCGTAATTACTCCAAGCGATTTATCTTTATTAAAACCAGAGCACCGCTTTCAGCCTCTTAATTTGTACGCAACGTGTTTTCGTAATGATCGACATGTGCCCCGATGTCTTCAATATGAAAAAATTCAATTGCGTCGTAAAATTTTATGTATTACGGTAATTGAAAATAATTTTTGCAAATTTTTACTTCTTTTATGAAACTGTTATATAATTTGAATTCTCAATTTGGAATATTGTCTGGAATCTTTCGCATTCCTAGAGCACTGTAGGAACGAGCCAATCTAAGATTGGAATGTTGTCGAATTTCTCAGTCTCTAGAATTCGTTCTCTTCCCTTAAGGCGGTAGCTGTGAGATATCGTTGGAGATTATCCGCGGGACGTTATCACTGAAATATTGCGAATTTATTCGCGATAATACGTGAAATTATCGCGAGTCCTGACTGCGTCCTCGTAAGAGATAGGGAGCCACCGGGTCTCCGGCAGCATTCCTGAACGTGTTTTTCTAGTCCCAGCAACCTGACTCGCTAACTCGCGTATGCAAGAAGCGTATAGGGTACGGCCCTCCGCTTAATTTATCGCTCGCATAGAAACCTTACACAACCTGCCATTTTGTAAGCGCGTACGCATCCGCAACAGGCTTTCTTTAAGCCGACGTTACACAAACAAACGAATCTGTCAAAGTATTCCTTGTCTTGTCTGCATGTCGCGTGTGCACCTTGCTATTCTATTCCAGTAGGTAAGACGGCATACGTGCAACAAAATGGCGGAGTGAATTTATGCCTGCAATATGTTTGCGTCTCATTTATTTAAATGGAGATTATAGAATTTAGTTTCCATAAAAATTAATTTTTAAAGGTATTTTTTAGATTTTTTTGTTTTTATGGGAAATAATAAACATTTTTGTTTTTTCTTAGCTTTTTTTCTATTGAATGTATGCCGTGATGGTTTTCAATAGAGAAATTGATTTATTCTGGATTTTTGGTAGACACGTGTTTCCACTCTTTTGGAACTGAAAGTTCTCTGATGAATATTTCTAATGGTTGCTACATGACATTTCAAAATTTTGCAAGGACCAGGTCTAGCGGTTCGAGGAATTTTTATATTGGTCGAGGAAACGTGTCGATTTCTCTTTTGAGTCACTCCCCTCAAGGGACACAATGGCTTACAGGAAGATTATAGATAGAAGGGGATTTCGTACGTTTTTTGGAATCGTGTTTTGGCATTTTACGAAATACTGTACAAATTGATTCGTAACGTTACTTTCAGATTTTGGGAGACTTTCGAATCACTCCCATACGATTTTCTAATGGATATTTCGGTATTTCATATTCTTCTTTTCCCCTCGTAGCTATCTTCGATTCCTAACAAAGCTTTCTGACTATTGGGTAAGATATGATGATTCAGCGATTTTTCACATTTTTCTACAAAAAAATGTCTATAAATACTATCAAAGTGTATCGAGTCAACAAAAATATCTCAACGCACTATAAGTAACCTAGTTATCCCATATCACATAGTAAACCATAATTAACAAGGTAACCTCTACATGGTCCAAAGAGAAAATGGATGCTGGATGAAAAAGTAGATGCCTAACAAAAAAAGCAAAAGATCCCTCGTTAATCCATGAAACGATAATCATACAAATATGAATATGCTCAAAAGACGAAAAAGTATCTCTTCATAACTCGACGATACAGATTCGTAACGGCCAATTAAATACCAGACTGTCTTCTCACGAGATGACTTTTTTCTTCTTGTCATAAATAACAAAAAACCAATAATATCCATTATACAGATTTACTCGTATACATCATACCCACAAACCAGCTAAAGCTCGATGCGTGTATTGGACTATCATGATGAGTTAACGCAGTCTCATGATTTTTTACAATCCCAAAATACCTTCACCATATAAATTCCGCTACCTGACTTCTGGTATCCACCAACTATAATAACCCATTTTCTTTAGCCATCCCATCCATAATTAGCCATCCAATTAATAACAAACGTTTTTTCGACTCATTCAGTCCCCCTCTCCGCCCTCCTACAATCTCACAGTAAGAAACGTCATTTTCATAGAAATTAATACCCGCCATTATTCCTAATTGACTTTAACGTTCCCGTTGCACACGTATGCACAGCTACGATCCTACACCCATGACCATCTTCCTCGTATAATATTCACCGTAAAAAGATTCCCCCATGAAGATTACACACGAAATTAGTGGAGATCGTCCTTTCCCGTTGAACTTTGCGTGTTCCAAGGATCTTCCAGCAGGATTACTCGCGAGATGCAACGTAACGGAATCCAGGATGGTATGGGAATCCCAGGACATGGTTACGTGATCGCGTACCCTACCCCGTGCGATATACCCTCGGCTCTTATAAGTTTCACATATCACATGTGGTATCTGCGATTCCGCGTATTCCTACGTGTTCCACTCGACTCTTATTCCTTTTAACTATCCTCTGTCTTAAGCTCCATCTCTGTATCGTTCAGCTTGGATTCTCACTCGTAACCAGGTTCCAGCATCCCGACGCTGTACCACCTTTCTATACACAGTCTTTATATTATATATATATATACTCTGTACTGTGCTAGCATATGAAGATCGGCAGTATCCTGGGGTTAAGATTCGCATTAAACGTAAAGCTTCTTGGCGGTAGCCTACAATAAACACAGCCACCTCTACAGCCTCCCAGTCTCGTAAACAACGGGTCCAGCAGGGATGCCAAGAGCATCTGCCCCTTACGTTATCTAATGGTGGCTCATATGCCTCGATAATTGCCCGTGTTCAACCCGAGGCGTCGAGCCAATAGACGCTGCCTTATTAAGCAGGGTGGTTTGTTGTCCGCGGTAGCTAAAGGCGCTCGATTCGAGGTTATGTATCGATTCTTGATTAAAATCCACCCTCGGGCCGCCACCTCATTACGCCCTGCTATCGAGCGACTGTGAAGGGTTATTATTTTTCTTTTGATTTCTCTGCCGGTTCTGGGCTCTGATGCACCAGTTGCATCGAGATGATTCCTTGTGCGTTTCCGCATTGAAATACAGTATATTATAAAGATTTATAGATTTTTTTTTCATTGATGCTTTTACGTATGTGGCTTTAATTATTACTAAATTATTTTTGAGTATCCTTTGAAATTTTTATATATTTATTTTTACTCGATTTCAGTTTATTTTTAGCAGTTTTCAAATTTCTTATCAATATTATTGTACTTGGTACAGCGTGTACGGAGGTTATGAAGTTGGACCTTGGGAATAGATGGAATCTTGGTAAATTGCATAGGTATAAATTCTCCGGTGATTCAGTGCATTGGAAACAGCTCGATGCACTTGGCGAGTATGTAATCGCGCGTTGCAAGGATTTTAGAAAAGATTCTTGTATCACGGTGGGATTTACTACGTTCTAAGGAAGACACGCGGCAAGGAAAATCTCCGCCTCGTAGCTTCAAGGGCGTACGGGAACGTAGCTCGCAATAAATTCCGCAAGCGGGGGTTAAAGCGTGGTACGGTAATTAAGCGGATAACAAAATGGCGATGCAATTAAAGATAATGAATGGGGAACGGGCAGCAGGGAATTTCGATAGCGCGTTCAATTCATTAACAAAACACGTGGTATTCCTATACCAGTGGCTGGTAGAATGCATGCAAGTGCAAATACCGATTTTCAACCTTTTGGAAACGGGACAGTCATCCATGTTGCATTTGTACGCGTGGGCGAATTTTACATGCGAATAATTATTCCGTGAATAACGTGCAAAAGTATCGGTAACGTAGAACGGAGCTTGCATACGTAATTCCAGCATCCTTATACGGAGGTAATCGAAATGGAAATAATAAGTTCTCAATGATATTACACATCTTGACTGTAATGCTGAATAATATTTATCTCAAGTAACACCGAGGTATTATGATGTAATATAGAAAAATGATGATACCACACTCCCGCAATTTCTCCGGTAGGCTGCAAAAGGCAAGGAGCACATGTAACAATCGAACAGCAAAAGAAATTCCATGAGTAGCGGCATTGCAAAGTACGGTGGCTGTAAGCTGGACCGATTCAACTAGAATGACCAGTCACGTTTCTTTGATCTGGTCGAGAATGAAGGAAGGGCGCCTCAAGATCCAGTTACTGATCTAAGGATCTAGCCGAAGGGATCCTCGAGGCACGCGCACCTCGTTCCATCTGAGGAAGATCATCCCAGGGTCCATTGGAGGATGATAAAAAGATGGTGAGTCTATCGAAGGAGAGATGCCTCTTATACATTATGGTACATAGGTAGGCCTAGACGGAAGCTGCGCTGGAGCAGAGGTAGGTGGAGATGCTACGTATCGGTTGAATATATTTGTCTGTACTTGTTTGTTGTTTATATATATTTTTTTCTCTACTGGCTGAAGGATTATTCTGGCGAGAGTTCGGATGTTCTTTGCTGTGCGTTGGTAATAACCTTATAAATCGTTCCGATAGACTTAACGGTCGAGCGGGGCGATCGGTTCCATTTGGGGCGCGGACAGGATTGCCGATTCGATGTTTACGAGGGCCCGACGAAATTTATGAAAATTATTCGGGACTGCGCGATTTCGCGTATTCATGGCCCGCGCACAGAACGGGGGTCCGCTCTTAAATCGTTACCGAGCCAAATTCGGCATGAGTAAGGAAGGATACCCAGGAGTCCATTGTTCGGCAAGTCCGAGAGAGTCGGGGTCGGAGTCGATTTCCATACGCATCCCAAAAGATTGACCAATAAACTGGGGCCCCGAATATCCATGACCATGCTGCTGGGACTCTTAACTGGGGCCTCACTACCCGGAAGCAATGCTTGACTGTGCACGCGCGTGCTCATGAGCGCACGCGTGCGCCAGCCAAGGCGCCAATTATGCGAAATTGAAAATCTCTTACAATATGCTCGTAAATCGTGACCTAGAGGGCGTAGGCAGTTATTCACCGAAGTAGACACGGGGCCAGTAATGCCCAAAAGAAATCAAGGAACGGGGTCTTCGATAAAGAATTTATATCTTTACTGTTATTCTTTCTTTTCGCTCTCTCTCCCTCTCTCTCTTTATTATACGTTCCATTTTTTTTTATTATGCACTGCCACCTTCGTACTCTCTCTTCAATATACCCCCTTCTCCTTTTTTCATACTTATTTTTTTTATAACTGTACCGATATTTTTATTTTGAATTTCCAAGCGGATTGATGCTTGCTAAATTAATACGTACGTATCGTATGATGCCCAATTTCCATTCTCATCCTTCACCATAATGACTCGGTTACCGATTTAACTGAAAAATTTGTCTTTCGCGTATCTTTCACGACGCATAAATTTGTCTGTATATATACATACCATGCTGTAATTTATGTATACAGGTACGTGCCATATGGTCTCATACGAATCTGCATTTTTCCTGGCATTTCGTAAATAGTAATGCACAAGGGAGACCCACGCTTACATTGGGGCCCACGTACTCGCAAAGAGATAGCGCTAATGGTGCCCGCTGAGTTACGCGTTCCCGGCTAACCAGTTAACCACCAACTCAACCATCTTAACCAAACCTAACCAGGGAACCAAGCCAGGGAACCAACCAACCTTTCAAGAACAGCCGAACGTACCACCTGCTGTGAGCGGCTGGACCAGGAATAACCCAGCTCCTAAATCCTCGAAAAACTTCAGGACAAACCGCGTATGGTACGATCCTCTCGCGATTTTCATGTTTTTGGATAGTATATTCCAGTTGGATTTTTATAACAAGAGGAATTCGCGACAATCCCCACTTGCCATAGCGTGAATCGAATCTTAATAAGAGTATCACCGAGGCGAGTCTTTTAATTGGATTTTATCAAGGTTAACTCCTTCCGTACAGCCACTATGTGTAGCTATAGCGCAATTATTTTTCAGGATTATAAACATTATTTATTGCTATGCTTGATAAGGACGTCCATCAAGATATCAAGGGGCGCTCTTGGTAGACGTGAAAGGGAATCGCGTGCACTTTGCGTTTTGGTCATTTACTTGAGTTTAACGTAAGAGAACGTCAAGTAAATGTGACTCCTTGAAGTTTCCCGGATTAACCGTGACACTAATTGAAGGAAGAAGATAATGCGTGGTGCGTCCAGTCCTTTCCCGCGGGAGCCAATCAGAGCCAGCTGGGGCAAAAACGCGGATTTATTGCCGGGAGGCGGTCCGGGTGCGTTCCAGGACGAAGCGCCCGCGCCACCGTAATTACTTCGCGGGTCCCGCTGCATCGGGGGACGATTTTTTGCCGGCGTGCTAAGTGTATTCCTTAATTGAATTTAAGGTTATTTAATATGCTTTTAGTCCGCTATCTTACCGACTTACATACTTTTGGAAACTCTTCGTGTTTCTCGGTGTATCCCTTTTTCTTTTTCTTATTCTCATGGAAATTTTTTATCCTGTCCTTTGCCAATTCGATCTGTACGGTATATGAGCAGAATTGCAAGTAACGTAACTTTCCAATCGGATAGTATTTTAATTGAAAAGCAATAAGCTTTGATATTTGCATAAAACGGCGATACCGAAGTACACCGTATTAAGAGGATGCGAATTTAAAGTGATAAGTCGTATAATTCGAAGATTTACTTTTTTTTTATAACAAAAATTGATTATTACGAATTGTAATTTACCGCACTGTTGTAAATAGCTGCCTTAATTAAAAGTGCCACGGAGTCAGTAAATAACCACGGCAAGTGATAATTACCGCATAACGAATAGCGGGATCTGGTCGTATCAATCGATTTAAATCGATACCCACTTGTATCGCCGAATCGACGAGCGCTACTACAGCGCAATCTTGTTACCCTTTTGGAGATCGGATCTCCGCTATTTTGTATTTAAATTGCCAATACTTATTTCCTGGCGAGTCCACTGAATTTATGGTACGCCAGTCCGATGTTAGTCACTCTGCAAAATCTTATACGTACACAGAATCGCCAACTCTTCGGACGTTACGCTCGTTAAAAGCATTAACGACAAGCGGATACGACGCGACGATATTTATTCGCCTTTATTTCATCTCCACTGCCGTTTTAATTTCATAATCACCATACGTACCCTCGTTAATCCGTTGGCCGTCAAATTTTTGGCACGCATCGCGGCTTCCTGCTATTTTCGAAAATTATCCAGCTCCTGTGTCTATCAGTAAAAAAGAAAATTAGATAAACATTCTTTTGAATTTCACTTCAGCTGTCAAGCACGTCCTGAAGGATGAGGATCTCGAGGGCTCTTGTTAGGGCCCACTAGGGGGCCCCACCACTACTTTACATTACTACTTGGAATAATAATTACTATAACTAGAATACAAACCTGCTGGAAGGTTCCCGCAAGGTGTAGTTCGGTGGATCCAGAAGGAAAAAATGTGAGTGGCAGGTATCCACAGGTAACACGCATTTAGATAGAGCCTGGATCCTCTCATGAACTTCCTTTATTTCTTTCTTTTCTTCCTCCCCCTACTCGCCCCCCTCATTCTCTTCTTTTATTTCTTCGGCGTATATGCTTGATTCTTTTTTTCTTCACTCTCCTCGGACATCATCCTCCGGCCGTATATGGATCGAGGAAATCATCAGTCATCTTCATTGTCGACAAAACAGTGTTTGTACACTTTTCTCGCGGTCTTAATTACGATCTCTTTCTCCATTCATACTCTCGATTGGATGCTGGATACAGCCGCTCGCCACTGTATCAATCTATTCGTGATGGATATTGTCGGAATATCAACGGCTTACTGTTTGTATAGCAGATGGCACAAAGTGAATTCAACTTCGTGTTATTATATCTCGTTGATTTTTTTAACGCTTCGGATTTATTTTCTCGGAAAGGATCGCACGATGTTCTTCGATACTTGAGAGAAATCCGAAGGTTGCGTAAGAGTGAGAGAGAGAGAGAGAGAGAGAGAGAGGGGATACGGATAAATTGAAAAAATTGCTTCCCAGGTTTAGTGCTATTGATATAATTCCAATTAGTACGCCTGTTGATATCCCGAAGGAGGGAGATGGTATTATGGGGATAAATGTTGAAAAAAAAATGGGGAGGAAATTAAAATGGCTGCTTACGGTTCGCTTACACGATTATCGTATTTCACTTTGGTACTTGGGCGCGTTGCTCACATTCCGTGCTTATAATCAAGGTGGCCAGATGAATATCTTGGTGAATTATCTACGTGTAAACTAGCCCCATGCCCGCACCGCCATTGTACCGCTAGTCAACCCTTCTTTTGTATACTCATGAAAAATTGGTGACCCCAGACGAATTCGTTAGTTTCCCTCGTACGATAAAGTGGCGCCGTGTCGGCTGATGGAAGAAATTCTCCGTGTTAAAATACGGTATAGGAGCTTACTTTTATTGTTTGAAATCAATCTACGCAGTATGCATGTAAAATTGGGATATGAATTTTGCAGTCTTCAGTATCTTGTACGTTATAGGAAATCTCGAGGGAACGAAGGGAATTTATTTTCTTACCTAAGCCACGTTACGAATTCTATATTAAGGTGCAGCTTGTTATGCTGGAGTAGCTTGTAGTCCGTCTACCGGATCATAAAAAGTACATTGATCATAACTTTCATTAATTAACACTCGTCGACGTGGCGATATCGGTGTACTTCTTATAATTAACAACCGGCTGTAAGGGCTACTTAGGGACCTTACTGGTAGCATACGATATATATGAAGAAACCGACACGAGTGGAAACGCGGAACGTGTAGGTACGTCCCTAAAGTCTTGACTAATTATGTAAACTGCAGGACCAATTAAAATTTTGGCCCCTAAAACACGCGTCCGCTCAAGGGGTAGGGGGTTGGTTCAGGGATTGTAAATACGAAATGGTTTGGCCAATGGTTAAAGAAAGTTTGGATATGACAGGATTAACATAAGGGATGGTAGAGTTATGGTCCTGCACGTCAGATAAGTCGGAGGCGTTGCTCGTTAACATTCAACACATCCAGGGCTGCATTCGGTAGGGGGTTGAATGAAAGAAGGTGAATAGGGAGGAAAGAGCCTTGGGCGCGGAAGACTACAGCCAATTATGAAAACAACCCTCGGCTGTCCACATGAGAATCTCAGCCAACCAATCATCGCAGCGCTGTCGGCTGACAACACGATAAGGATCAAGAGAAAGGGGTTGAAAAATGGCTAGAAAATCTAAAGATCTTCCTTCCCTGTAACTCTACCCAATTTTCTACAACCCTTGCAGGAGGGACTTAAATTCGATTGTACGTATGTATAGATATACTATATATGGCATATAGTAGGCAGAATGCCTGAAAGCCGATATTCTCTGGGGAGATACGCGCCGGCGGTCTTTCGTCGGGCCCCAAAGCCAAGGATTTTCGCATGAATTTATGCGCGATCGTATAAGGCCCTTTTTTGCGCTGCCAAGGGGAATTTATCATCTGGCAAAGATGGCAATCTCGGTATACTATATACCTTATCTCCGTATCTCACCGTTACGGAGTAATGCTTATCCGTTTTAAATTCTTTGATATATGGCGTAGCACGAAGAAGAAATCAGTAACGTTGTCCATGTCATTTCGCAAATTCTTAATACTTCTGCCTGCCTACGAATATTCGCGTATATAAATTGACAATATAATTCAAGTAAAAAATAGTCATTTGTCATACTTCCTGTTTATGTTAACAGCAGTCACATTACTATGCGCCCTACGCTTTAGTGGCAACCATCTATTTCCGGTAGGAAGAAGTCAATTTAAAATCCTTCCAATACGTAAACCCCTTCCACTTTACAAAAGAAAAAAAAAGTCCTTTCATAGATCACAACATGAATTTTAAAAAGGACTATAGTTAATGATGTCAATGCATTCTCAAAATCCTGTTCACAAGCACTCACCCTATGGAGAACCATTTCAAAATCGTGAATACACAAGTCCGGCTGATGTATTTTCGAAAATCCTCGAACGTTCACGCGTAAAGAACGTTTACATAGAGATTCACGTTGACCACCATAAGAATTCCAAAGTTCGGGAGACACACGGTCGCATTTGGAATGCAGTCCTACCTCGAGTAAAGCCACCCTCAGGAGTCGCCCTATGTAAATGTTAATATCGCTAACCCTTTCGAGTCGATACCCATAGAGTACAGTGGAATTCCATGGGGTCTCGTTAACCCCAGAAAACCATTAGGAAAATCCCATTAAATAGGCACCATGTTTGAGACAGCTATCTCTGACGCTGTTTGCAGGAATCTGGTTTCGATCATCATGGCTTTCTCTTCCCTTTTCATTTACCCATCGCCTTCCTTTTTTTTTTGACATCAACAGTGAAAAACCAAAATCTCGATGACAGGTCCGAAAGAATCTTTCATCTTTCCGTGAAAGAGGACGAACCATGGAACGAGGGGAATAACGCGATGGGAATGAGAACTGGAGGAATGGGAATTGAAGCAGGAGGAAGGTGTCTCCGATGACGGATGCTACGACATGGGGAATGTGGAATGTCAAAGGATGGTGTCTCCATGGTATGTTCACGGGGAAACACCTGCCTTGTACAAATAATTTTTCATCTTAACTATTCCGTGTTACCTGGCTTCTCTATACTATATATATATACACATAGCCAGCATCCACCCTTTCATCTTGTCGTCTCATCTCCTGACGCGTCTTGAAGATTTTATTAATCACTCTCTATGGATTTGTATTAGTACTGTATTTTGAGGGTGGAGTATAGAGTCATTCAGAAAAATCATGAAAAATCTCAATGACACGTATCCTAAGGATGCATCAAAATGGATGCGTATACACGTAACGTAAACGCGTCTTAATTTTTCGGTATCAAAAAGTATAGCGACTATTAGTCTCCTACTGGTATGATAATCTCGCCATAACGTTCCCAGTACGCGGTCTCCCTTTACTAATGAAGCCGTAGCAATATATTCATCTTAAAGAGGCCGCAACGTTCATAATTTCGTATTAGTCTTTGCTCAGGCTCAGGTTTATTCCTATAAAGGATCGAGCATCGCCGATGTGACATAATCCTTGGTGGCTATTCGACGTCAGGCGCCCAGCATCCGCGCCAGTTAGCGTAACATGTTTTTCACTGTTGGCTTCCCGACACTGCGGGACGTCATTGTATTTTGACGTTTGTGTACAAAACAAAGTATTGACATGTTCAAAAGTAAGCGGCTGCATTAGTGACTGTATTGTTGAATCTTCACGTCTACCAGCATCCACTAAGGCTCTGGGATTATGAATTCTCACGAATTCGAGAGATCCGAGTATTTCGACGATTTTCAGAATCCTCCAAGGTTTTCTGATGATTATCGACCACTTGGGAATTGGCCAGGACCATCGTGCAGTCACGTTTTCGGTGTAGAGGAAAAAAAAGTTTTCCCATATATATCGAAATGAATTATTATATTTATTATACAAATTATAGATATAGGCAGTCTAATGATCCGGTCTTATTGTCAGTGGAATAACTCACGATCAGTAAAATTGTTAAACAAACATTTTTTCAGTAAATTTGGAAACTGTGCAGGTGGCTCTTGTGGCAGGAGCCGTAAGTTGGTATGTGGAACAAGGTACGCATTGGTACGTGTTGGTACGTGTTGGTACGCGTTCGTATCTTCGATATAGAAGAGTACGTGAGCGTGGCCAGGCGGCATGCCATCAAGAGTACTTAAATCTCGAGATCCTGGGGGTGAGTGAGTGGATGGAATTGGAGACGAAGTTGCGGCAATTACAAACAAGCTGTTCTTAATGGACCAACTGGGAAATATTCCGGACATTTTAGCCACGCGGTCAGCGTACACTCCTCGTTTGCTTGGGACAATTAAAATTAATTATCCTTCTTCTCTTGGAGAATCGCCATACTCTTGGATATCTTCTTGTGGTCCAGCTGTTCCTGGGATATTTTGTCCTTGGTATTTTGACTGTTTTACGATCCACACTTAGAGATCAAAAGAGAAATGGTACTTAGAGGGTATAGTAATCATTTAATTGGTAATACTATTATCACGTTAATTTGTTATTGATAAATTAATGGATGCTGGATAATTGAGGCTTTTACTCGTTGAAATACTTTCCGTGTAGCATTGCCTTCATATATGCGGGAAAGAAGCTGGAGAAAATTAAATAAAACTTCATACACGATTACTTGTAGATATATAAAATAATAAATGTCAGTAGAGTCATTAATTAATAAGCTATGATTATCGTAACTTAAATCATTAAATTACTTGTGCACTTTCGAAATATTCTTTTTAGGCGAGAAATGATAGTATTTTTTTTCGCAGTCATCGATTCGAGTATACCTGTATATATTTTGGATATCTTACAGCCGAAAGGTATTTAATTAATATCAATTTTCTTAATGCATCATTCTCTTTAAAAATCCAATTTGTTGATCGATACGCAGTACCCGCGAAGCATATAAAAAATGACAGGTCCAGGTTTCATTTCCGGTGAACTCCGTTCGAAGCACTTAAAAAATTATTATGAGATGAGTCATTAATCTTACTGCGAAATTCAGATTAGAAAATTACTCGATTTCTTAAGTCATTAAGATTAAAATTGCATGATTGCACGATTAATGGTCGAAAGGGAATCAAAGAAGGATCATGGGAACGAGAGCATTCGCAGCCTCCGAAATGGACCGATCTTCTCTAGAGAGTACATAATTATTATCCTCATAAATTCCTCTTCCCTTATACCTTAGTAAAACAGGTAACGAGATATAAAATCCTGATAAATTATATTTCACAAGGATTTCACAACCCATAACCAGAATTCAATTCTACCCCCACCCCATATACGCAGTCTGATAATTAAAAAAGATCCCCACCCCTCCTATCCCGATCAAATCATCTACCGATCTGCATCCACGAAACCGCGATTTTCGCACGGGTCAGATATCTGCGACTAATTCGAGCAATAAATAAGCAATCTCCACGGGGAGTGACGTAACAATAAATCAACGTCGTGGCTAAGTAGAGGGCGGTGGTGAACCAGTGAATCCCGACGCATCTATCCGCCAATAAAACGCGGCGTAATTGGTCCTTAATAATCTCGTCATGACTTGGAATTGCCGGTCGATCGGGTGTACCGAGTTCGCGCTCTGTTATTATCCACGACGATTTAATTACAAAATTAATGTACCCTATTAACGGTGGTGTCTGGGAGGGCTAACAATCCTTGCATAAGCACCGACAAGGATCATCCTTGCAAACTAATATCAACTACGTCGAGCAGATAAGGATGTTCTAGCAAGTAGAAAATTTCAAAGTAACGCATATACTCACGCGAACGCGCGAATCATTTCAGGGCTAATGCGAGATACGACGTTGAAATATAGTACTTTGAACGTCATCATTAAATTTCAATTACGATGATTAATACAATATAATGGATATACGTCGTAGCTTGTATAAAGGCTACTACGTTAACGGTGCCGAATAAAGATTAATTTATGGGCTAGAATATACTTCGTAACATCCCTTTGGTTTGGCTATTGCAAAATTTCAAATTTGAGAATATTTAAAAGATTGTACTCCTTTCTTCAAGAGCAACGAACGGTAGTAGTCGCGTATAAGAAGAAGCGGTTAAAGCGTTAAGGTATCCCAAGAAATACTGAAGACCACCCTGTAAAACTTATTAGGTCAAAAGAGCCCTGCACGAAAGCAGTGCTTTGTAATGACTGGATACCAGTGCAGCAACGGATATTACACACTGCGGTTTTATAATCTTTCTTACGGCTTTCGTATTCCCGATATCAAAGCTCGCTACGCTTTAATAGCCGTGATTCCTGAGATCGAAGGAATTCCTTAGTTATACACCATAGACAGGAGTGAAATTGGCCACAGTCGAATTTCTGCCATTATCGAAGATACCTAACCTAAAATCACAAACGCGTTCGTGAAGTGTAATCTTGAAAAATGTTATAATAAAATTTTTCGACTTTCAACAATACAAAAGTAATTCGTACAATTTTTATTGTTTTGGTCCAAACAATATTCTTTCGTATGATCACGCGTAATTCGATATTTCGACTATTGCGACGTTATCAAGAAATTTTCCTTGCATGTCAACAACGCAGGCAGGTGTTTCGGGTTGGTTGCTTCACGGTCGTCGCGTGGCCAACACGGGGTCGAAGAGGCTCGAAGAAGTGAAGTTGAAGCGGAGCCGAAGCGTGACCAACGCGAGTTGCAGAGAAGCCCGCTTCGCTCTCCTCTCTCACCCGTGAGCGTATTTCTACTCACCTCTTTCTTTTCCACTTCATCCTCGTCCCTCCTCTCGGACTCTCCCTGTTTCGCTCTTGGGACGAGAACTGCCATTAGAAGCACCCCGTTCCATGTAATTTGACCGCGGACAATGTGGACCACACCAAGCGTGATGGTTACCTACATGGAGCAGAGGTTCTCAGGATATTCGATGAGATTGAGAAAAAAAGAAATATTACACGTAATCTAAACGTTTACTAACCCTCAATCAAGTATACGTTACAAAATTACTTTATTGCTGGAAAACGTATATACACGTGTGTACTCAAGATTCAAGGTCGTCAATTTCATTATCTCTTTTGCGATTTCTCATCCATACGGTACTCGGTACAATATGAATTTCCACTTCCTTCCTTTTTTGTTCATACAATTACGTATGTCCATAGAGGATCTTACGATTCGTACTCGAATTCATACGGAAATCGACTTTTCCCGGCCTAAGGGCAAAATACGTCATGGCGTCCAGTGTACTTTATCCCTAAAGCGCAACCGAGGTGAAATTCGCACGACGGCCAAGTGTGCAAACACAGCGAAGATCCGCAATCTTGTCTTTACTGCACCGAGCTATAAAATTATATTGTGCGGTAGCTTCACGCAGACCCGAGTCCTCATGGTCGCCGGAGGCGTCAAGTTATTACATGTAATTGCGACGTGTACCTACAAAACTGTATGCATGTACAGGTACTGCCGAAAGAATTATCTCGGGTATGAGAAAATAAAAAATTAATGCGAGAGACCTTGAAGACTATGATTCGTTAGTTGCCAGGCTTTTCGTTTCTTCAGGTCTAACGTCAGATAGGTTAGGTATAGATACGTATAGGTACAGCGTGGCTTCGTTGGCTATAGTAAATTCTTCTATTGGCGTATTATGTATTATACTGTACTATATTTGACTGTACTGTACCGTAATGATATGGGGTGTACCGCGTATGAGAAACACTGCGGACAGATGCTACTTCTCTATGCAGAGCAAAATCACCGCTCTTTGCGGTTCACCACCACTTCGTCTGAAAGTCCAGGCAACTTGGCAGTGGCTCCAGCACATGCGCGCATATATAATTATATAAAGATCATCATCATTTTAGCAATGATGCCGCGGCGTCTTTTCTTTCGCTAGACCGACACCGTCGCATCTGCCGGATACACGCTTTTCATTAGATCGCAAAAGGATCGCAGTCGACTATGAAATATTCATTTTAATCGATTTATTATTGGATGGAATTTACAATTGGATCTTATCATTTTTCCAGACGCCCAGTTCACGTTGGTATACGTGATAAGGTATGATAATTATTCATTCTAACCGATAATTAATATTAGTTAAATTAACACTGTCCCTAATTCGATCCTTTTGTATTTCACTCTGTAATATCCTTCGAATCTTTATGGAGGACAACCAGCGGAACCAAACAGTCCCGACCATTATACATCCAAACCCAAAGCCAATGTAATCTAATAACGTAGAATTCCCCGCCTCGTAGACCCAACAATCCATGAAACTGTTAATTAAAACGGAGTGATTTTTCTCGTCGCAGTTTGGTGGCAGACGAGGCGTTCCTCGTGCGGCGCCGGCAGCGGCAAAAACAAACACCCTTCGCGGCCACTGCTTTCCCCAAAACGGTCTAACCTCACTCTTCATTAAGGGTGCTTCTTTAGCTATAAAACTGCAGACGTTCTACCGTCCGTGAATAAAAAAATTTTTTTTTAATTCATCCTCAAAATTTCGCTTCGTTAGATATTTTCATGACGACGTAGTAAAATACTTTTCATACAAAAACTGTTCGTGGTACATCTTAATGGTTTCCATGTATTTTATATTAGACCGCACATCATCTGTCTACCGGGTAGACTCGATAAAGAACAACGTGGTCAATTTCTATCGGGAGCGATATTCTAATGTACCTGATCGTGTTTTCATTAAGAAGAGGATCTTTTGTATACGGGGTGGTCGGGCAAAATCATCAAATGCGCCGCTTCGATGAGGAGGTCCGTCGTACAGTTAATGAAGGCATTGCCTAAGCATTGATTGAACCTATAGAAGGGCTAATGCTTAGAAGAGCGTGTGTGGTATCTATTCTACTGGATATTCTATAAGAATCTCGATTAAATCATCCAGTGATTCTCAGGTAGCCGATAATAACATTCTTTAGCGATATGCTTCGAGATTTGCCGTTAAGAAGATAAAATTTTAACGTATATTTTTATTATTACCGGAAAACACGTAAAAGTACGTGATATGCCGTAATAAGTTATGGTACGTGCACAACGTATGTATACTTCGTGAAAACCAATAGAAAGATTTCTAACGATCGTTAGGGATCGATTATAGGAAATTTTCGGGATTCCTTGCGATAACGCGATTATCAACGCAGCTAGTGCGCACGACAACATAATCGACGAAAATTCCTTTAGTACGTTTTTTGGGACCACACGTGCGACATATGCTAATCGTACTGGGAACATGTTAATCCCATAGGATGAAATCTTGCGCAATCGCTCGGCAGCACTAATTGAAATTATAGTTGTATCAGTTTCGGTGTAATTAAGGGAAGGATAGTTTGATTACGTTACACGTGTGATTAAGTAATTAAGATAGAATACATTATTGTGTGGTTCCTAGAGAATCTTTTCGTAACGTGTAATTTTACGGGTATTTCAAATTTACATGTATTTGGATCGGTGAGGTTGGTACATGTAATTTTGCTTTTCTGAAAAAATTACTTCACTCACCGTCAAGTATACAATCTGGGTAGAAACTCATTTTTCTTTTATTCACGTAAACCCGAAATGACTGTCGAAAATAAAAAAGATTTTTATCCAGCAAATGCATTGATTTCAAAAATAAAATAAAATCTCACAGTTTTTGTATACCATTATAGTATAATATATCCCGCCTTAAGCAACCCCATAAAAATCAACCCCCTTTCCTCACCACTCCACCCCAAGGATTTATTTGGATCATTTGGTTACAGGATAGGCGCCTATCCCTGGCATTGAGTATATGGCGGCTATCGTACCCGACCAGTGCCTAATGACGAAAAATCAGTTAAGATAAAACCAACAGAAAGCTATTAAAAAATGATCGTAGTTCAGGGCGCGTCATTAATAATTAATAAGCGATATTTTAAACGTCCACGGCGAGCTAGTGAAATTATTATTGGGATACACGAAAGGGGTTGGTTTTGAAGAATGAATGTTCAGCAGGTCGGCGTTCCGCGTGATTCGACACACGTAGGATTGGATCGTGTGAATTTGACTGCAGTAAATTAAGAGAAACTAATTAACCTTACTACAATTATATACATGTTGGACAAGGAATAAAAAAAAAATCATTCCTTAACCAAACTGACTCAAGACATTTTTATTCGCTATCTTTCTGTTTGCCACCATCGAACCCTTAACGAATCGCTTTGCGAACACCCCATATGGGTGACCTTGCACTTTGCAGGATCACATTCTCCCGCGGTGAGGTCACGACCTATGTTTCCCACAGATTATGAGGCGTGCTCAGCAGGGAATGCTATTACATTCACGATCGCCGATCTTTACGATTCCATCCTGCTCTCTACCGAAAAATAACGGCCAATTTTTAAAGCAACCCCCTGAGAGAAGAGTGACGGGTGCGAGCGACGTATTGGTGAACAAATTAGACACCGTGTATAATTACAAGGAGAAAATTGGTAACGGACGCGGGTTCATGTTTGGTTCGATAGAGTTATTTGATCATTTTGAATTTATAATCAAATCGATTAGTTTTAATCAATTTTGATGGGTGGGGGGTTGTAAGGCAGTAATTATGTTGTCTGGCATTGTTTTATGGTCTAAAGCTGACGATTCTTGCAATTCCTATGTTAAACTTTCGGTTTAAACCCCTCACCGTGTAGAATCCACAAGGTCAAGGGTCACGCGTTATACGACTGACTCTTAATTGGGTTTGCGCAGCGTCGAAGCGCCAAAGTTAATCCGAGACGCGTTTACGATCGCAAAAAACTATCGACTGAAATTGGAGACGCGCCTACTAGGCGCTGGCGCGTTACTAGCGCTGATAGCTGAGATAGGATATTGGCGGCTTTTGATCAAAAGCAAACCCCGAGGGTTGTAAAAGAACTTTTTCTTCCTTTCATTAAGCTACCAATGCTCGAGCGGAATAAGTTTTCAAAACGAAATTCGTCCCGGTGATAATATCCGAGTGCTACCGAATATTTCCAGTCGATAACAGCCCTTAAAAAGAAAAAAATCTTCCTTTACCTTCGATAAGACAACACGAAATAAACATCACGAAGGAGCAGCAGATATTTTTTCTTATAGCAGTATATATAACACTATCCTAAGATGCCAGATGCGACTAATTGTTCGGTCGATAATTCAGCAAGGCCCCACTCGAGGCCCAACTTAAAGTTACGACCCAAAACTGGAAAAACTTTTCCATTGTCTGACGTAGCCGCTCTGCACGGTTTAACGCGTTTTCAAAAAAAAGCAAGTTACATATATTTTCAGCTATTTCCACTTTTAGGACATAACTTAGAAAGCACTGGAGGGTGCGCGACCATATATATAGGTATAGTCTTGATTTGGGGCCCACCAGGTATTCGCAGGATACTACTAGAAAAATAGGACCCCTTTTGTCGGCAACTTGAAAACTCAGTGATTACGTGTCACATAAAGTACGAAAACAGAACGTTTTGTGTTCGCTCTTTAATTTTCACATGATTGCCAGTGCCAGTGAAAACAGATCGTTTTCCATCTCGTAACTTCTCGTACCGGGGTCTGATTTATTGGGATATGCCCATACAGTACAATATAGTACCAAGGGCCCTATATCGTTCTCTCATTCTATTTTGCTCACAGCAGTGGCACCTTGAAGATGCTGTTTTTATCGCGAATCTTTAATTTCCAAATCGATATATCCCGTTCGATTTGTGCGTCTCTCTAGGAGTGGGGCCTTACGAGAGAGACGAAGGGCCCATTCTTTGTGAACCCACCGCGTGCATCAAAGAGCCCTTCTTCGGAGACCTGCCTGTAATTACAGACACGAGGCGTGGCCCCACGAAGAACAATAGGACCGCTTTCGATGCGATGGGATCTGAAACTCTTTGCTTTCGGCCTCCTCTGCGATCTCATCTCCGTGGAATATCGATCGGGTATTGATCACCGATAAGACGGTTTTAGGCGCTAAGGAATACCCACTCGAATTGTATAAATTAAGCCGATTCCACGTCGTTCTCGTCGCATTATCTTCTTAATGTCTACCGTACAGGATTTGTCGCTCCGTCCCGAGTCAATTACCACGTGGATCTGATGACAATAGGCAATTCTTCTTAACTTGCGAAAGAAGAAGCGTAATTCGTCTCCAGAGGATCATTAAGCCTTGTACTAATTACTCTGTACTCTGGGTATACTCATGTATATTCAATAAGATGGAATCAGCCTATACGGCTTATCCTTTGAGTTAGGTTAGGTACTCTCGCATGGAATGACGTTAAGTGCGCGTATACACTTTGAATAATTAATAACTTCGTACGTAATGAAAGAGGCAGACGCGCAAGGTAGGAAAATGATTAAGAAAAACAAAAACAAAAAAATTCGAAAAACCAAGGAAAAATATATGCAAGGAAGGTGCCCGTCGTTTGACGGCGAATACGGTGGTACATCGAGCCCAATTTAGATAATCATCGGCTGGCAGCGAAATTTGAATGAAGAGTCTCGCTGTAACAGAGCCCGTCAGCATGATAATTAATGAACTCGGCCATCACTCTCGATCTTATTCGCCACATTCGCCGTCGTTATACCGCCTAACGTGACGTTGATAACCCAGTCAAGAAAAAAATGTGTCATCTCAAACCCATTTGCATGAATTCAAAGACCCGTCGTTTGGTATTCAATAAAATCGATTTTTAATTTCATTAATTAAATGATCTCTGGCACATGCGGAGTTCCCTTTGCGAGGTCATCATTTACGTAGATATTCCCTGAGTGCGCAGGCGTCGTCGCACAGAAAAATGGCAAGTCACCAGTGCAAATTGGCCGGGCCAAGAATTGAAAGCCTCGCCCATAGGAGGAGGAGCGAGACGGCATGGAGGCTCCTTAAAATTATTAATCCGCAATGATGAATTACACGCTCACTGTATTGCTGTCGATCAAGTGAATTCGTCAGGTTTTAAAGGCATATAGCCGAGAGCGTTATGGCTAATAAGCGGTTACGGTCCAGGACAGTGAGAGACGGAGAAGAGTGAACGATAGTGAAAACCATCATCTTCGTTACATAAAAGATGATGACGAGACTTTTGTCATTCATGGTCATCACCTTGATGAGTGCTTGGCAATATCTCATCCTGATGTTTGATCGATATCGATCGCACCGCCGGCGAATGTAAAAATGATTTACGATCTATCCTCTCCTCCCAGCATCTTCCACGTTGGCTTATACATATTCGCGAGAGGAATCTCCGTTCTCTTGTTTATCCTTGTAGCTGTGTTCCTATGTGGGACAAGACAATCTTAATTACTGTACGACAGTACCATAAGACCTCTCTTCATTTTATGACACGCACGACCTCGAGCACGCAGGCACCTGTACTATTGACGAATCAACTTTTTCAATCTTTGTTCTTATTCTGATACTGCTGCTACTCAATTTGTAGTTGCTTGCTCAAGGAAGACTGGAAGCTGCGCAAGATGACCTTATCGGCCTTACAAAACTGCCGCATGCTACACCTGCCATTATTTTTCTATTCCTTACAAAATTATTATAGCCTGTCATGTTTCTCGTAACAACAGAAATTTATATGTACTACAGGCGATGTACTGCGTCGGATATAATTATGGGAGAGATGCGAAGTTCTTTATTAACCTTTAGAAGGCCGCGGTGGCCACTACAGTGGCCAGAAACAGATTCTAGTATAACACGCAAATTAAGATGAATCACAGGAAAATATGAATACTTCAGTAATATATTTATGATTCAATATAACGTATTGACATATATAAGTGTATTTGTTTGCATGTATGCGGTTTCATAGACCGGCAGATATGTATCGTTCAACGGTCGTTTTTAGTCTCTTCAAATAAATGTGGAATCCTTTCACGCGTGTATTCACTTACTATTTATGCATAAAGTAAAAGAATACAAAGCTAATTTAGCAATATTACGTATGATATAGCTCTAAAAACGTCGAGCTGGACCCTGGAGTCTTAACTGAGTTACCTGAGTTTAGCCGCACTACTGATATACTTGCAACTGCGGTGACGATAGATTGTAATTCTATTTTCTACCACTAGGTGGCATAACTGATTTTCAATCTGACTTCAAAATCGTGTTTAGCGTCGTCAAAAACCTCTAGAAGCATTGAAATAAAAATTTGGAAAATTTTCAACATAAGTCGCAACGGTCAGGACCGCGCTGGTCAGTTTAGTGGCCAGCAACAAACGCGACGCCTCCTCGTAATCTATAGATCCCATATATACATAAATTTCCTGTAAAAAAAATACTAAATTTCAAGGCAAAAATGCCGGTCCTCTAAAGGTTAAGAAAAAAAGTTGATAATACATACCTGTACCGTAATACGTAATTACGTCTCATGGATTATATTACTAGGAATTGTTTGCTTGATCAAGCACCTGCTCCAATTACTCCTATATACGAAGCAGGTCGTAAAGATCGTCAGCAGTAGTCCAATGGCAGGATCCTCATTCATTTTCCTCATATTTCTTATTCCTATAAACATTGATAGAATAATTAAAATCGTACTCCTCTGCCTATAGTAGATCGTTAAAGAATCGCTATACTTTTTACGCGTTAACTCTCCTGGGAATATTATACATTGGATCGTGACTGGTATGTTAGTAACTCCATTTAGCAGTATACATTACAGCAATTGCAAACTTACGGTACTTTCGCGTGTATCCCATACAGATCATTAGGAAATTTCTTGAGTTATAATACCATTAGATCTTCGTGACTGAAGATATATGGTTGATCCACCATTTATTACATTCCAGCCATCCCTTTAGTTCAAACAATTAGCCGCAAGAAGTCTATCGCAAATATATTTATAATTCGCAGATCAATTTGAACGAGCATTAAGTAACTTATAAAACACAATACAGTACCCCATACATATGCACCATGGACATAAAAAGAAATATTTTAAGCTTAACAATATTCATAAAAATTGCCCATAAAAAAAAGTAACCCCAATCCTACGTCTCTCATTCGTCCCAACAGCCATCAATGAAAAACAGTCAATCTCTAAAATAAAAGAAAAAACCAAATTCGACACCCCGCAAGGAAGGACGATTACGTACTACCACAATACACGTCACGATTATCTTTTTACCCGCAAATATTTCAAGGTTCAATTTTCCCAGCGATGTCTCCCCCGAGCACTTCTATACCCTTATGCACGCATCCTCGCGCATAAATACACACTGTACACGAAGCAATGTACCAGGGCAAATGATTCTACCAAAGAATGACTACCGTTGGTAAACGTTCGAGGAGTCCAGTGCCGTATGCCTGATAAAAACAGTGGCACGAAATGATCTACCCACGAGGTAGCTACGTAATAACGGCTAAGTAGGATCTTTATATTCTTAGCCGTGAGGCAAAGAGCGCAGATCGGTGGCCACGAAGTAGAAGAAGAGCCGAAGAAGAAAGGCAGGGTAGCTAAGAACGTAGGTACTTATAACCAAGAGAGGAATATAGATATATATATATATGTATAAGAAAGCAGAGAAGGAAAGCAGCCAACCAGACAGCAAGTCAGTGAGCATGGAAGTAACGAAGCAAATGTCTGAGCAAAGTGAGTCTCGTTTTAATTAGCATCAGCTGGTGCGACGTGTACTTAACAACTCCAGCATCCAGTGTACCTTATACCCTGTATACGGTAGGGCTCATCTCGCAGCCTGAAATTCCTCACGAGATGTTTTATTCAGAGACACCGCGGGCCTCTTCCAGCGAAACCTACTCACTGTTATGCTCATCCTTGCTCACTTGATGCTGCTCAAATGCGCCGGCTTCAAGTAGCCGCTACTGTAATTTGCATACAATCCAAACTCTGATTCCCTTCAGGATCAACTATGCGTATACAGTACGCGTACACGTATACTATAGAAATTTACTTTGGTTTTCTGATCTTTTCGAAAATTTCACTAAAGCCAATTTTATATCCATGGAGTTTGGTAGTATTTTTTTTTAATTATGAAATGTGTGTGATAACTATTTTTTTACAGAGTTTTTAAATTTTATACTGTACAGCATCCTCAGGGCTGATTGTATTACCGTGCTACTGTTTAGTAATTACTATCGCTCGTCTCGTTATTATGAAAATCATTTACTTCTTAGTATGACGTGTTCATGATGGTAAATAGATCGGGACCGATCTAATCGCAAAACATCAAGGAGATAAGAGTATGGATTACAGAATTCAGTTGGGACGTGGGTAAATTTGTAATGGCGGTAACGTTTATACGTATGTGCCTATGCATTATTCATTGAATCTCGATACCCCTACGGGGATTCATTCCGGACTGGATTTTGATGAATTTAATCTTGGATTTGCTGAGGGTACGAAACGCTTCAGGATATTAAAACTACGTAGTTGTTTCTTCTTTGGGAGATTGCAGCATCCGATTCAAATACCAGAAGCGCAGATATTTTAATATTCTCGATCGTATGGATTCTCATATAGAAATTATATATATATACAGGGTTATTCAAGAGTATTGCACCACCTGAAGGTGGTTCTGCCATAGAAATCAAATGGACGGGCTAACTTCAATTGGTGCGATACTCTTGAAATAACTCTGTATACATGTCTGGGTTAATTCAAATAATCATTCATCCCGACGATATTAGATTTTCGAATAATATCATTTAATCATCCCGCTTCGTGATACAAATTGGAAACACGACCATTACAAGATACTTATTGGTCCTGCCGATAAATCACAGAGCCAATGAGTGAGTTTCGTTTGGTTTCATTCCGTTGCAGGACTGCAGGCGAATTGGGATGCGTGGGTGCATTTTACGAGTACTGCCAATTCGCGGAGGCGGACACGTGTTGCATCCGCGTATAGTAAAGTGTAATATGGCCGCGAATAAAAGGGCACACGCAAACGGTAACGCAGCGAGAAACGTAAGACTCTTTCCCCAACGTTATTGTGACGTTTTGCGTACAGGCAATAATAAAAGTAAAAAGTAAAACAAGAAGACGCTTGAGGGCTTCGACGCGATTGTAATTGGGACAGATATAAATCTCTCCCGGTAGGACAATAGTTTTTCGGAGCACGTATTTACAATGCATCCTGGTATCTGCAGCTGCCGCGTACGTCTCATTAATTAAGCCTCCTCGGTCCCTTCCCTACCTTCACTACCCTTTCCCTTCTTCACCTCGACCCCTACTCTCGTCATACCTTCCTCCATACATATATACCATTCTTTAGTTTCTTGCTCTTCCATTTCATTCCCTTTCGTATCTCTTTCTTTCTCTGATTCCACATCGATGATCTTCCATGCCAATAGGCACTGCCACCTACACTAATCCTACAATGGATCTTAACTATAGATCATCCAAAGGATCTTACTAATTCTTTAACAAGAAATAAACCATCAGGCTATATTGTTTCGTGCGAGCTAATCAAAGTGATTAGACATCCGACGTATTAGGTGATCGATTGAGAAGCGTCATGTAAATTGGAAGGGACAGGTACCTGTATTTCTTCAGGTTCGTAACGGGTCGATGAATATTTACGGAAATAATGACGGGTTGCGCCACACGATGTATAAATTCCGTTAGCTACTCATTGTACATAAAGGATATGGGTATCGCTTTCGCATGCGCCGGTGATTTCGCACGTCAAAAGTGATCGCCTTGCTAAAAAGCGACAGGTCTTTTCCGAATTGGTACCTATACGTTAAATGAAAAATGAGGAGGAGTGGTAAAACAAGGAGTGGGGGGGGGGGGGGGTCCAGCTGAGAGAAAAAAAAGTATTTTGCAAAATGACGATGAATTGCCGGAGCACTCAGCACCTCCTGTCAATTGGTAATGACAGCTTTAAACACCGAAAGTGATAGGACCCCGAAGACGTGATAATAGCATATCATTATGCCTTTACGTGCTTTATGTGACACATATAGGAGCGCACGTGAAAATTGATTTTATTGAAGAGGCGCGGGATTATTTAAACGTCGGTCAAATTCTATCTCTTTTTATCTCCGTATGTAAACTTCTTACTTTAAAGTGCCAAAACCACTTTCCCTTCTCGTTACCCATACGAAGTATGTATATAGGTTAGGTTAGGTAATCCCAGAGACCTAAATCTACGACGACCAAATTGATCCAGCAGTTGGATCTCTGGTAAGCAAGAATCCTTGGTTGGATTCCGTGGAAATTGGTTAACCCGTTGGCTTACCGTTCCTGGACCCAAAGGAGTGGCCGGTAAAAACGCCTCGTATTTTATCACGAGTTACGATTGCACCGTGCAAGAAACCGTAGTGCAATTTATCGGTCGAGCAGGATTGCCGAAGCGAAATCATTTTTACACGATCTTTTGTGCTACTCTTCTACGCATTCTTGTATTTTTTTTGTATATAGGATGCATTGCCTAATCGATAATTTATTATAGTTTTTGTACAATACTTTTGAGTAATTATATCAATCGCGATGTTACTGCAATATCCTTTTAAAGGTTAGTCTGTGAAAATTTTAAGGAATTTATTAAATCCCGTATCATCCTTTGGCCTCGTGAAGCAATGGCTTAAAGCAAAAGCAATAGCCAATGGAATGCCAGTGCAGCAGCAGGTGGTCAATAGGCCGGCGAAGTGCTCTCGTTATTGATTTACGTTGATAGGTTCACGGCTCTTCGCGAAGCCGACAGACTCCGCAGGAAGAAGTGCCTTCTTCACTGTAAACAGATCTTAAAAGATTCTTGTATTTGTTCGTTCTGTAATGTGAAATTAATTTTCATGATTACAGTGACGGTAAATAAATTGTCAATCTGCGGTAACAGGTAATTCCAGTGACTTTACACGATTCTAAAGAATTTTGAGAAATCGCAGTGCAGTTACGAGCGTCGAAATAATTCCAATCCTTATCGCACGTTAGGCGACTCTCTAACGCATCCGTTATCGTAAGTTGTTTGGCAAGGTGCAAGCCTCTACCAGGCAGCTATCTTCGTACATCAGGCTCCCTTAAATTAGTTCATATAATTCTTTCCTGGACCCGATTGGTAGCACCATTCTGTATGCATAGGGTAGCCAGACTTGGTCCTGTTGCAGGTCTTGACTTGACCGCTCGAGGCACCGACAAACCATCTTTGATTCGAAAACGAACGGCCAGGTTACCAATATCATAACGTACCCTACCTTAGGGACCATGATCGACATTCCACCTGGTGATTATAGTCAGGTACTTGTATTACAAAGAGTCTTTCATTCGCCCCTGTATTCATTTTCCGTCACGGATCATTCCGCTCACATATATGGGGGTATATCTTAAACTGACATCAAAGTTAATTTCAGCATAAGGGCATAATTAAAATAGTAAAATTTCGAGAAAAAATTTGGAAATTATATTCAACCGTCATTCCCGCGTCAGACTCTACAATAAGTGATATAATAAAAATGTTTAAGCGTAATGTAAAGGAGTTTTTTTTGTTAGCATCATATTTACGTACAGGGTGTGCTGTAATTACCTGAGATTTTAATTATCGTAAAAGATCATTCGAGTATCTCGTATCTACAGGTAATCGAAAACTACTTCCATATTGGCAAAGAAGTGTTAAAGTGGGCGCCGGCATTTGCAAAAACAAACTTGGATACATCAGACTCGGCCTCGATCGCGAAACGGGGGACTCGGTAGCGCCATGCTTTTTCGAACCAATTACGTGGCCACGTGTATTTCGAAGGATTCGTCGAGGAGAGTGGTAATTTGCGACGCGATTAAGACGTGGAATTATAAAGCATGTCGTGGCATGTCCGCGCGTTGCTCCGTGCGTGACTCATCGGCCATTAAAGCTAACGTTAAGAATCACGCGAAAGGTGCCGTGGTTTAATTTGCGAACCGTGTTTATCCTTCTACGGACACTACGAATATTATTTTCCGATTCTGCCAAAAGATTCCTTTAAGAGACACGCAACACGGAGCAAAACCATCAAGGCGCAACCCCACGTTGCGCGATAACGGCAGCCATTATTTTTGTCGGCATAAACTTGTTATTAAAAAAAAAAATTTCCACAGAGCTATATGTATATTATTAACAATCGTTTGGAAGTTGCTACGTTGTATTCTCGCTTTTATCTTTCACGACACCTGTTATGTGGAATTATAGCAATCTTACAATTTTCGTCTAATTATAGCGTTTTGCGGAATCGCACTAAATATCGATGAATGAGGTTAATACGCGAAGAGTGAGGAGGACGAAGTAATAGGAGAACAAAGAGACATGGAACGGAAAGAGATGGAAGAGGGAAGAAAAATGGAGGAACTGTAGCAGCCCGGAGACAAAGAGTGCGTGCCACGTCGAGAGTATCCTATACGGTCTGAGTGCCGGGAGGCTTTCGACAAGGACGAAAAAGAAAGTTGAAAGGTATCAGGACCGTAACTCGAAATCTCGTCCCTCGGCCATCAACTGCATCGCAATCTTTGTTCGACTTGCATCTACATATATCTATACGATATATACGTGCAGATGTAAGTGTACAGTTACGCCATTGAGGCGCGAGGCGGGTTCTGGAAAGAGCACGCAGCCGTAATTTACACCTCCATTACGCCTGGATAAACTAACAGGATCGGAGAGAGAAAAAGTTACCGGGATTCGCATAAAAATTTCGCTGGCAAACTCCCGCCGTATATTTTCGCACGTGAACTAAGTGAAAGAGACACTTCCGTGTCAGGACGAGAGAGTAAATAAGAAATTTCCGTAAAAATTTCATCATCGTGAATGATTGTTTCGAGCATATTGAGAATATCCCTAGATTCTGGTTTTATCTTAAGAAAAGATCTTCACCGATGCATCCAAGTGCATTGGCTACATGAAAAGTCTTTACAGTTTTAAAGTCATGACCTACCTTGCTTGCTGGTAAGGTATACGCAGATACGTACGTACATTCAACACGGACTAGTTGCTAGGACGAGTGGGTAGCGTACTTACTGCAGCAAAGATGGGTGGGCTGTGTGGACGTGACTTTATGCAACCAGGACTCGTGCCAGGATGGTAAGGATAACGTGGGAGACTCTACGTTAACCAACACAATACTTCTAGTCTAATGGCGTTCTAGCACGATCGTCCTTTCATCGGCGTGAACGTGCTCGGCAGGATATTTCTTCTAGGGATTCGATATTAGTAGCGACGTTACCCGATAGGTGGCGCTGCGGTCGTTCGTCGCGGACACGTCGTTAAATTAAAGCCGATCAAGGCGACGATAAAATTGGAATACGATAGTAAAGGTTACTAGACAGTAGATAAATAAATTTCACGTATAAGCGAAGGATAAGCGAAAATCTCGTATTTCGAAAGTATCGCGAGGATCTCTTGGAGAAATTTACTTAACGAAAGTGTTTGCTTTAAAAATTCTATTTATTCTCATTGATCTATTTACTTCTCATAAATATGGACGACGGCTTCCAGCTGCGTTCTTGATCCGACGACTGGCGTCCCGATAAATCGGAATTTATCCGCGTAACAGAGCACGGTGGCCGTCGACGGAGTTTTATTTCGTTTAGTGGAGCACGACCACCGCGTCTGGGACCACCAATGGCTTCAGACTCAATAATGGAGACTCTCGTGTCCTGGTATTCTAGAAGTTCGAATAGACCAGCTGAAATTGATCGGAGTCATTTCTAAGAGTGAATTTTCACGCATCTCGTGCCGATAGCGTGGGAGAGCTAATCCGACTATTGTTATCTGAATTCCTAAAGTCTGACCACCATGCAGACCTAACTTGGTGCTTCGCGACGTCACGACACTCCGGTGACTAACCGATTGTCACGGGGTGCACTTGTGCTACGCGCGTGACAACACACTAATTCCCAGACGAGACTTCACGAGACTCGAACTGGACGGCCGTATCTGATACGTCCATCTTTGAATCTCGGTGTGGTCCATTCGATCGATGAATTCAGGTAGCAGCTTGGTTTCCGGCGAACATCCTAAACGGTAAGAATCGAGTGAATAACAGTGGCGAAGAAAATTTTTATATTTCAGCCCATTAAGGATATACGTAATTAAGAAATTTACGTAAATTCTTTCGGAATGGTTACCTGTGGCCTCTTGACGGAACATGGAAGGTATATTACATGAAAGGCAGTCTGATAAAAAACGAAGGAGCCGTGAAATCTGACATTATGTAGATTGCGCCGAGTAACCGGGAATTTTGTTGGCTCTGTGCTCCAGATTAATATTAATTTAATTCCATGCTCGCGGCCGTGCCCGCCATTTGCCTCGAGCCTTATTTTACCACTGCTGCAAGGTATATCTCTCGTAGACGTTTTTTTATTCACACGAAAGACTAATGATTAAGAGAGCGTGTCGGCTCTCGAGGATCTCTTCTCGGGTTCTTTGAAATCCACTAGCGTTGTTAGCTACATAGCCACTACCTATATATATATATATAACTATACCTATATCTATACCTAGTAGCAAAGATATAGATGATACCCTGGTAGTTAGCCACGTCTTAACCTAAAGTTATTTTACTGCTTTCAGCAGACCTTCTCTCTTGTTGGTCTGTCACGAGGTAGTGGCAAGGAGATGTTAAGAAGATTCACGGGGAATAAGATACTTAAAAAAAATAAAGAAACGCTAAATAGAAGTCAGTCCATTTAACGATACTGACAGATCCTGTCTTTCATGACATTATTCGCATCAAAGTGTCACGGTCACTTTTCGAATGATCAACCAAAGAAAATGTTTCTTTCTATGTTCAACCCAACTTAACGGGAGCCAATTGTCGAACGCCCAGCCAAGTCCAAGCGATCTGTGGGAACTAGGAAGTGAAACTTGTAGATCACGAAGTCATGACTAGCAAACGTGGCATTACCTACGAGGTGAGCGTAGTCAGCGTAGGCTCGAACATAAATGAGCTGTCCAGCATTAACTGCACTCTAGTTTCTATGAGCGGTTCGTGCAAGGAAATTACTATTGGACATTTATGAAACTTATTAATACGGTATAGAAAGTAGGACTGGCAACAGAGGTCTATTTTGCGATACTGCACATAAAAGTACGATAGGAAGTTCTTTGATATGGAAATGAGATCTTTTTTTTATGGATTAACAATTAATACAGGCACAGTGCAAATCATGAATTGTATTGAGTGGGGGCTATTGCAATAATGGGAGAAAGTGATTAATTTTGTGCTTCCTGAAAGATAAATGGCGTGTCACGATCTCTGTGTACGCCCGTAATTACTGATAGATCCAGTTGCATTGCATGATGGGAAGCTAACAGATAATAACACGATACAGCGCGGCGAATTCACATGCGATCCAAGAGACCCACTGTCTTTTTATTTAACTTCGAACGAATCCTTTTCGTGCAACGAATTTACCGCGATTGCTATTTCATTCGCATTGCGAAATCGTTATCGCTCCCTGCAACCAGACTGGAAATCAAGTTTGAAAGAGGTCGCTTCGTTACTCTTTACGTTAAAGCTCTCATTCATTTCAATGCAGTGACGTGCAGTCGTCTGACCCATTTCCCACGGAAGTACAAACGCAAGTCAATGCGAGAAACGTAACACGGTACTTTATCAAAGTGCAATAAACTTGTAACCAAGAAACCGATCGTAATCAATTTTCCCCACACGAATCATAAAATCTCATGCAGAATTCGCTACTACACAAGCCATATGGCAGACTGGCCTTTTACCATTAGCCATGAAGCTGTCAGAAAGATCAGCCCTGATCCATAATTCTGAATGCTAGTAGATCAGATAGAAAGGTCCATACAGGTACTGTAGTATATCATAAATCACGAAATCTCATTTTTCTCATAATAAAATTCAATTCCACTGAATTTCATAAAATCAAATATACTTTTATATTAGTCTACGTATATTCATACTTATGCATGAATCTCATTATGCCACGTGTGACTATACTTAGTATGGATATGTATATATCTATACTTATACTGTGTACAACCACGCAGCATCCAAGCTTCTTACGCACCCGGTCAGTGAGCTTCTCACGTATAAGGGGAGGAGGAAGATCGAGTGTGGGGAAAGATAAAATAATGAGAAAAAGTGAAGGAGGAGTATGTGTAAGGCGTAACCTCTGGCACGCACCTGCCTGACCCCTCACGCCGCGCGTAACCACTTTCAGAATCGATGCGTAATGTGTGCCTGCTGCCCACGCAACCCTGGTGCAACGCTTATGCAATTCGTAGAATTCTCTTCTTTCCGTTCGTCGTTTATTCTTTAACGCTTTTAACAAAAACCTATCCAATCAAATGGATTCTCATGACGCGGCCAGATTACCACGAATCTCGCAGCTACCTATGCATAGTTTAACACGAATTTACCGGCCCTTGGTACTAGCTCATTATTAATGACACGTACTGCCCACTGAAATTCCAATGACTGACAGATGTAAAGGGTGCTTGCTCATCGAGTTTACTTAAAAATACAATTTTTTTTTCCTCACAACCTTCGTTCCCTTACGGTTAGTAAATTCAAGGAATTCATAGATTTTTGATTTTCTATTATTCAACTGCTACGATCATGGGAAACTTTTGTTACTCACGTAGTTACGTGAGAACTCTCACGCTACGTCGTTTTAATCTATCGAGAAAATTATTACACGAGTAACGGAGAAACTCCTGTAACCCAGGTTCAAGGTCCTCCGTCGCCTTGTAACTACCAAACAAATTACACCAGCGTCATATATGCGTGTCCCTGTAACGAAACGACCAAGCCATTCATCAACGCTTTGCTGGCTACTCGCGTTACGCCGCCATCTTAATATTTCCGCATTTTTTTCAGTAACACGAACCCTTCGCCATCATACACGCCGATATCCCTTTCGAGATCGTAAAGTTCGAATCAATAACAATCACCATTCCCTGCGATGGTTCGTTTCGTTCTCACGATCAATTTGTATTTGCTATAATTCCTCAATGAGAACTACATTGGTGGTCGATTAATATAATTGCATTACATTTTTTATAATAATGCGTGAAATTTGCATGCTGGGAAATAACGGTAACGTACGTAGGGGATGGGCTGAATAAGACGGGCTACCCGTTAAATTAGTCGAAGATGGCGCCATCATGATATATTTTTGGAATTTCTCTTACGTCATTATTTCCTTCAGGGAAGCGTCTTTACCCCATTTATCCCCTTACACGTATTATTGGTATTTACAGATTTTACGATTGACGCGACCTACATAATTTTATGCTCGTATGCCCTGTCGCCACTTTACAATGTAAAGCTCTGCGTGGTTACGTGGCAATTTGCATTACGCGAGAAAGCATTTTGTGGTGCGATTTAAAAGTTGTAAAAGCGTCGCGAAAACCAGCCTCTCGATTAAATATATGACTTTATGGTGATTGAAATTTTATGCGACGGATATATGCGGTAAATTGTAATATAGTAGTGGAACCTTGTCTGTGGTTAGTGTTACACTTGCCGGTCGATAGATTATTAAATTTTCTTTTGTATAATTACTAAGTGGATGGTGTCCGGATTAGGCGCGATTAATTAAAATTGTATAGCCTCTAATTTAAGTCTCGCGCACGTGATCGGAATTCAGGCATAACAAAGCGTGCCGGCTACGTCGGGTCTGCCCGGTTAGTTTATTCGTTAATAAAAATAAAAAATATATATAATCCGTTTCTTCGTTAATGCATTTATTACAAAAGCATAAAAAAGAAATACGTGCCTCAAAGAAAAATTCTTGTTCAGATTGTAATGTCCATAGGTAATAGATGCTCAGTCGAAACTTATTGATGACACTAAGATAAACATTCGAGACTGATGAAATTAATAACCCCCTCCCCCCCAAGACATTCTGTCGTATGTGTTAAGCTTATCGAAAACATGTTTCCTAAATTTCATTTTAAATGCTTACACCGATTAAAAATGCACGCTACGCCGGATCTTATCTTCGATTATAAAATATTCGTATACAAGACCTGAAAGGAATACCTGAGACACGTAGCCGTCATCGCTTTTAAATCCCAGCAGGTGCTTCAATCCCGAAAGGAGATTTAAGCACTTTAATTTCTCGCTCGGAAGCGCATTTATCGTCTTACATATCCACGATGCACTTTACGTGCACTGCTGACTGACTGGTTTTTTCTTGATGCAATCGAGAGACTTGAAACGCCTGACGCGATGCAACCGTCGCGTCATCAATGTGTAGCGCACTGGTGCCTCAAAATCGAATAAAAAAATATCGGAGTTTTAATTATTTTTCTTTATCATTGTTATACATATGATATGCCTAGAAAAAAAATCAACGAATGATCCTAATGATAAAATCAAATTGGCCATACACACCCACGTGGAATTATATACCAATTTACTAAATCACCGTAAAATCTCATGAACTTCAAATTGGCCAGGAGTAACTACAGCGCCCTTCATTTTCGATGGTTTCACTTGGCATCCGACCCGCTGACCCAACACGTCAAGCAACCATGGATGCTGTACGAAGTATCATCACGAAAATAAGAGGAGGCATGATTTATAATGGTGTAATGGGAGCGCCAGATGATATGGCTGTTATTGTTGCCCGCAGGGATTATTGCATGGCTGACCTCAGATGAAGCCCAGGGCCAGTCCTGATCATTTCGAACACTCAATAGATACTCTCGTACAAAGTCGGCCATGATACACGTTCGTACGTAATGGCTGACCTCAGAGGGCACGAGGCCGAGCTTGGAATTTTTTTATTTATTTTCAATCGAAATATACGTCGATTTTAAACGAAGAACAGTTATGTTGCAAAAATCGCAAAGTATCGTTCAAATGTTTTTTTTATTTAAAAATGCCTCGTTTTCTTGGATACTCTCCATACGCATACGTGATAAACGTGATACTTTAGTTGGTTATCGAATCGCGGAAGTCACATTGAAGTCACTTTGACTTCGTGCTATAATCTCAGGAATGGGTTGGGTTCATCTCGTGGTATTATTAGCGAGTAATTGATTATTCGTTACTACTGTATAATACGTGCGGCAATCGTACAAGTACAGAAGTCCCGATGTACTTTCTCCGAACGTGCCGGAATAATTACGCCTGTTCACTGAGTCGAAAGATTCAGGAGAATTTATGGAAAGTCTTATAGATTGCTGAGAAGATATCATGGTGGTACAGCGGATGCTGCGATTTCAAAGATACTTAGAACAGCTGCAAAGTCTATCATAAGTTTGCAATTTTCGTTTAACCATTAAACTCGTCTCTAGTACCTACATCGTCCATTGAGTATTCACAGTAAAGAAATACGTGAATTGAATATCCACATTTTTTCCAGTATATTGAACATCTTGGTCCTTTAAAGACAGTTCGAGTCGCTTTTGAAAAACTTCATAAATAGCCATTATTGTCCCGTTACCTTGACAATGCCATATCGAAAAATTCTTTGAACAGAGTACCAAAAAAAAATATACCATAATTTTCCAAAACCTTCTTAAATTTGTGGAAATCCACTGTATCCACAAGTCGTACGTCAACCTGTATCATTTCCAGCATCCCTTAAATCCATATGACATCACTACGTCAACAGGACAACCAAGTAAGACCACAACACCAATATAACATGCAGCTACATCAATAACAATATCGAAAAACATAATTGAAAAAAAAATGAAAAAAATGATAGGTGACGAAATAAAAGACATATACAACTACATATGCGTCGTTAAAAGATTCGCCATAAGGAAGTTCCCATACTGTAAAAAACCATTGACCAAGTATGCATACGCATATGCATATATCTGAATCTGAATTTACACATGGCCTCGAATTCAGTCACGAGTGTACATAGGTACAGTACACACTACGTACCCGTACTCATATGTGGACATGCGAATAATCAGAGTGGCAAAGAAGCAGAGATACAGCGAAGACATACTGGCAAAAGGTTTCCCCCTCTGGTAGGACGGTTACGTAAGTGTCGGTGGTTAATAACGGCTTATCTCAGTTCCTCCAACCGTTTTACGATTATTGCCAAATGTTTTTTCCCCTCTCCTTCCCTTTATTCATCGTTTTCTTTCTGCGTGCCGCTATGTTTGCCCACTAATTACACGCCTTGAGGAGTGGAGGTGATATTTATTGAACATTGAGCATTTATAGCACGATCCCACCATATATGTACATACGTGTAAAAGATACCCCCCCTATTACAGGATATAAATGACAGAATTTTTAAAATATCGATTGCCATTGTTTTTCGAACTTATCAGTATAGTTTTGTATCTCGTTAGAAATTCTTTGACTTGAATTTTTATTCGCCTTTAGAATCCATCGGTATCGTTGATGTACAGTGTGTATCGCACCTTCACCTCTTACACGCATAGCTCGTACGAACGCGTAATACTTCGTAATTTTCGCATATCCCTTACCGCACGGGAATGCAGTATCAATCTCCTCGTATTATTTTTGAGGCCCGAAGAAAATTACATAGTCGTTCCATTGAGCAGCACGCACGCTACGGCACGGTAGAGTACGTGATTACTGGCAGCCTCCGTGGCAGCAGACATAGCCCAGGGGTCAGAGGTCGGACCGCCTCAACTTACCGGGTAGGCTGCAAGTAATTGCTAACTGCATCGCGGGAAACTGCATCCACCACGAAAAAGTTGTTGGCCATTGGTGGTACGGGGATTTTTGCGAAATGAAAGGAGAAAGAGAGAAAGAGACAGGTAAAGAAATAAAAGAAGTAAGGAAAGTTGACGGTAACGTTCAATCGCCTTTAGCAATTTCGAATTGAATTGTATATATATATAAGTAATTTTGAATGTCTAAGTGAAATTTTTATTGCTCTTAATAATCAGCATCGTGTGTGTAGCCATAAGTAATCAAGGTGTGGAATGCGGTATTCGATTAGGGGAGCTAATTTACTTGTATTAATTGAAATACCTACTTGTCCGATGATGGCAGACAGGAAGGAATTATACTGGAGTATGTGCAAAAACAAGCGATCGGCCATTTTAAAAGGGTATCGTTTAAACGTAATATGGAGCATCGATGTATATTTCTGGGCCTTTTATTTTAATCGAGGATGCGTCACGTCCCGGAAATTGGATCGCTCGTAATTTTCCGTAAGTACGTACGGTGTGAAGTCGCGGTAATAATGATCAGTAAGTAATGAGGTACCGATAAAGTGGGCCCCGTGTGTTGTAATCATGTAATTCACGCGGACCCTACTTAAAGGGCCCTGTATAGTAAGTCAGGCCGTATGGGCCCGAAGAACTGAAGTGCGGCCGCGAATCGGGAGCATCTACCGATCTGTATGGCTTAATCGAACTTTAATGATACGTCCTTCTGTGATCTCTTTTTCATACCCATAAGATCTGGTAATGATCATCGATCCACTTCTTGCTCGAATGATTCATGATCTTCACTGAAGATTTTTCGTCTCCTTTAACAATACTTAACCATTTTGGATTTTCTATTCCTGCAATTTGTTTTTTCAATTCGAAGAAACTATTGTGACATCTATAGAATGTCGTATTCTTAGAACCAGTCATGATCGTTACCGTGACCGATGGCTGATTGGCAGATCTACAATGGATCACGTAAAGATCGATCTGCAAATGGCTTACAAGTCACTGGGATTTACGTCGATTTGAATAAAGTTAATCGAACGTATATGTCAAACGGCCGATCCGTAAAATGGTGGCTCTATCCTTTTTTATGTATTTAACTGGAACCGGATAAATGAAACTCACTTACTTCCACTGTCTCATATTAGGAATATATTCATTGGCTCTGGTCACTAAGATTAATCGGCCTGTTCGGAGAACCGTTACGGGCAAGAGTGCAGCGAGCAGTAACGAAGTCAGAAACGTATTCGACGTTACAAAATAAATTTGCAATCGACGCAGAAATACCGTTCGCAGCCAATTACGCGTTTCGGATTTTTTCGACTTTCTATCCGCCTTCTTGGTTCATTGGTACGTCGGATACCTTTAAAAGGATTCTAACGATACGTTTACCTGCGATTCGTTACGTAGGAGTGACACTGAAAATATTTTGAAAATATGAAAATCACTAGATGGAAAATACTGGGGAAGGTTTATGCTCGGTTCATAAGATTCTTATAGTATACTCAGTGAGACGATTTTTCACGGACACTATGTATTTTCCTAAGGAAATGTCCATGGACGTTACAATGGACGAAGACGAATATTTGCGAATGACAGTGCGTCCATTGTTAACGTGGGGAGGGGGCGGGGGGACTGACATATTTTTAAGAAATTTCGAAATTTTGAATTTTAAACGAGCGTGACGACGTTCGAATAATAACGCGCTAACGACTGATCTGTTACACAGGAACGACATCTGCCAATCCTTCGAAAATTGAAGATTCTTTGAAAAATTATCCTCGCCCTTGACAATATTTCCCTAGATAATAAAATATCCCCATTATATCAAAACCACTAAAATAAATATAACAAAATAAATTTTAAAAAATTCCATATAGTATACGTACCATATATTTTCTCCAAATCTTTGTAACCGGAAGGATCAGTGAGATAGAAAAAGTAACGATTGACATGCAAATGCAAAAGGGGACTATTAGGATCTTCCAAGGGTGAAAGGATCCAAGGGGGTGTGACCATTAGGAAAGAAAGGGTAGTACCAGGCACAGTCCGGCAAAGGCAGAATAAAAGAATCAAGAAAAAAAAAGTGAAAGAAACCCAAAGCAACTGGACATAAGTCGTTACAGTGAAAAATTACACTTTCCTCCAATTGTGTCGCGCTGATTGAAATTTGATGTTGCATCCGCGCAGCTGTCCTCTACAGCCAATTAGGCTGCTAAGGTGGTTGCGCAAAATATTCGCATACTTTCCGACAGCCGTCCGCCTCTTTGCCATGGCGCATGCATGCATTGTCCATGAATCCAGAGAAAGTTCGGCGAATCGTGACCGGCTGCCGTGATATAAGTGATACCCGGTACCTACGTAGTCAGATAAGCATATACAGATATAGGTAACTGATATTTCGCATGATCTTCACGGCGGCTGAGTAATTAACGCACACGCGAGAAATGCAATTTCGCTAGAGCCACGGAGTGCTTGTCGTTTTCGCAAATAATTCGCGCAGCAGGAATTCCAACATACTTCTGGTATTTAGCGTGAAGTATGACCCACGTCAGGTTGATGAATAAACTCGCCATATTGCTGCATTTTATGCACCCGAAGATGTGCGTATTATTGCAGTCAGAAGAAACACAGGTGGCCGCTATATGCACTTGGTGCAGTAAAATACCAAAGGAGTGATGGCAGCTACTATATACTCCCACTGGAATAATTACCCGTATTCATTTAACGTACAGTTAGTATCTCCTGTCCAGTTACGATTACCTGTGCGTAAAGAATAAAATTACTGCCCCTACTTCGTTGTACGGAAGATTGAAATGTCCAAAAGAGAAAACACGCGTTTACATTTAAAATGTATCTGGAACGACTTGATGATGTTCTGTGACGTATTCAGTTGTATTAGCATATGTGTAACGGTGATAATTGGTAATTCGACGAGATAAGTTTTTGCAAATTAATTGGAGAGACTTTTTTCTATCTTTTTTTCAAATGATTATTACGTAGGTACTACAAGCTTCATTTTCATAATCCTGCATTATGAGGAGATTTCAAACTCGTTTAATCTTACGGCCGTGTGCATATGTAATGTATACTTGAATATATGTATTCCGTGGATAGTTGAATGATACTGTATAAATGCATAAGAAGTTTCTTGGTTAATGTGAAAATTCAATGAAAATTTATATCTTTTGCTAGAAAAGGTTGTACCTTTTTTTTAATGGATAAAAAAGATATTTGCTTGGGTTTGCTGCAAGTATCTTGAATAGATTTGAAATTATTACTTTGGCTAGGAATATCTGTACACGTGTAACGACAAAATGTTGTAGCCTTAACCCCAACACCCTTTATATACACTATCTTTATGGTCCACGTGCATACATATATTTTGATGGATTTTTACTAATAGTATGCTATTATGTTAAATTCTCCAGATGCGCAGAATTTACTGCATCGGGTTACTAAGCTCATCGAATGCTGTCTGGGGAGGAGGAAAAGTTTGAATTTTTAAATACATTTTTTTTTCAACGTCCCCCAACGCGTAGATGGGTCAGATTAGAACTTAATCCTGAAAACGTGGCTCGTGTCAAATCGAGCCTTGAAACAGTGGAGTTGCCTAAAACATGAGAAGAAGTAAATGGGCCTCATCCCTTCGTTCTAGTCAAAATGTTTTTTACCAACCTTCTTCATTATGCTAATCCACCATACTTTACATATCATATCTGACTTTTGACCTGGGACTTAAAAAACCCGTCACTCTAACGGGATATCCCCCGTCACGATAATGAAAATATTTTACAGGCGTTAAGTTATATTTGAAAGAGGAAAAATTGTCGGTAAACGAATGTCTTCTGAGAAACGCGTCATTCCCGCTGTACGTTCGATAGAATTGAAAATGGGAAATTTTCGAAAAATAAAAATGCACGGGGCAAGCAGGAAGCATAAAAAAATTTCTCTCAGGACAATTATGGCATCGAAGGACGAGAATATTCTTGGTGGATGATTCGAAGAATGGAAAGAGCCATTGAGAGAGCCACTGAATACAATACATGAATGGACGCCTCCGCGATACATCAATAAACCACTCGATACCTCTGAATGGCTTCCCGAAGGTCTGCGAACGAAAGAAGAGAAGACTATACTGTTAGAAAGGCGAAGAAGAGGAAGACGAAGAAATAGAGAAGAGAAGAAAAAGAAGTAAAATAGGTAAAAATTAAACAGAAATGACCGGATGTGGATAATCCTCCCCGCATGGCAAAAAGTATCAGGGCAAAAAATTGCCCTGTATGAAAAAAGCAGGCGATAAAGAATGCCGGGAGTCGAAGACATCGGTTGAAAAATGAACGCTGCACATTTCGCCGGGTTTCCAAGGGTGCAGCAGAGATACTTCAGCGTAATCCTCAGGCTAATCCTGTTTTGAAAACTCGACCTTGCGTGACCATGACGAACTCGACACCCTGTGATACTTTATAGCGTAAACCAAAATCCTCGTACGTATAGTCAACAATTTTATTTCTTATTTCTCATAATGATGTACGATCTAGTATTAAATATTTTTCTTTATAATTACTTGATTTGTCATAGACAATTTTTCTATCGCTGAACGAGATGATAGTCACTGCATTCACAGACACTTGCGTACGAGTCAGTACGCACAACGCATTTTTACACAGGTATATTATGTCAAACGTCATGTTGAAAAGTTCAGCCGTCCAATTATATTCCTCGATTTACAAGATGTCGGGGCTAAATTGAATCCGACCCAGAAAACAAACAGCTAGACAACGCTGGTTGACTTAATGTGGCCGTCCGTCATGTCGCGTCTCCATCTTCAGGAGGACAGAGAAACTCCGTTTATTCGACTCTTGGAAGTCTGCCTAGGCACGTGGCTGACAAAGTTACACAAGTACTGTTAAAAGTTTGTCAAATAATTTCATTCAATTTAATATTTTCATTATTATTACAATAGTCTTCTAATTTGGTTATAATCTTCTAGCCTATCTGTCCACATCCATCTGTGTTCTCTGCTTGCATACGAATGACCCAAACGTTTACCCCAAGCAGTTGACCCAATGTAAAATCAAGTCCGTTCATTCGAAGTAAAACGTAACAGGCGTCCCTTAAGAAAATACAATAAATCATGGAATTCATTAGAGAAGCGTCTTCCCGAATCCATTTGTTCGGTTCTCGTGTCAGAACCGATCCCGCTGTTCGGACAAGCCGGTGTCGTGTTCGAAGGGGTACGTCATGCTGCTCTAGTATCCTAACTGGGCAGCACATGGTACCCTAGGAGCACATCTGTACGCTTCATTAAACATTCCTCACGCGAGACATTGTGCAAGAGCCATTGGATAGGAAATAGTGTTGCAAAGATATTTATGAGCGCCATTTTAAAATGTATAGGTGTCGGCTACGACTAGATTCCTAATAAAAAAAAAAATATTACAAGATAAAAAATGATGAAAATGCAAAACATTTCTTTCCCATATAAAAGTCACAATAGGATATTTCACAAACTATTAAACATTACCAAGTCGTATCAGAGACACCGAACGCATATTTTTCGTAATCCTTTTGAGGACCATGCAAGAAGCGGCGTCTTTGATGAGTAGGCGTGTAGAACGTACAAATCGAATCGCTTAATGCCACGTTGTATTCTTTGCTTTTGACGTAAAACTATCAACTGTGAATTCGATTCGTGTTGCCGTGGTAGTTGATTATAATTTATGAATATATTCCCTGGATTTTTCTCATATATTACGTTTTTTTTTCAATTAAAGAACTTTTTAATAGTATATCACGTTATTTGGAATTGAAAATCTAGGTACGTACCTGTAAATGTATTTACTGTGTATATGCCAAGGGGTGTTTTCTCAGCTGGCGCCCTAAGATCAAGCCCTGCGATCGCTGAACCGTATTTCAAAACGGGAAGATCCTTTCAGGACACGCTCGGCTAGCCACAAAGGACGAGGACCTTTCGTACGTACGTCATTATACTCTTTACACAATATCATTCCACTCGCCGAAAGGACTGTAAAGAAGAAGCCTCCGTTGCCATTGAAACGCCTTAACGTTTACTGAATTGTCGACGATCGAGGGCGAAAGGAACTTTGAAGATTTCTAGATTTAATTTGTTATTATAGCTGCTTGTAGAATGAAAAGCCAATAGGACTTCATTCCTAGCTAAACTATCCTGAAAGATTCATTATATTTTTGTAACACGTTCGTCCTGCTTATGGGATTTTGTAAATTTCTTTTTTCAAAACTTTATTACACATGTCTTTTGATCATACAAAAATATAATATACATACATTGCTACGGTGAAACTGCGTTAGTCCTGCGATATATATGTTATTTGTATTAAAATACAAAATGGCAGCTATACAGGATCAAGAAGATAGGTCAGTTTAGCCATGAATAGCAGAATATCGACGTCAACGGTAATTTCGAATAAACTTTTCATTACGGCATATAAAATGAATTTTATTCCTTCGAGATATCAGGGCCGTATCTAAAATTATTCAAAGATTTACAGCATATCACTTACCTACGCGTGTATTATGCTAATAAAAAGGACGTATAATGCATATCTTCGTGACCGTGCTTCTAGATCGATTTATTTCTTGATGCGATTAATGGCATTTACACGCGGTCCATTTACAATTGTTTACAAAGTGAACGAGTCTTTTCATCGTTCGATGAGCCGCAAAAGGATCGACAGCCTCGAAAATTTAGTGAAGCGTCACGCGATCGTCTAGGCGGATATTTTCTGTCTGATTTCACGCGTTTGCCTGTTCACTGGCGCGAGAATCGTATACACTCCTATATACATATATATACGTGTAGGAATACATAGTAGATATATAAGTACTCGTATACTCGTTTGAGGGACGACCAGTCCTTAACCTCAACAGTCCTCAACAGTCCTCAACTAGAGGAGACTCGTTCACCTCGTCGTAAATACGGTAATAAGCCTACCGTCGCGACGAAAGTCTTGTGCCAACGACGCTGCGAATGATGGACGAGGTTCTCAGACTTTATGGTGGCGTCGAAAAAAAATATTATTTTGAAAAAAATCAAAATCTACTCTTTCTCTCTGTAAATGTTGTTAGAAATGCATGACGTGCATTCCGTGACGGGAATACAGGACCCAGACATTCTAGGAACAATGCATTTCTATCTTTAACGGCTGTACTGTAATCCTCGAAAGATACTTTTCCATCGCGGTCAACATCCAGTTTTTTTAGCAACAATTCAATGAGGTCCTGTTAAAAAATTATTTTGGATTAGTATGAATTTTATTATTTGGGCTAATGTATTTTTTTTTGGATTGACCTTGACACCCTCATCGGGATCTTCGTCTGGTTGTTGCTTTATGAGACAGCCTCTCATTATTGGGAAAATTTGTTCCTTTCGGATTCTGTGAGTTTTCATTATATCGTATACCTAAGAATGGAATGGCGGATGTATAGTAAAAGAGCGGGAATTTGAATTTTTAATAGGAAATACCCTGTAACCGAAATTGATTCTTTCGTTTAGATTTCCACGTAAAATTATGGACATCCCTTCGTTCCATTGGTCCATGAAAATCTACAATTTAGACATAGGTGGTACATTGTTAATTAATAATGTAATATATTTCTTTTAATTTACCTGAAGCACATTTTGCTTATCCATTGCTGCGAATATTCGATCGACTAGCAAGTGCCGAATGTTTTCTGTGTGGTCGAATCCAGAATGCAAAACGTCACGAAAAACTAACCTTTGTATCGGTCCCATCATTCTTACGATTTTATCATGTATAAGGGCCAGTGCTGCAAATGATTGTATTTCGTATGAAATCATTTCAGGTATTCATTAATACAGAAAATATCGGGGATGCTTTATCATTTTCAACAGGTCATTAATAAAACTCGTGTTATATGACGTATCATTCGGGATTGCTATAGTGTACATTGCGAATGCATTATAACCTTCCACTTCTCTGTAATTGAGATGAGTTTGTTGAGCGAGTTTCTTGAAAAGTTGATGATTCTTTCTTCTCACGACGATCTCCCTCAAGGAGTCGTTTAACATGTCAACTGGCAATTCCACAGGCATTTTTGTTATAGAGTTAATATAATTTAGTAAGAAAAAAAATGATCTATAATTTTGACAAGATTTGAAGAGAACAAGGAAGGATCTATATGTCATCAAGTCTTTATTTAATCAACAATCATTTACAGCATATCTTACTTTGGTTTAAATGTTCGTCGTATTTCTGATTAAGTCCCGGCTTATTAGCTCAGATGATTTGAGCGTCGTGCTTCATAAGAGGCTGCGAGAGTTTCGGCCATACAGTCTATTTACTACGCAATTATAATGGAGGTCTTTGTTTGTGTGACATAATTTTGTAAGGCTATGTTTCTCCTTATTCTAATCAATAAACAATGTTATAAAAAAAAATTAGAGCGTCGTGCTAATAACGCGAAGGCCGCGGGTTCGATCGCCTCGTAAGCAAAAATTTTTTTTTCATTTTACAGTAAACAATTTATATTTTCTTAATAATTAAATGATTTATTTCATGATTAAAAAATTGTATCGCATTTTCTACAATATGTTAAAGCATAATATAGTCCACGAGTTTAACATGTAGTAGAAAAATATTTAAAACGATACTACCTTTTTTCATTTCTTCGGCAATTTTCGAAATGACTCACGAATCATTAATCATATAGACTTTTGAAGTTTCTGTCTGGAGCTAATCCAGCATCCTGAGTCCTTCGATGTCTTGTAAAGTCCTCTCACGAGATGTGAAGGGGGAGGTCTCATCTCGTCTTGAATATTCATTACCATAAAAAAGTAGGTATCTGCGTACATCGAAGGTGGTGAGACCGAAGGAGTCCAAGCGTCTTACAGGAAAAGCTGACTGGCCCCGTGTGCTGGGCAATAAAGGCAATAAAGGGGTCCCAGCTAAGGCCCCAAGCAATAAAGGTCCCCGCGTATTTCGGTGCGATAACTGATGAATCGTGAACGCGGCATGGAATTACTTCACGGGAGCTGTTGGTCCAGCACAAAGACGACAATAAAGTCCCACCTAAGTATATCTAATGACATCATTTCACCGCCAAATGTAATAAACGCGTACAAAGCCTCACAGGGATTTCGTCGAGGATGTAAAAAAGAGTCCCGGGACCTAGAAGGGAGACGAGGTGGTGGATTTAAGGAAGGAAAAAAAAAATAAAAAAGATTTTAAAAAAATGTGAAGACCCATAGAAAGAGGAGAAGTCTCAAAAGCGGTTCCGCTCATAGGTCGAGGATGTCAAGAATTTTCTTCTATACAGAAGGATTCTTCGTGATGAACGTAAGAAAAAAATAAAAAATACGTGAGCCACAAGATATTACGCGTCTATACACTATATTCTCGGTCAGTTCGTTTTTCAAGCTATCAAAACGCGTTCTCGTTAAGAAAAAAAAAAAAGTGTCGCGACTTTGAAAATCACCGACAAACCTGTTTCCTTTGGGAATACGGCTTTACACTCTTTCTACGGATAATGAAATTTTCAAAGGGCTCTTCTATTTTATATATTTCATTTAATATGCTGACTGAACGCGTCCGCGTCCTGCTGTGAATGAAATGGGACTTTTCTTGGTATTTTACTACGGGGCGACTATATAACAAAGAATTTTCACGTTATGTCTTAGGTGCCAACTGTACATTCTCTGCACTGTAAAATCATATACAGCTGTAATCTTCGGCCATCTAACGTAGTAAACGTTCCGAGGTGATGATTTGCGACCCCCCTGGAGCAAAAGTGCATGGCAGGAGAAAACAGGCTTAAACTTTAGATTCAATTTCGCGGGGCGTCAGCGGCTGACATCACGTCCGCCCACTGCTAGGACGTTGATGTACGACATGGCGCGCGGACTCTTCTTCTTCAGGGTCAAAATAGTCTGTTCTAGATGAATTTCCAAGATCTCAAAATAGACGGTATTTGTATGCCAGAACAAAAAAAATTTGTATCCTCAAACATATAAACTAAATTTTACCCCTTTTTCCTTTTTTTTGTTGTAATCTCAAAATTTGATACGACCACTTTATATATTTATTTAATACTTTTTTTCTCAATTTTCAGGTAAGATGTTCCTTTTGAAATTCCAAAATCACGGTGCCCGATTATCACCAGTCGCAGGACCGTGACGTCGAAGAGATCTACCAGCATCGAAAGATCGAGATCCGTATCGATCGTTACGTAAGACACGTCTATATATGTATATATGTATAAAGAGTAATAAGTATAAGCGAATGAAAAAAAGACAAAAGAGAAATCTCTAACCGATCCTCTTCGTATATTGGTGAGTGCACGTAGCGCGTCATTTATAAGGCAGTGGTCCATCATAAATTTCGCAGTTTATCGCGCGATGCGATCGTATTTATCTAACAAATAATTATTCTTGATTATCTTGGATGGGGGGTGATGCATGCCTTGGCAAACAGAGATCAAAGATACGGCGCCCGACATCCCGGAGCCTTTGTTTAACGCTTAACAGCTGAACGTCCCGGTCAACAATTTCGTTTTATTTACGACGCGCTGACTTCTGACTTAACATATACACATATGTGTATACCTATAGATATCATACACACCTATCCATACGGATTCAAGGGTTGGGAACCTATTACGTGATAGCCTTGGGGTAGTCTCCATTTTGGCTGGGCTTAATCAAATTTCAAAGTTACTGCCGGAGATGCTCGCGTGCGTCTCACCTGAAGCTTCAGCTTCATCTTCAATATAATGCCAGAGCCTATATCCTAAAGGAGCATTTGGCAAGGGCGCCTGAGAGATAATCGATTAGAATTTAAAAAAAAAAGAAGCTGATAAAATTGAAATGGGAAATAAGAAGCTTAAATCCAAATTAATAATATTCAAGGAATTTGCGTAAATTTCAATCTCTGTCGCGTCAGCGTGATAATCACGTAAGATCTACAGGTTTAATGAAGAAATATTGAAATTTTATCAAACATGGATTACGAACAGGTTTTTTCGTGAATTAATAGGTTGTACGGTAAAGAGATGCAAAGCGTCATAAAAGAGCAGTTTATTTTAACCTTTAACCTCAGTCAAGCGCCGATATTTCATCTCATTTCGCCAAAGCATCCCCGTAAATCAGACAGATCTTTTTTTGTTTTTATTATTTATGATAACTAAGCGAAAACGATTGCTTCCACGGAGACCACGTATGTACGATCCTCATACGTTTTTCTTCCTATACTATCCTACAAACTAATAAAAAATATTTTCAAATTTCACAAAACGTCCTGCTACCGAAATCAAAATTTGTCAAATTCAAAATTCGTCTTTAATTTTTATACTGTAATGTGTCTATTGTATCGTATATACATAATATTGATAATGTATTGTCGATTGATCGATGACGTAACGTACGCCAGATATATTTCATTCCTGTGGACAAGATAAGCACGTATATCTATACTCCTGTCTCACAGGATCTCAAAATGACTTACTGCCAGTCGTGTAAGCAGCGCACAGTAAAAACTTGTAAAACAAATAGGACGATTTTTCCACAGCTAATTTACCGCAACCGGTCGCGACTGATTAATCGCCCCGGAATGTAAACGCGCAGTTGTTTCTTTAGGCGTTTCGTAAAAACATTCTTACGTTATACCATATCCAACTGGCGTTGGGATCTCTTGTGGTAAATTCATCGGAAGCTACGATATCCGAACTTGGTTGCTAATGACAAAAGGGGACTTCTCGGTCTGCTCTGCTTTCATCTGGTTTGTGCGTCAGTATATATTTTGTCAGTTGTCCCGGCACTTCGAGAATGTGACGTTCGGCAGTCAATGATTGATGACATCGAGAGTCAATTATACTTACTCGACTTATCCAAGTCATGGACAGATGTCGGCGCGTCGTATTGTTTTCGCAATTGCTCGCTTTTATTTAAGGAGCGTTCCCATATGTTTTGGCGGCATTTTCAAAGTTTTTAAAAATGTGGTTAACAGTTTTTCATAATTAGCATGTTGACGCTTCTGACCAAAATTATCTGGCTTCGAAATACCTACGTGCATAGTTTGTATGCTGATGATCTCGGAATCTCCATATTTACGTAGACCAGCTGCAGGAATTATCATCTAAATTTGACATTAGTTACGCAGCATCCAGTCTGTAAGAGATTTCAATAAAATTCCAGAAGATAGTCACGATCGTAAATTCAACCCTTGCAAACTCATAACGCGTGAAGTGTGAAGGTAACCTAACCTATAAATTACAATCTAATTAGATCTATCAAACCAATGAATATATTTGTCTCGCATTTATCCGAAGAAAAATATTTCACGCGTATATTGTATACACCCATATTCTGGACCACTAAGCGAGAATTTTCGAAAGTGGACCATTTTTTTGTCTCTCACAATACAAGAATCGCTAACCAGTAGCAATAGCAGCATTTTCGCCCATTCGAATACGAGGCTTGTTATGTAACAATATTCGAGTAAGTTGTACGACAAATGTCCTAGCTAAGGGCTCGAACTAAGTGAAGCGTGAATCTGTGGAATGGACCCTGTGCCATTCGTAAGAATCTTTCTTCCATGGGATACTTTTGCTATTGTGTCAGGACACCTTGGACCCCATGCAGCGGCATTGTGCAATAGGGAAAAAAAAATTAGGAGCAGCGTGAGGAAAGGTGTGGATTTCGAGATTTTTCTCTGTGTGCATCGTAAAATCGTAGGCGTGGGTGGTGCAAGTTTTGAGTTAAAGCCAATAGGTTTCTCGAATTTATGTTTAAGCGCGTGAGAAATGGATACAGTTTTGAATTTCTTTTTTACATTTCGAAATGGCATGAAATCTATGGGAGTGACAGGAAGAGTGAGATAGATTGAACTCCTTCGTGGGAATTAATGATGAGCACTTTCACCCACTCTTATTTTTATCTCGCGGACACGTCTCCAACCCTTCTTACAAATGAGTTGGGTTTTTAGGACAAATGGGGTGCTAGATGTCTGCCTTCTCTAAGTCATAGTACAGCTGCTCGTTCTGGTCACACGTGGCGGCTCCCTCTATCATCCCCCTATCGAGTGATGGCGCGACTGAAAAATTACGTCGGCTTTATCAGGCAATGCTTTTTAAACTAGAGTCATTTTTAAGTAGGGTTCCGCGCCAGAAAGTTTATCCGTAGTCTGGCCGCAAGGGAATTCCGTGAACGTGACAGAGGGTGGGCGGATGATTTTTGGGAATGTGGATAAAACGGGAAAAAAAACTTAAATACAGTTTACGTCTGAAACTTCAACGAAGAGAAAGAAAGAAAAAGAAATAAAATAAATTATTCAACTTTTTTTAAAGCCAAATTCCCATTTTATTTGCATTTATCTTCATCCTTCACCCTGTATAGCCATCGTGGATCAATTTTCAAAGAATACCTTAGTCACTGAAACTTTCTGGATTATCTTAAAAAACAGTTCGTCCCTTTTAAAGCAGGTTCGGTTTATCGCAAAGAAAATGCGATCGGTGCATCGCGTTTTAGTCCCAATTGATATCCTAATCTGTAACGGCCGACAGTTATTTGAGCGCGTCTAACATTCAAGGTACAGTCAGATAACGGAGAAACAGTTTAGAAAATTCTTTGGTCTCCATATACAAAATACAAATTCATACAGAAATTCTCGTTATATTCGATCCATACACTGCAAATCCAAGTGTCTAGCGAAGTGTGTTTTTCCCTATCCTTTCTATGGTAGCCACTTAAGCACTTACAAGCGTGTTGTTATTCCCACGTATTCCAACGTAAAAACAACGTACTTGTAAGCATGTTAAATGTGATTACCATAGAAAGGATAGGGAATAAAAAATTTCGCTACACACTTGGATTTGCAGTGTATGCATTGTTCGACGGTGACATTACGCGACTGAGATTACAAAATTGGACCATCATCCTATTCTCGTTGCAGCTTTCGTATACGGAGCAGGTGTACTCTAAGCAAATAAAGGAATAGGAAATGTTTAACATATAGATTTGAAGGGACCACATTCCTAATTTTCAGTCTAGCCTACATCCAATCCAAACCTGTAAAGCACAATGCCACTCTATTTCCTTGACGCGTACACAATCACGTCAAAGTAATCCTGTTAGGAGACGCTCGACTGACCGCAGGACACCCTGCTGGGAGAGCAAAGAGGATACTATTGCGTGGGTGGATTCAGCCAATCTGAGCCCTGATAACCTGGGTGTGTGTCGGTTTTAGAAAGGAGAGAGAAATAATAAAAAAATAAGGGAAAAATTTGTTTCACCTGGAATCGAATCTTTATAAACTGACTTCTTATTCAAGATAAATTCTAGTCCGTTTCACTGGAATCCATGATGTGAGAAATGTACATTGGGATACCTGTGGTCAGTTTCCAGATAAATTCATTTGATCCCAGTCAAAGCCACGGTGATCCTTTAAATCGTTCAGAGGCAAAAATCACGTCGGGCAAATCCGAAAATTTTGACTGGAAATCCTTTTTCTTTTTTTTTTCATGTTTCCAATATCCTAGCAATGTTATTTTGGATTCCTTCCTCTCGCTTTGTCATAATTTCTCGGCCAAATCGCATCTATTGTCCTGGGAACAGTGGGAACGAGTTTGGCGAACGTTTACAAGGAATGGCTTCCGTGCTGGTACAGAATGCAAAGGACATTTTCGATGGAAATAATCCTTTCGTAGTAAATTACACTTTAAAGGCGACTTGTGGTAGGCCCTCGCAACAGTCGCCACTAAATCCTGTATATTTGGTATTGTGGAATTTGCTTGTAAACAAGATTTAAGGATTTGTCCAGTTCAGGGTTAAAAAGATGAATAAAAATTATATAATAATAAGCCTTTTCGGCTTCGCTCGTGTTTATGAAACGTAAAACCGTGAAAAAGCTCGCAAAGAGGATTTGGAACTTAACGCGCAGACGCGGAACACAGTCTTCTCACGACCTGGTATAATAATATCCTGCAACGTAATATCATTAATCCATACATTCCTTTTTTTCTAATTGACTATCAGAAACAACAAGCCCAGGTCAATTCAGGAAATTCAATCTTCGATTAAGCTCACACGAAAGTGTCTAAGTGGTGTCGTATTCCACGAATAGTATTATTTTCCGCCAAGAAGGGATTATTACCGCGAATGCCAATATTATAATCCGTGAGTAACAAGAAATTTGATATTTTACCTATAAAACGGGATTTATCGATCTAAAGTTACCGATACGCACTCCATAATTAGGTCGCATACCATAATTCTTAAGTGTCCTTAATACAATATCCCCTCCCCAAATCAAAATGCACTTGCATCGTACTTACTAAACTAACATTTTTCTTCTTTTCTGAGTATGTCACGAAATTCGAAAATTGATGGTTTATTTCGCGAGAGTTGGCTGCCATGAGAAAATCGATGCACAGATGAAGAACCTTTGCCACCATAGCGATTTATCAGGTATACACGTGAGCGTCTCTTAATTAAACCTATGCATACAGAATAATTAGGATGGAAACGAAATTACCGGTACCTTTACGTATATATACATATATAGATATACATTATTATATACACGCGGCATAACATAATATAACAGGAATGGCGAAACACATCATACGTCCATGATGATTGAGTCTGACGGTAATCTATCTTGATTCGAAATTCCCGGGTGTTTGCAGCAAGCAGCTTGCAAAAGGCCACGACGTACCATACGGTAATCAATCAACCACGAAACGGTTTCAGCCCTCGTTAACATTTATATCAACTTTCGAAATAATCGCCATTGGATTACACGCATTCGTTGGTAGCGCAACATTTATAAACCGTTAATCAGAATGATTGGTAATAACTAAGATTTAGCATGAATCAAATGAGAAGTAAAAAGTCGAGACACATAGAATTGCACAGTAAGATATATATATATATAATATATAAAAGTATCGATAAGATTAGCCTCAGTATAATAAAAGCAGACGGAAGTAGCGTGAAGAGATTGACAGGTTTGAAAAGGCTTTACGAAGAAGTTTAATTTAATGTTACTAAGCAAATATCGTCGATACGAATCTTCAATTTCATCCGGTCTTCAACGTGTCTTCCCTTGGTAATTAGGTACGATGAGATATATCCCTTACAAACTAGCCGACAGGTATCTCACTTTGATTTTCTTTGTTTGCCCTGTTAATACGATATCGTAGCATTCATGATGGGGTGCCATTGTGGGAGGGTGACTGAATAATCCTATCTCGAGATCGTCTTCCTATCTAGATTGCTGTAAATTAATGATATCTCGCGATCCTTTTATATAGGTTAGGTTAGATACCATTTGTATAGGTTCCATAAGCGTTAGATGCTAGGCTGAGAAACGCGATGAAATTTCTTTGAAGGAGACGCAAAGACGTCGATGGCTTTAATGGAAAATCGAAAGCGAACCGGTCATCTGGAGATCACGACGTAGTGATTTCTTAACCGGCATCTTTATCTTATTGGTCAAGAAAGTGCATGGCCTGGAGGTTTGATGTTACTTGGTGCAATTTATATACAACGTAACGGCCTTGCGAGGCATGACGGGACCGCCGGAAAATATATCAAAAGTGAAATCTGTTTTGGCTTTAAGAAAGTTCGGTATTGGCTGCTCGCGTGTAGCCCTTTTTATTATCGGCAAATACAGCCGTCGAAATCTCGGAGCGTTGCGGCGTTCATTGATCGGCGGCCATTGCCTTTGGGATCGGGCTGTACGTTATCCGGGAACGGTTCGGTGCCATCTCGATAATTTTAAATTAATGTTTTTGATCCGAGACAGACCAATGCGATCTTGATTATTTTGAGGCATGATCGGTTCTGTTGAGAGAACGCCGCGGGAAGATCGAGCAGGGGTTCTCATGTGTTATTTTTATTTCGTGTTATAATCATTTTTTGGTTTACTGCTCTTTGTTTTAAGGCTTTGGGATCGGTCGGTGATATCTCTGTAGGAAATCGGTACCGGGTGGCAAAGTGAAGTTGAAAAGTTGAAAATATCTGATAGAGATTGTAAGGTCAACGACTTTCGAAATGCAGACATGAACGCTGTTTATGTATTTGACGTTTCAGGAGTGTTTGGCATTCGTACCTATTTGCAAAACGTCATAGATAATATCGCAAATAGTGTAATAAATTATTTAGGATTGAGTCAACAGTTTTTTATGTTTTATGTTACCACGAATCATTTTTTATAGCTATGGAGATGTATTTGTTCGATCTGCCAAAAGAGTGATTAGGCTTCTTACGTGATTTATTGAGAGCCTCTGGCGTAACCTAAGACCTCACAGAACCGTAGCATTACGTCTCTGGGTGTAGTACTATAATGCAGCTTTATTGCCCGTATTAAACAATAATAACCTTCAATCTCTCGATACACGCTCCGCTCAACAATGGATTTCAATCGTATTGGGGCATGGCGCGTGGGCTGGCGAAGCCATTGTTTCGATTCATGGATGCCCTCTGAAGAAGATGGCGAACTCGAGACAAAAGGTTGTGGCACTGTGAATCGATTGAATCGGCATTCGAACGAATATCCAGTTGTGATTGTTAGGAATGATTAAAAGTTCAAGAATTCCGCAGTATCCTTAAAACGGAAGATTGAATTCCATCGTTCTATGAAGTCTTCCAGAACTTTCTGCGGGCGTATGATTTTTCAATTTTTTTTTTCAATATTTTTCCAAGTCTTTATCAGAGATTGTTCTTTTGGTTGGTTATTCAGTTTCTTGCGATTTCGAGCAATTTCTAAAAAGGAACAACTGGCACGTGGCATCTTCACCAAAATTTTCTAAAGGACCACCGATGCACTTTTCTTCCTTATGCACTCTCGAAGAAAACTCGAAAATTCAAATGGCCGGAATCTTTGAAAACAATTCTATCGAGATAGGAGACAACAAGGCACACGCCACGTTTCCCGTCTGTGGTCCAGAAGTATTTTTACAGCGCATTAGAATATAAAGGCAGACAACAATCGGCAGTAGCAATCCCTTTGAATTACTACGGAATATCCCATAGAAAGTCTTAGGGCTATTTCTATTGTGTCTATAGTTTCCCTAAGTAGCGGAACAGGAACGGTATTGTTAGAGAAATATTGTGAAGTTAGTGGTCAGACAACTGAATTTTGTCTCAAAAATTTTCAGGATGACGATGCCCCCTAAAAGAAATTCCTCAAAAATTTCCAAAACGCACAACACCTTCCAAACCCACAAGACTCAAATTCCAAATCCATCCAAAACAGTCTCCACTAAACAAACCATCATCCAAAACAGCTAAAAAAATTTACATTTCAAAAAGTACCTACAAGTATCCACATAACGAAAGAGAAACGTAATTCAAAAGATGACTATACTCAAAGATTTCCGATCTTCAATTTCGATGATTAATGCCAGCCTATCGAATGTTCCACAGCCTCTCAGATGCCATCAGTAATTAAAGAACAGTTATTAACCGATTATTATTTGACCAGTAACAACACTAACCACAATTCTAATCCAACTTGCACAATATATACTCATATCCATATACTATTCTAAATAATAATATCATAAACAATAATACTAAAAAAGAATTGTATAAACGCTACGTATCCTGCATATCCTCGTCTCATAATATACCAAAGAACGTTCGTGGTTAGCAAGTGCATCGACTAGAGAATGTTATTTCTATTCCATGGAGAACTGGTTCTTCCCGTCGGGTAGAAGTGAGCGCACGCCGCGCGTGCCACTCGCGTGTGTCACGTGTCTCTGGTTGAGGTAGAGGTAGAAGTAAAAGAAGGTATAAGCAGTGGCAGTAGAGGCGCAGTAGTATAGTTAGAAGTAGGTAGAGCAAGAGAGAGAGAGAGAGAGAGAGGATGAATAGGTATAGATATAGATATACATAGCTATAGTATAAGAGTCCAGAGTGCAGCAGCTAGAAATCTTCTTTTAGGCTAGTATATACATATACATATATAAGACAGAGAGAAAATTATTAAAAAAGTATAGAAGGCACTATGGACTCCGCTCACCGTCATCAAGACCCACCACCGCCATCATTATTATCATCATCACTTCCCCCCACCACTTATCCCTTCTAATTTCCTATTGGCGAACGGTTCTCGACTGCGTCAATTCGAAGAAGAGGGACGGGATTCCGCTCCTTATTATTCCGCAAGGCTAGTTCGCCACGTAGCAGGTATTGCACCGCGGCATCGTGGCACCGTGGGAAGCTAAGCCCAACGGTATAAATGCTAATTTTATGCGATTCCTTCTGCGCCAACTGGGATATTCCTTAGCCTGGGGATGCCCTGTGGCGATAGCTCGTAGTCGCGCGTACGCGCTACTCGGTTGCGCAATAAAATCCACAATTGTGAGAACATTCCGAGGCGTACTTGTATACCACTAGTTCTGTAACTCGTGTTTATTTATAGGCAATTGGTACTTGATTTTTGTTGCTAGATCCGTTGACTGCTGATTGATATAAGCAGACAGAGCGAGCGGTAATAATACGTGGATGGATTGACGTAGATTTTTTTATCAGAAATTAACGTATTCGATCTTTTGTTTTTACGCATTTATTTTTTATTTTTCCTGTCAGAAATTGTGTGGGGCAGGTACCTACGCAAATGCTTGGTAGCGTGGAATTTGCGATGACACGTGAAGTGGGCATTCCTTTAGAGAGTAATGATCTATTTTCTTTTTCTTTTTTTTTTAGACTGATGAAGATCGCGGGTTTTAACGAAGAATCCAGTCGAGGAGATAATTTCTGTTATTTTGTTGTATTCTACGGAATCGTGCGCGCTAATGAAATGTAATTTTTTCATAATTTATGCGGGAAAGACGACGACGACGTTCCGACGCGATTCACACTTACCGGCGGCGTTTCATAAATAAGGAAAATTGCACGGGGTTCGAGGAATATTTAAGCGTATGAATATTCATGAGAGTTGAGACACCTATAACAGCGCGGAACATTTTTAACACATTTATTTTTATAATAGCCGTCCTCCGCTCCACGATCGGCTCTCGGTCGCTCGCTTGCTTCGCTGCTGCCTGGCATGTGGCCGTCGACGTTTAAACATTTTATCAGATCATTTATATCGTATGAAGCCCCATAAAATGGGAGGGGTATTTGCATGGGAAGTGGCTGAAAACACATAGGAATTAATTAGACTGCCATAAATAGCGATCTTGGGGTTGTTTATAGGCACACTTCATCGGTTCGCCAGACCGCACTACATGAAACCCTTGTTGCGTGTTTACGAGATGCTCACCCCCTTTTTAGTGTTTTACTATTTTCTTTTATTTCTTATACCGCTTTTCTTGTTCAATGAAAAACATTTTAATTCCTGCTGAATCCGCTCGTAGTATCTCAATAATATTCATTGAGATTGTTTTTCCTTCTAAGGCACCCTTCTGTACGGAAAACAAGTAAGAATGGCCGTGGCGGATACAAGAAAAAGGCAAGAAACTCGTTTGGACTGCGTAGATTATTCGAAAGCGCGATTATTCGCCGTGACTGTATTCCGCAGGCCAATCTATTTAATTGCAGCTTATCGTTCACAATGGTTTAACGCCTCTTAAGAATGCACAATGCAGCTGCCGCATATCCACCGCCCATCCCATCGCGGAGAAACTCTTTCTTAACGCCCTTAATTACAGGCCACTGTTCAAACATTTAATTATCGAAACGTTGAATCTTCCACGAAGACCCAAATCAAGTTCTAGGTCTACGCGACGCCCACGATTTTGACAGTTTTATCTTTTCCTCTCTGGCGAAAGCTTAAAAAAGCGTCAAAAAAGGAGAACGGCCTAGAGAGAAAAAAGAAAAACATATATATATATATCGAAAACCCTACCTTATTCCGTGACCTGACCGAAGACTCGCGTCAGAATTCGAAACTTCATTTCTTTCCCTTTTTTCTTTTCTCTCTCTCTCTCTCTCTCTTGCTCGTTCTCCTCAAGGATTTTTCGAACAGGTCGAAAGACCCGCACGAAGACGAAGGTTAGCCAGAGGCTTCCTAATTTCCATAACGCGGTGGTGCACGTGATGGTGTTGAAGCCACGGACAACGATTTATGAATCTATTGTCTATGATCTATAGATCGGTACATACAAGGAGCGCGAAGATACTTCTCTCGAGGTCGAAAATGTATCTGAGGAATATATCCTCGAGGGCATCGGTAACCTATCGCGTTACTAAGCAAACGCTATACTTTTTAAAACCAATATGGCCGAAGGGGCAAATCGGCATAACGTGTCATTACCGGGCGCGTAAAGGGCCATCGATAAGGAAGGTGTTGAGTGAAGATCGAGATATGAAATGTCTCGCGTATTGCCATGGATCTTCTCTACAGGTGCCAAACAGCCGCCAGACAGTTCAACACGAACACTCGTTCTCAACACTGGTGTTCATCCTGGTTTGCTGTTGGATTTCTTTTTCTTTTTCTTTTTATTACGAATTCTACACAAATCAAGTACTGGAGATATCGAAGGTGCTTGTTCGTGATCTCGATTCGAGTATCGCTATATGCTGTACGTGGAGACTGGTCGTTAACGCGCCAAGATAGAACCGATCGAATGCAGACCCCGAATTGATATCTTGGTGAAAACCAGTTTTAAAATCGCTACTCAAATTGAGTTCGTTTATTCGAGGTGAGATGATTTAAGATCTGCGATATGGAGGATGGAATTCATTTTAATTTTATACGAACAGCTTTGATTTCTCTAGGTTGGTATTGGGTGGTATATCGTTGCTCTAGATCTGTATGTTATTTATTGCGTATTATAGGTCTTTATCGATGATTTATCGAGGATTGGTATTCTTTGATGATTGGAAAGAGACCTGGGATCGTGCAGCGGAGAAATTTCGGCCAAATTTTCATCACGTGCCTGGGCTAATTCACCAACGAAAAATACCGGAGCCACTTTTTGACTGCTGGACATGGTATTAAAGCCCAGTCGATTTTCTAAAACCAACACGTAATTATCTCGCGCTCGGTAATTTCGTCATTTTTCGTTTTTCTGCCACCCCTTGACTGCACACCTAACGCCCGTTTCCGTTTAGATGCCACGTCGTCCACGAAACCCAATATTTAAATGGCAGGTGATATCAATTACCGATCGAGAGGCGCCGAGACTATTACTTGAGATCGCAGGCTGTACCACTTTTCAGCATCCGAATCTCTCGCTACTTGCCAATTTACTTGATTCGTGATTCGGCACTGATTTTTTTTTCACGGATCTTTCATAGTGGTCGATTACAGCTAGTATCTGCAGATGAATAATACCGAAAACCGAACTGACGCCTAAATGAAGATAATCCATAAGTAAAATTTTGCATCACCGAAACTGATCGCTATTTGCAAATTTTTTGCAATCATCCTAATATATTTAGATCAGACTGTATAGATGACTTGTGGAAAGGTAAAAGTCATCAGGTCAGTTTTAACGATTGTTCATAATTTTTTCCTCGGTTTTTAGAGAATTTTCAAAAAAATGGGCGTGACAGCAGCCCGAAGCGGATGCAAACAGTGAGTCGATAAGTAGCGTTAGGGGTCGTTGGGGTAAAAACAAATAATAACTTGCCCACGAGGCGCGACTGGTGCGGCTGGAGCGTCTGGCACGGCGCTTAAACCAATCTCACCTTACTTTGGGACTAGCTATCGTAATTTTGAAAATGGTTGTCTCATCACTGGCCTCACTCCCAGCATAGATTACAGGGCGCGCTACGGCCGTCGTATTACGGTGTTGGTTTTCGAGCCTTTTGTGTTAACAAGACACGTGTAATCATCCCCCTTTGGTTGGCTTTGTGGGCATTGTAGGCTTCAAAAGGGGACCCACTGCCCATCCCTTGGCTCCACAAGGCCCCAGGTTATACACGGACCTGAGACGCATAGCAAGCAGTACAGTTCTCTTTTCACTACTTTTACCACTTTTTTTCTGCATAACATGCAACGATTTTACTTTGCATAGAAACTATCAAACGTACCTGGTAATAAATGTCAGCCTGCTCCAAGAGCTGCTCGCACTTAAACATCTTGCAAATTGCAGGTTAGCTAACGTGGCTCTCGTGATTCCCATGGTCCATGTGTCTTCCTGTCACGTTTACATGTAACATTGTTTCACACTGTATTAGGTCTGCATGCAACATAGTCACTCGTTAAATTATGTATAACAAAAATTTTTCAAATTATCAAAAATATTAATTTCCAATCAAGTTCAGCTAGATGCAAATCAATTAGCGTACTTTATCGATCAAGTTTTATTTTTCTTCTACTGTCGTCGGACCGCAGGAAATTTTTGATTATACATACACGAAATTCTCGGCTGGTAATTTCCACGGGTCATTTTTCGAGCACGCAGTTATCTGACTCTAATATACATCATCTCTGTAGTGAGCGTCTTCGTATTTCTCGACGAGGCAGCTACGAACGAGGTTCGCGTAAAGTTGCGAAAAAGCCAAGAGGAGACAAACGCGTGCTTACTTTATGATTTATCCTCGACGTGGCGTCGCGCTAACTCGACACGGACAGGATCAGAAAGGCCGACAAAAGTTACCTCGGAAGGGACGTCCTCCGTCAGCGCCGAAATTGCCGAATACTTTTTTTTGGCCGGGGCGCGCGTGTGTTTTTCCAAAGATGCGATTTGTTTTTATCGGCCAACGTCCAAGAGGCTGAAGCGACCACCGCGATAAATGCGCTTCCCTCTTTACGAGGGCAGTCACTTTTATACACTATACAACCTCGTATAGCGTATCGCGCCTCTTTTGGGGCGTGCCGATGAAAAACTTGCGCCTCGCAAATTCATTTCTGCGCAAACTGGCACCTGCCACCGGCACCACCACCGATTACATCGTAACGGTGGCAGAACTGATTGACTCGATGTTTTGCCCGTCTTTGACTTTTGCAATTTTTGCACCTATTCAATGCCGAGTTTGTGCTCAACGTAACTTGAGTATGTATAGCACCTACCAATATGGCTACCGAACAATTCAACATAGGAGAAAGCTGTCGAAGATGGACGAGATAATTAGGAAAAAATTTATTTTACGAAATATTTTTATCGTTATCTTTTCATGCATACAGGTAATTATGGTATCTATTTTCTTTTTGATTCTTACTGTATATACCAGCAATGCTCGTTCTCCATCGTTTGAATTCTTCGTCGGATAATAATGGCCCGTGGCACGAAAAACGACCAGCACGTCTTTTCGTGGTACGTTTCAAGGTGTTCGGGACTGACTTATGAACTTTCTCACCAAACTTCCTCGGACATTAGGCCTCCTGGCATCGGGACGTTGCTTAAGACGCCTTCCAGCTAAACTAGGCAGAGTCTTAATGCCCTCTTCTCTGGCCTCGTCCAGACTCCGGTCAGGATTCCTGCCTCCATTGTTCCAGTAATGCATTCTGGAGGGGTATGGAAGCGTTCCTATAGTTTAAGAGATACACGTTGGACGCTTGGATGACTCTCGAAAAGTAGATTTTTCAGTAGCCACTATTGAGGTAGTCAAATAGAGTTTTTTTTAAACTCCAAAAATAGTAGAATTGATATACGAAATAAATCTTTGATTCCGTGTTCGCGTTAATTCTTACTTTAATCAGTGTGTTAATATAAATTGATATAAACGTCTAAGCAGCGTGGGATAAGAATCTGTTTGGATTCGAGATACGCGAGCCTTGTTTTTAATTCTCTCAAAATAAAACTACAGGCACATTGTTCTAAATGGATCTACAAGTATTATACTTTGCCCGGGGTTACCTAACCTAAAAAAAGCCTGTTAATAGACGCCATAGTAAAGTTCAATCTTCACTAGGTAAATGCTTAAGCGTTATAACTACAGTCAAAATGTGGATCGAGCTATGATCGATGAGTGCAGCAGGTGTCAAGCAACGCCTAAACGCTTCTTGTAATTAACTAGGAAGAAACTAATACTCGATAGTAGGGGTTGGCAGGGGGGCACTGATTTTCGATCGGAAGATGTTAATCGCCGAGAATGATGAATGCGTCAAGAAGAAAACGAGGTTCTGACGTAGGTAACGGAATGCAAGGATGCTTGAGGTTAAAGGGGTTAAAAAAGCGATTTTCTCTTATAGACTAAGGCCCAACAAGTATCTTCCCCATATCCACACACTTTATCTTTATCTTTATCTTTTCACGATCCTTGCGAGTATTCTTAAAGAAAAAAATTGTTTAAATCACTCACCATGTAAAAGTAAAAAAAAGAATTTCGCAGCATCTTCCTAACCTAACCTAACCTAACCTAAATCCGATCATCTCTGTATCCCGAGCTCCATGCTATTGATGGTGGTGGTGGTAGTGGAATTTAGGAACGATCAAACAACGATTTGCCCTTAACAATTTTCATCCACCAACGCAACCCACGGTCTCTCAGCATCTCTACGTTGCATTTAAGTGCGCAAGGTGTTCGCCTCTCTCAGTAGATGCATCTCTGGTAGCCCTTGGCTAATGTACCAACACGTAACCAAGCCGTGAAAGTCTGTGTATGATTGAGTGTGGCCGCTGGGATGCTTACACAGTTACGCTGTCGCTCAAGAGGAAAAGAACGGTAAGAGGAATACCGCCTCCTTTTCAAAATGGACGGTACACTTTTTGCACCGCAAAATGCCACCGGTTGACGGATTGCCGTAGCTCGGCCGCGAGCCACGATCGAGCTAATCGTTGCCGCTGTTGAAAAATTACCCCTTCGACTAATAAAATGAGGGAGAGATAAAAAAAATTGAGGATCCTTCAACGGAAGAGATTACAATAAGAATCAAGCAGAAGATAAAGAGAACACTTTTTTGTATCTTACCGTAAATCTGTTCTTGTCGAATATTTTTAGTTTACAAAGAAAAAAGATAGTCAACCCTCTTACACTACTCGAGTCTACGGACTGCATAATCCCTTTCGTTCTGACGTGAGGAAACGTGCCTTTCTCCACACCTGTATTTGCACGGAATCCACTGAGGCCAGTTTGCACGAAATCCTTCTTGTATTTTGCCAATAGAGCCTTCCTTCTGTGTTCCGGCTAATTCCTGCTTATTTGACGAATGAAAGGCTTCGATGCTTAGCTAACTACCGAAACAGCTGCTGATTTATTTTTCAGCGAGGACACGAGTCCTTAGAGTCACGCTGCGTGTACGGACTTTATTTTTTAATTTTTATTTTAAATGATTCACTAATCTGATCCATTCGCAGTCTTTTATCTTTTAATATTCAGGACTGACCGGTTGTATAATTTTTTTTCCTTTCTTTTCAAGATGACATTGAGGACAATCAAGAATCTAGATCTTTTGTACGTACTCGAATGTGGTTTCTATATTTTTCTTCTTGTAGATGCGTTGGGTGTGGATCTTTGGCTACAGGTGATGACAAGCACTGATTGATGCCTTATAATTACCTAGTCTTAACAAACAATTGTATTATATCCTACTATACTTTACCCTTTAACCTTTTTTGCACGTGCAATTCGCTAACACTTTATGATTAAAGGACTTAAATATTGTCTCGGTAAAATCGAAACGAAAGTCCCTATGTAATTGTTGGCAATGAAGAATATTTCCCCACGGAGTGTACCCACTTACAAAGAATCGCGTTAACGCTCCGTGCGCTCTTCGTGCGGTCACTTATTTTCTTCGGATTGCAATTACGTCGTTCAGAAATTGCAGAAATGCCGAAGGGAAGTGGGTCGATTAACCCCTCCTCCATCTTTCCCAACTCCCCCGTTCAAGGCAGTTACGAACAAGGCTCGTATCGCTGCGTAAAAAGAGTTAATTACTCCAAGTGACTTCATTTTGACTCGTTGCACCAAATTTATTCGAGAACGATCCATCTGACTTTAGTTGTCCCTGATCTCGAAGGTGAAAATTAAGATATAGTTAATTTAACCACTAAAAAACGTCTTTTACCATTTTCATTCTGCGCGTAGAATATCAGCTGATTTTGAACTCGCCAATCATTGCTCGACATGCATCGTGGCTGAATATGCACTCAGACTGCGAAGACGCAGGGATGTGATAAATCTTCTCGTGTAAAAAACTAGCTGCCCAAAATATGCGGGCTGAGATGGATGGGTGGAGTGCAGGGGCGGTCCCGCTCGAGTTTGGTCTCAGTTTGTTCTTAAGCTCCGACGTGGGGCTTGCTTGTTTTTTGTTAATTTTTTGGTGATTGAGCGATTAGGGAGGCGGCGCTCGTCAGTCACGTCGAAGCGGATCGGCGTATGCAGATACGTGCGCATGCGTTCTTTGGATTTTAAAAAGGAAAAATCATCAAGGGGTCTCTCTGCCATCAGCTGCTGGGTTAATGGGTTAAACCTGCCGAAATATGCATCGGGATTTCTGATCGAAATAGAGAGATGAAAATTAATATTTTATTTAGATGAAGAAAGAAACGGGACGGTAGCGTGTAAAAATTTAGTGGTAATTTCTAGGTATTTTTTTTTTTCCCCTCAAGAAACAATTTCACGGAAACTTATCTAAAGAGGGTGTGATGCGTAGTAGTGGCACCTGTATTTACAGAGATACAGTTATTTCAAGTTCTTGACAGTAAAAGCAGTCGCTACATCCATATTTGAAGTGTCCTAGTAAAACATCCTCTGGTAATAACTTCTTCCGCCTAATTCTACTAATTTCAGCTTGTCCGTACAAATGAAAGGGTTCGCCGCGTCTCCACTGTCCCGTACATTCTCTTCAAATATTTATTATTTCAGGCTCCGGATGTCCTTAGAGAACTCGAAAGGATGGATACGTACGGTACGACACTCCGAGGAAGTGGCTGCGTCTGCTAATGTCAGCCTAGTGGCAACTCGCACGAAATCCGCCGGCAGGACTTTTGAAGTTGGCTGCTGTTTAGACAGGAGCCATTGTCTCCCTGTGCCATTTTGTTCCTTGCTACTAGACTGCGAAAAGATGGACGCATTGGATAAGGAAGCGTCTTAGTCCTGCTGGATAAAATTTTAAGTCTACAGAAGTTCATCCCTCTATTATTCATGGAAAAATTCCATTTTCAATATTTCAATAAATATCATAGGGTGACGTCGAAAAATTTTCAATGCGACGAATGAATTTTTCTGTGTATCAATCTAAGATTTATTGTATTCTAAACTCGATGAAGTTAAGCATCGTAATAGAGTCTATTATGAAAAATCGCATAGACCAAAAAAGTTAGCTCGTGACATTTTCCATGGGGTTGAAGTGAGTCCTTTATTTATTTATCTAATATTTGACTTTCGGCAGATTGCACTGACTGCAGACCCTGGTCTTCGGCTACCGCTGCTTGTTTGCAGTCTGGCTTCGGTTTAGGCTGCCGGCAGGTTGATTTAGGATTTAAGGATTTCTAGGTTTGTTATTCGAAGATCACGTGGATAAATATACTCCAAGATGATTTCTTTATTTAGTTACCGCGGGTGGCCCCTTCGTGAATTCTCATCAACAGCCCCCTAACCGTTTGATCCTTAAGAACTGATCAGTAGGTATAATTACGACGAACCTAAATTTCCATAAATACCATACCCAATAAAATTAATCATTACGATCAATTAAAATGCAATAACACGTACGAGATGAAAAATTACATTAGTTCCATCTCAATAACCGAAAGTGTAACGTCAATCTACAGTATACAGTTATATATCTCTGGTACCAAAACCGGTATGGATCCTGTGTTTGGATAGTCTTTAACTGACCATTACACCTGAATGGAGGGCAGTAAAATGGAAAAGGGCAGCTTGCTCCTTGATCCGGCCGACCCACTTCCTGTGGGACTCGAAAGGCCAGATCCCGGTGGCCAACGGACAGACGTAATGACGAATGTTCTTTCACCAGGATAACCTGACCACGAAAAGAACTCGATTCTATGCCATGGATGTATCCTAGTTTGAAATTAGCATCGCTAGAACAGTTCTACATCCATTCAAATATCCAGCTATATGCAGATGCATATGGTTATAAGCATACCAACCATGTGGACCGAACTTAAATACAAGTTGGACAGATTTTTTTTTGAGTTGGCTAACTCCAACATCCAATCCATCATCTCTTGCTATTATTTGTATTCGCAAGATGTTTCTACCAGTGCACAGTCACTGCTCCTATTTCAAAATGCAACGAGTCACGAAGGGCTAGTGACATAATATGGACGAAAGGTGGTGAATTCGTAGGCAGTGCATTGTAAGATAGAAAATAAGGGCTTGCCAAAAAGGTAGCACCTTTTCCGCCCTCGTACGAATTTCTTCCCTTTACCAAAATGAATGGGTGGCTGTAGGTACCAACCTTCGAAATGCAGCATGCACAGATCTCTTGTACGGGACACGACAATGGCGGCCATTGTAGATAGTTGTTTGCTTAAGGGCTGTACGGAAGAATTCTATCCTGATGGGGGTAGGTACCACCATCCGATGAAGTGGGGATATGGGTCGTGTGACCATGCTCGTGTTTATTTAGGATCATCCCTATGAGTTTCCGTGATTTTTCTATTCCACGGAAATCTTTGTACGGCTCTGATACGGATTACGTAGAATCATGAAATTATATGGGTGAATGATTTTTGAACAGAAAATTCGACTACTGATTTTTTCTTTCTAAGAAATATAGCTATACGCAACTGATGGTTATGTGTATTCCTTGCGATATACACAATATCGATTGTTGATTCATCAACAATTTGCGCAAGTTTCAGGATAGATTTAAGTCAACCCATAACGAAGTGTAAGATTGTGCCTAATCGACTTCCGCCAATAAATCAGTAAATCTGTCTTGCTGACCGTACGTAACCCGATAAGTGGACCGCCCATTTCAGTTCCTGTTTGTTGTCGATCCCGTTCGTTAGGTTTCCAGTTACCGACCACTTGCACTCCAGAAGTTCACGAGAAGCGGCGTGCAACGTGGTCACTCTCAGCCACCCAGCCTAACCTTCCAAAAGAGAGAGGCAGTATTCTTTAAGGAAAAAAAAAGTCAATCCCAAAAACCATGCATTATTTCCCTAGTGCCACATGTCCCAGAGAAAACCTTGCGAACTCAGCACTGACATTTTCCAGATCACCATAGTCAGTGGTTAATTAGAAATGTTCGAGCGATACTTGTGGCTTCGAGCGTGTGCACCAAGATGACGTCTTTTTGCAGACTCTCAAAAAATCTTAGCATACCCCCAAAAAAAATGTCTGTCAGACATTTTAATACCGTATTAAAAAAGTAACATACAGAGGTACGTATGAAGGGCATAAAAGTGTATGGGGTATGTTAACGGACGAATCTTATGGTATTCTTATGGTACTATCAGACAGATGAAGCTGCTCCAGAATGCCGTAAACTGTATAGTCCTGGTACCAAGAAGTTCTTTCTGTTCCTCGTGGACGCGTGGATGCACGTATCTTTTTACGAGCCATTCGGGAGTTCACGTTTACGGTGGAATCATGTAATAAAATGGAATCGCGAATACTAAAGTACTAAAGCCAAACCAAGACGCGAGTTAGGCCATGAGGAAGGTATATATATAGAGGCGATATGTATAGAGTGGTCTGGTCCTCTTATCGCAATGCCTTCGGCTATCGTTTATGACTTCACGTACAGAAAGACGCTTTGTCTGAAGGAAGCTTTTCGTCTTATTAAGGCGCGCTTAGTACTTACTGTACACTCGAGCATCAAAGGCATTTAATGACTCGTACGAATCATGGTGAAGTTCGGTACCCGTATGGTCGCAAAAGTGACTTAATATGGTCGTCGCCTTACACGTACATAACTCGTGATAAATAATCTTGACATTTATTCGATGCTTTTACCTGCTGCTTTCTCGAGAGCATCATTGTCGTTCCTTTGTGCGGATCCGAATCATGTGTGATGAATGCAATTCGCGTGTAAAAAAATTATTTTCTATCTCATAGCGTGTATACCATAGAGGTGTAACGCACGTGGTGTACATGATGAAAATCTCGAGTATCCCTTCGAGAAAATAATACACGTGCGTTTGACTTACATGGGTTCTTAACCGGTGTCCCATAACATTGGGCAGGATGGAAGTGGGTGGTACAGGGTGTGTCCGAGCCAACTACACGTATCTTCCACGTCGTCGTATAACCGCCATAAAACCCCCATAGACAAGAATACAAGGGTGGAAAAACGTTTTACTTGTTTTCTACCTAAGGCGAGACGCGTGGGCGTCCGTGGGTGTGGTAGTTACGAAAAATCATACCACCCTAGTGCTGGACCAGTATTATTCTTTGGAAATCTAGAGCAGGACCCCACAGGCAGAATGTTCAATGAGAAATTGCAACGTTATGAAAATTTGTTAACGACTGTAGTATCAGTCAAGACATTTTTTTAAGGTATATAGTCAAAGTTATTCTTATTTTCTTTTTTTGGAAAAATTGCACCTACTCGATTTCCTGCTTTACTTTCGGCTTACGTCAGATGCTTCCACGCCTCTTTAAATAATTCTCCGTTGTACCATTGAATATTTTTTTTTTCATCCTCTTCTTCTAGTTCCTTCGCTATTCCTTTTTTACATAGAGAAGTGGGTACCTACTCTCTGGTAAATTTTACCAGTTCTTGTTATTACGGTATTACGGATATCGAATGTCCTTTTTGGCCCAGTACCTCCGTGCCTTGGTTATAATGTGAAAGACCCACGTAGTTTGAAGAGAAAAAAAAACCAAGTTTCTCGACAATGCAGAAGCGCAGCCTGCAGTTCCGCCCACTTCCGGCCCTTGAATGCATCCTCGACTCACTTAACTACCCTTAGCAGTTATGCCACGTGAAGCGTAGGCAATGCCCTTTAGCTGGTGAGGATTTTCAATCTTTTTTTCCTTCTTCCATTTCTTCTTCTCCGTCGGTCAACGGTTACGTGCGTCACGCGTCGAAGTGCGACTGGAATATTGGAATATTTGTTAAGAGTAATTTCGAGCTTGAATTTTCATCATTCATTCTCTGTTAATTTTATTTTACCCGAACAAACACTGAGAAGAATCTCATTTCAGGTTGTACCGTTCGAACTGACTGCGAAACAAAATTGCAAACGACTCATAATGACGTTATTAGTCTTCACGATAAAAAAGCCAATTTCAAATATGGCAATCCTGAAAATATATAATTCAACTACGTGAGATCTCAGGATCGTTTCTTGTACGTAATACACACAAGTAAACATTGTCTGTAGAGGGTGTGTTCCATGCTTGATTAAAGAAAAGATTGGAGGAATACCTGATGGAGAAAAGTGGAGAATTTCAACGAGTCACGTTCGATTTGCAATTTCATATTTGCACGTTCTACAGTCTATTCTTTATCCAAATAACTAATATAGTAAATTCAAAAACTATTATGAAAAAATCACAGGTATTTTTTGATAAACACAAGAAAAAACGTATTTCAATATTGTACCATGATTTTGACAAATATTGCGATTGGCAGTTTACTCACGTGGTACAGGACTGAACTGGTACATATTGTGACAGGCTGATTGTCAATCTGCCAAAATACAGTGTCGACTAGAGCACTTATAACAAGCCACTAGTCAGCATCGCCAAGATAATCTTCAAAACTCATTCCAACCCGTTTCTTTACGGGCGAGTTCATGAATGGACGTCCTGCTGAGATCCTTATTGCAAGGACCACGTAGCCGAATTGGAGCGAGAACTCGTAGAAAAGGATTTGCTCCAATTCGCGCTCGCAGAATCCTTTGAAGCCACCCTTTTGTAGTCATCCCCACACAATAGAGAACGTGAAAGTAACCGCTAAGAAGATACCGACCGAGGTTTATTAGCTGAACGAGCAAGGATCTAAGTTTAACGATTCATCCCCTATAGAATTTCAGGAACCACTCGAGCTTATCCTATACTACCCCTAGGGATAGCAGAAGAGAGACTGAAAGAAATACCCGTTCTAAGTATTCTGTATTCCCTTAAGAAACTTCAGTGTCTACTTTCTTGTGTAGTACCGAAAGGGCCTAATTACACGAGGACTGACGGAATCCTAATTATTTTCTAGGTACGCCTACCAACGAGAAGTCTCCAGCACCTCAGGCGCAACAGAAGTAATAATTAAAAGGCACCTTTCTCTAATTAGTTCATACCCAGTTAAAGGTGCTCTCTCATTATCTAGACGCCGGGGCATACCAGACGTACGAAAACAAACTGCAATCATCACTGGAGAATAGTGAAGGTAGCCGCAGAAGTAGTACATATAATTAACGCAAAGGCGTGTAAGAATCCGCAACGAATTTAGTGGAGCCAAGTAAGAATTTTTGCGCGTGCCGCCTTCGAAGGTAAGGAGAAGAAAGATTGAAGAAAAAGGAGAAAAGGAAAAAGTATAGAGAAAGAGAAATATTGCCGAAGGGGTGGAGCACGCGAATGACTCAAGTCCTTCAGGACGCACGCCATCTGTCTCCGCGAAACTGCTTTAGAACAAAAGGGAAGTTTCGCCTCGTTTCCCACTGGCATGGAACAATTAGCGGAATCAGGCGTGAAGTCGCCAGAGGGCAGCGAGGGTAAAAAGGCCAAGGGACAGAAACAAGAGGAGGAAGGGTAGCAAAGGGTGTGGTACCAATTTGCGAAATAGCCTTTCGGGTAAGTTCAGTTTGCCGCCACACGTGAAAGCGCCCTTTAGGAATTTTTCTCGTTGCCCAGATGTCGCGCTTGGAGGCTTCGACAATCTTTTCAGTCTTCACGGATCTTTTCGCGAGAAGTATTAATTGGAAAAGATTTTTAAAAATAAAATGGAGTATATAAATATACGGAAGAAACGTTCCTTTACGACCATTACATTAGGCACGCACTCCTCGAGAATGAGACCCCATGGATGGCTACGAGGCCATAGGGCCAGTGGGACCCCGTGGCGTTGCGCAAATAAATTTCGCATACGGCCCCCATAAATAATTAATAGATTCGTTACGAGGTCGCGTGTAAATCACTTGACCGACACGCAATTCGTACATGGCTCGACTCGAGTTAGCGTCTTCCCGATATGTGTTCCTATCACCGCCTGCTGAGTTTGCGAAAACAAATTGTCGATTTTCGTTAGGTAGAAGATCAGCTCGATGAGTTTGGCTTCAGGCATTTTTTCGAATTCCCGTAGAGTTGGGTAGAAATATATAGTTCTTCTGGGAAACAGTGTTAAAAGGTTCCCTCCAATCTCATCAAGACATCGAGAGCAATAGTTAAGACTCTTTCGCCACTGTCTAGTGCATTTATAATGCAAATTCAAATTTTGCACGCATATCAAAAATCTTTTTTTAAATTATTTACCAAACTTTTATATAAAATCTCCTGAAAACATCTACGTCAAGATGCCACGTCTCATTCCGAATACGGTTGGCTCTCAGATAGTAAAAGACATCCAACCTAGAAGAGCTGCATCCTGTCCCGAGAAAACTGCAGGCAGGTGCATCTGAACAGAGTAAAATTCCATGCAATTTGCTGTCGACCTACGAGTTGGCAGGTCAAAATTTTTTCGCGGCTGAAATCCCACCATAATCATTCAGTTGGTCCAGAACTTCTGTCCTTATTTCTAGCTATGATTATCCAGCGAGAACAGGAAGTTCCACTAACGTCATGGCTATAGATATATATACAAAAAATACAGCATCCAATTTCGTGTGTGCTACTACAAGTATTCTCTACAATTCTCCAACTATATATCTTACGAAGGTAAAAACGTACCGTTTACATCTCTAAATTGGAAACGTATTAAGTGCAATGTGTGGTCTCGCCGTAACAGACGCCATCAACGCAGTCAGTGGTAATACCACTTCCCGTTTTTCCATAATTTTTTTTCCTCTCCTCGTTTCTCTCGTATCCTATCCTGTTGTTCCTGTGGGAAAGGTGGAAGCTCCTACTTCCGAGAAGCATCCTCCATACTTTTTCTTTCATCCCAACAATTTACGCCCGGTATTCCAGGAACGACACGAACCGATAGCAGATGTCGGACGCGACGACATTCCCGCGTGTATCTGACTATGATTTGCAGCGCGTGCCAACTCCCGAATCATTTAATCGAATCAAAATTCTCGCACGGATGCCATTAAGATTGAAATCTAATCATTAAAAACGTCTCATCTTGCATAAATCAATTGCGTAGCTCTTTACATTTGTCAGAGACATAAAAATGCATGATCATTATTTGCTTTGCTTAACCGATAACCTGTAATGATCTTGTAATAATTTAAGATCACCTGCTACGAAAGATTAATTGAAAATTTTCTCATTTTCAAAAATCATACAATCATCCTGGTATACCTATAGGAAAGGATACGTAATCCTGCCCCTTACGATAGGCAATCTTTCTATTCCTATTCTAGTTCACGACTCGTCCTGCCCCTGACGTAGAAAACCAGTTACCCTCCAAAGTATTTCCAGTATTTTTAAATACTTTATAAGGAAAAAAAAAAGATAGCTTGTATAATTAACAAAATATTCTTGGTCACTGACATTCGTAAGTCCCAAAACGAGTCCTTCGATGGGCATAAAATTATTAAGGACTCAATTTAAAAAAGTTGTATTCGAAAGAAAGGAGGTGATTACTGTTGAAAAAGTAATAATGGGCCTCTGTAAAAAATTGTATGAGAGTGCGAATTCTCTCACTTACCGATCCATACCAGGTGAGTCCCAATGTAATGTCTTACAGGTCGTTTCGAGAAAATTGTCGCGATCGTCGTAGCTCCCATGTTTGGGCCCTTAACTGTCGCGCCATAATTCTCGCCCAATGTGACGTGAGGATTGTCGCGGTCCCTTGGGTCGACTCGTCGAATTTAAATGGATGGTTAATTTTTTGGCGAAATCGTTGGCATTCGTCGGAACCACAAATGCAAGGGGATCCGATCCACCAAGCGAATCGGGTTACCGGTTTTTGTCTGACCGATTTACCATCGAAATGGTGTGTGAGAGCTCATTGAGAAAAAGTGCAAAATTGCTCTACGTACAAATGACGTGCCGGAACGAGGCACGGCCATGCGTGCAAACTTGCCGATTTCAGACGGAATTGAACGGCGCGCTTAAGAGTCTTTAGAAACGAGTGAATAAATTGACAAAATGAGGGAAAAAGGATTGTGGAGAAAGAAAATGAAAAAAGATATTTATACGAACTCGATCTTTATAGATATATATATACATGTACGAATTCGCACCTTTGCATTACGTATGTTACTATTAGTTGTTATGCATACCGATTCCAGAAGATCGGATACTGCCGTAACCAGGTATTTGCACGAATGATAAATGCAGACTGCGGTCCAGGACGAATTCGATCGACGATATTGATAGGGACTTAATACGATCGTTTAATCACAATATTTTAACATAATTGTATGTAAGCTCTCCGCTTGGATTCAGATCTGCTTGAGTACGCGGTAGCACTGGCGAACCGGTTTCATTGAAATCAGGTTAATTAACCGCGCGTTAATAAATTGCTTTGTACAATAACAACAGATTCGCCAACTACCATAAACCCTATCGCGGATTCATCTCGGACGTTCCGATGTTAATTCAACGTAAGATTATCAAGATACGATCCACTCTTACACGAGAGGTGACTTTTTAATAAATCGGCTATTAAACTAGCGACGTTATTAATTACCAACATCAATAATACACTTTACACTGAATGCAACGACTCGAATTCAACATGGTCGATAACTTCCAATGTCAGATTTCACTCAATGAAAAATCAAGACTTGAGAATATTCAAACCACGTGCATAAAGGCCTTTAAATCTTCTCTTTACAGCCACGGTTCACCTGTCTATTATCATTACGATAAAATCTTCTTCTACAAATCGTATTAATTAGACACGTCAGATTCAACCTCGTAATTCAAACTTTCTTCGCTTCCTCGTAAAGACTCGCTTCCTCGCGAGCTAACTGTAAAATTGACAAGAAGCGATGACAGTCAAGAGCATCAATTCTAATTACCGAAGCAATGGTAGCAAGTTCCCTCGTGTCACGGGGGGCAACTTTCACACAAGCGTGCGCCATGGATCTGCGATACGCGTGCCTTTTACAAGCACCTGCTTCAATTTTGCAAAGCTTTCTTACACTCACCTCCCATCATCCCTCACGATTTAATACTCGCGCTACGAATGTTTATGCCTGATACCGTTAACCGTAGAAATAATACAATGCGGAGCGACGACGATACGCGAGAGAAATCAGCAGCAGTTACCAAGAGAGCAGTAACAATTGCCAGTACAGAATTTACAAGACGCGTGATACATAACCTCGATAAAAAATAATCTAAAGAGACACGTACATACGGATAAAGAGAAAGTCCTATTATTTATATATTGAAATCCTCGAGATTTTTTTTAATGACAGCCAAACTTGTTACTATATGTCAATAATGTCATCGAACAGCATCCGTTTGCTGTTAACGTCTTGCTATAAATTTCCTTTAACGTGTCGAAGATTCGAATAAATATTCCCGCCAAAAGTACGCCCCCCCCCTCCCCCCACCCCCCGAGGACTGGCCAGTTTGTATTTAATTCAACAAGGAAAGGCAGGCAGGTGTTCCTTGAATATCGTTCTCTGGCGCGTTTATATACGCGCACGTGCTTTATTGCTTCGTCTCTGGTGCGGATCTTCATAGTGACTCCGGTGCTCGTCAATCAGCGAAAGAGCCTCATCCCGTCCACTCCTCTCTCCGGGGTCGCGGCCCTCGAGAGAGAAGAGCAGGTGCCCGAAACGGCGAGTTGTGCGAACTGCCCAACGCACATATCCAACGCACATTCAGTCATGCACGCATGAGCCGTTACGTAAATCTCTGAGGAGCGGTTTCCTTTTGCTCTCCATTATTTTTTTTTCTCCACTCCGTCTTTTCTTTCCTTCCTTTACTCGTCCGCGATCCGCCATGCGTCTCTCCTTGCTCCTCACTCCTTTACTTTCCTCTTCTTCTTCTTCTCCTCTTATACCCCTGTATCCCGGAAGATAACAAACATGCCTGAGATGCAACGAAGAACCTTGCCTCAAATTATCCAAACGATTTGCATAAAGCGCTGTTCAGGAAATGCCGCTTACCACCGGTTCCTCAATAATTACGATCGCTCCCTCACAAATTTATCGAATGATCTCAGAAACGCGATGACTCCGCCTCGATTCGTTCGCAGCATCCATACAGGCGATACACTAAATATTTTATTGATAAACCCACTTAAACAGTATGAAATTCAAATCGATATTATACCTCGCGAAAATTATGTCTGTCATATATCGATGCAAGGCATTAGGCCGACATCGAGTGTATTAGAAATAAATAAAATGGTTAGAGCACAGTTAAAAATCAGTATACACGTAGAAAAAAAAAGTGTATGGTACAGGATGGTACAGTCATTTTCCCAGGCCCTCACTGCGCGTATACCATACCAAGTCTGATCTCGCATTATAAGGATGACGCGCGCGAGCTCGTATAGTGGGAGGCTGTCAGAGCTATTACATTGAGAGCCAGAAGAGGCGGAATGCATTGGGGGTCCGTGGGTACGTTATGGCCGAGAGTTTTCAGAGGCGTATAAAAAGAAGGAGATGGAAGGGATAGACGTTCACCAGGAGAGCCAGAACCACATCTCTCGGCATGCGCATTAAGAGGTCACGCTCCGGCAGGTGGCTTGCGCGTGATTCACTCTCTGGCTCGTAGCTAGGTGTACCTATTCACGCACACAGCTCACCTAATTGTCACACGGACGATGATTTAAGGGGGTAAGATTCTTACTCCTCTCCCTTTCACACACTCCAGCGCCATACCGAGTCCGATATATACCAAGATAGACCAGCCAAGATGAAGCATCCAAGCAAAGAAGAGGATCGATCACTGACTTGGTTGCACTTATAGTACCAACCTCACTAGAAGCCAAAGTGCACTTGCAAGAAGTGCAACAACGGCCTTGGTACCCAGTAGGAATATGACAACGTGAAAGCCCCGAAGCACCAAAGCGGGAGCTCATAAATCTTCTTAAATATCATCTCTATCTGTTCATCATCCAGCCAGCTCTTCGTGGCCCCAAGAGTTGAACACGCATCGGAACAGCTGCCGCTTAACAGTAGTTGTAATGGGCATGTGGAGTGCGCGGGAGTGCAATCAGACTTCATCTTGGTTGCTTCGTTCCGACTGAGCATACATCACGCGCACGGAGGCACTCTCGGTGGCTATTGTTATTCCCGTAGGCTATACAGTGTCCCTTTGATATTTTTAAACGTAACTTGGATTTTCATTTTGACTTTTGACGTTTCATGAAAATCATTTAAATTGCGCGAAATCAATATAACGGCGTTGTGTTTATGTGATATTGTCACGTGGAACTTTTTTTTTTACTTCGACTGTACATTCGGTGCATCCTGTGCATCCTGTATGTTATCTTGGATACGTTTCACTAGAAGTGCTGAACCTTACACATGCTAGTGCACGACAGGGTTGTAATTGCGATGCTCACGGAACTCCTTGCGGAATGATCACGTAGCCAGCCAGTGCATGCGATCACGCTGAGAAGCATGGCGCGAGCACGGCACGAGTACCACGTCAAACTTCACCAGCTGTGCATTGCTGCAGTCTCGCTCGGGAACAAACGTGCATCCTCTTCTTTATTCTTTTATTTCTCTTTGACCTTCTCGTTATTCTGCTTCTTTTCGTGTCTGCTCCGCTAGTGCATATCCCACTGGGAATGAAGGGCTCCAGTCATACTTGGGCTATCCGCAAACTCGTTAACCAAACCGAGAGATAATCTTTGAAGGAATTATTCCATTTCTCGTATTCGCATATGGATATATATGTATATATATCATTTGGAAAAGGTACATGACGCATGGAAGATATTATAATTTTCTCTTTGGAAAATATATTTCTCGCTCTCCACGCAATTCGTTACTATGGTACCAGTTGGCAGAACTACCTGCATCCGTGTTGAATGAATAATGCAGGCAAAGGCAGCGTGAAATTTTTGCCGAGAATTGCATCTAGCTAGGTTGTTATCTCGTAGGTAGATCGTTGCTATGGTGATTTTCATAGAAATTCTTGGATTTATCTACAGTATGGACCACCGTGATAGCTCCGTCACTCGATTCATTGTCATCCACTTGCCACGATCTGGCAGGTTCTATCTAGTTTTTCTTTTTTTTCTTAGGCAACATCCTCCCCCATAAAATGGCTAATGTGCCGGAGATGTATCACCGTATCTACCGGTTCGATCTGACCCTGCCTGACACCTTGGGTGGTTGTTCATTTAGTGAAGATATCATGGTCAGATCTACAGACCAAGCTGGACCCAGTGTTTCGTTTCCCGTGGTCTCCGAACTCGCTAATTTATCGCAGCAGCAAATTTCCTCTATCGTGATTGAGACTTGTATACTTATTTATGCGAAGGGACTGTGTACCGTGCAAAATTGATAGTTGCTCGAAGCCATCTTACACGGAACGGCCATCCCTTTTATTTATGTATACGTGAGAATTCAGTAGCAAGTATCTTGCTATGCTTGAAATCTCCATTTCTCCGAGACATTCCGTCTTCTTTTTTTATCTCGCCATTTTGATTTTTATTGTACAATTCGTACACCATTCCACGTGTGTGTTACCGTACCGAAAGTCAACCTTGATCCAAGAACGATAACCTTCATTCCCGGTATACCGGATCCAAGCGGATTTGCAATTTTTACGGGCAATAACTTGAGCAAATCGCTAATCCCACAAGATGGCCACCATTTCTCATGACTCGACGCTTGCGAAACGGGCTTTCGCTCAGCGAGTGCACCGCTGCGTTATGGCCCTATATATTCGGCGAACGACCGGTATTTAAGTCTTTGTAATCCGGGGAAGTTTTGCGGGGGAGCCGACGGTGAGTCATGGCAGGTGCTCGCACGAAAACCTCTCCGAGAGAGAGAAAGAGAGAGAGAGAGGGAGAGGAACCTCTTCGCGATTTTTGCGCACGCCTTTTTTTCCTCAGAGAGTCCTCTTGCAGTTCTCATCCTTTGTACCGTTGCATTGACAAAAACGCATATTCCAGTTCGCGTAGCTATAAGAGAAGTATGATTTTCTCAAGATTGACAATTGGTCCATGCATCTCATGAAGGTAGCTACCTATTTACGGATTAATGGATGTATTAGATTAGATAAGACAATAATGTATGATTTACAATTAATTTTATTTATTATTGATATTTTTCGTGAAGAATCTAGAAACGATTTTTTAGCCTAGAAAAAAATCAATAAAATCCAAAACTTTCCCTAGACGCTGAGTGGTTCGTCGATCCTGTCAATTTTAAAAAGTCAACGTCAGTGTATTCCTTTTCTCGCGCTGGTAATGACGAGAAAATAGAAGAGCAGACATGACCTAACGACCAGCGCAGCATCTTGCCAGCGCAGCGCACCACTCTTCTGTACCTATTGCATTCGCTCTATTCTTAGACTATGATGGGACAGGTGGCTAAGCTGGTACTACGTCCTAGCACGTCTCTATGTACTCTCTTTCGACGTGATACATGCTGGAATTCTTATAAGCTGAGAGTGCAGTGTACTCTTCACTAGGGAGTAGGTAACTAACTCTTTGAGGAAGACGCGGTCCCGCCTTGATCGTATACAGGTTACAGGCTGAAGCAAAAGAAGTTTAAAGAGAAAGTGTATTGCTTCTAAGGAACCTTAAGGATTACCTGGAAGTCACGGTGGAAGCTGCGACCTAGGATATATTTTATTCTTGAAATAGAATATATTTCATTTTCATTATAATCATTAGGATCATATTTTAGGGTTGTATCAGACTTTGGGTTGGAAGACATTGCTCAGTGACTAAGGATAGTTCGGATGCTGATTTTTGGATTTTTTCTTAACGAATTTTCTTGGGCACCTTGTTCTATTCTTGAAAACGTACCTGGTGGTCTTCTTAAATTCTGTCCAACTGCCAAACGTGGAATATTTCCTTGCGGCCACATTGTGGTACCGTTCTGGGTACCGAGAGCATTTTGGGCACGCGTTTCAAAGTTTTGGTACCGTTGTGCTTGTCTGCAATCTTTGCTTCTTTTGTCCCTATGGGTTACCCTCGAGGAAGACATCACGCGGCTGGGGATAAAGAGATTTTACGGAAAAGCCAGTACCGTAGACAATTAGATTCACGCAGTTGTCCTGAAGTTGGTTCAACATTGGTAAGGTCTTCCACATTGTTACGCATGGCTTTTATTCCACGGGACGAAGTATTGTAGGGTGACGGACGGGATACTGGGACTAGTCGTGCCAAATTCTCTCTACGGGTTTCTTGAGTTCGCGTGTACACTAGTTTCTGAAAACTAGCCGAATTCAATGGACGTAAATTGCGAGGAAACAGCGACCATACTTCTACTAAGCGTAAACTAGACATCAAGCAAGGAAGCAACCTTTTTCGAAATCGCACTGCCATACTTTTCATTTACAGACATTTTGACAGCTTTGCTTCACTAGCATCTGCCGTATTTAACGAGCAAAAATTTCTTTTAAATTCTCACAAAAATTCTAAAAATTTAATAAAGATCTAATACCGAGTATAACTGAAGTCTGATCATTTTTTAAATCACCGATAAGTTCAATGCCAGTGTAAAAAACATAATGTTTCCCCATAGGAATAACCATTTCCCAAAATACAGGATTAAAGAGAAATACAAAAATGTTCAAGTCACCAAAAAGAACCTCTTGACTTGCAGAGGCAGAGAATAAACACAAGCTTTGTAGTCACCGCAGGATTTGCACTGCACCAACAATATTCCCATACATACGACATTCGTAAATACTGTGGGGAAAAAGCACGATTATTTTCTCAGTGTCCGTCCAACAAGTGAACGTGCTTAGGAACCAAAGTAGTTCTTGACTTCCACGTTATTATCGTACTTTTCTTTTTTCAACATCTTCCATCCTCTCGCTCGTGACATCCCCCGGTACCAAATGTAAGCAGTCATCCATCAAAATTGCACAGGGATGAGAAATTCTTTGGGTGCCGAATAAAAACAAACTCCAATACTAAACCATTGCAAGAAAGTCCCTAGTCGGAGGTTCATCGAAAAAGAAATCTTTTGAACGTCACGTTCACGGATCCTAAAATAACGAAAAGTCCACGTGAAATATCCCATAACGCGATATGTTATTCAGTCCCGTTAGTTTGGACCACGCTACGGTCACGCTTGTGCCCTTTTGCTTCTTTGCTCTTTTCGTGGGACCAGGTTGACAAGCTCTCGATCACGGCGTGAGGTCCACCAGGTTGACTTCCTCGAGGATTCTTCTGTTTGTTCACTGGACAATGGTCAGGGAGTCCATATCTATAGAGTCTAACGTGCGACGTCACGTGCACGACATTCTGTCGCCCGTTATTCATGCGTTGCGTGGGGTCTGACAATTTTGCTACACAACCTTTAAGGTTACGTTACTCACGCGTTCATGGGAACTGGGACACTTTGAGAAATTGAGAATGCCTTGTTATCCTATATATTCAAATCTTGCTAATCTTTTGTTTTTCTGTTATAATAAATAATTGTGAGTACCGAAAATTTATTGGTTTAATGAAATTTTGTTATAAATCAATGGTTCCTACTGAGAGTTTCAAGTTTTAATGTGGAATGACATTGCAAAAGCTTTGTATCTTTAATGATGCTTCGCATAAGTGGTTATACAGTGGATCAGATCATTCTCTACGTGTTATCTACGTTATTAATGGATACGGTGGGTTGTTCCACCTGCTTTCTTTTGGATATCATTTTTCTGCAAATCCATAACAGTTTACCCGATGGAGTCCATTGTCACTTCACCGCGGGATGTAATTGGGAAGGTCTCGTCTTCGACACTTCAGGGGTCTTTCGAATACAGCATGGAGATTTTGCTCGAGAGAAATTCATGGGGTTCTTTATGAAGATGGGATTGTTCCATGAAATGGGATATCCATTGTTAGTACCAGTTTCCTAGAACAGTCGCGAACAGAAATGGAGACTCGTGCGAATTGTCAAGCGTTCTAACCATATCGTAATAATAAATAATGCTAATAAACAATTATTTTGAAATCAAAAATTAGAATGACGGACCAGTTAATATCAGTAGAATAATTTATTCGTTTTTCAAAAACATTTAATATTTTATCACGTGCTTCCCTCGCTAACAAATTGACTTCCATAAGTTCCATCCCTTCGATAACCAATCAGTTAAGGATCCTAAGCATTATAATCCAACGACCCCCTTACGAAACCGATGTAACTGTTATCTCTTTAGATCTACACGCCCACCCCAGCGATCACAGGGTTGCGGGCACAATAAATAAATCAGATATTCAAGCCGCCTAGGTTTAAGGTTTAAGGTTAAGGTTTTCGGTTTGGAGCGTGGTCGGCACCCCCACTACTAAGGGCGGCCGCGTGGCCCACAAGTACTACAAGGACTACAAGGACTCAGCGGGCTGTCCAGGTCATGGGTGAACCTACCTCTGTGGGAATACTTCGAACCAAAACCATATCCTTTGTCGAACGTCATTTTATATGGGGGTTCTCAATATCATCAACATTAAACAGAACACCTGATTGAAATTTGCAAAAAGGATGAAGAAAAAAATCGTAGAATTTTTGAAACATTTATTTTGCATTTAAAACTTCTTTTTTCGGATAATTACGAATTATAAATGGCGGTACACAATACCCTCAAGTTAATCCTCCGAATCGTTATGGTTAAAGGAGCATGGTGGTATAACGAAGTGATGTCCATGTGGGAGGACATTATCTGCAGGACGAAGTTGCATCAGGACACGCACAGTGCTCTCAGCGTGACTTCGTATTATTCCGTATGGCAGTCACACACGGGACCGCCATGACGCGGCTCAAAGTCGTTAGGCACCATTCAAAATCATCTTAAGTCGCCATCAAGTAGCAACTATTTTGTCGTACCGAAGGTGGAGGAATTATAATTTGGATGACTACGTAAAAACGATAAGACTCCTAGTTTTCTATTCGCGTGGATATCATCGTGAATCGTAGCAACGATGACGCCACAGTCGCGCGGCTATATAGGTGAATTACGAAAGAGATAATATAAATCATTGAAAAATCAAGAGAACCAAAAAAATATTTATCGCTATTTCGTAATTATCGAAAAATGAGTAACGATTTAATCGGGTTTGACGTTTTGCCTTTCCATAACCCTATGGGGCTCCCGCAGTGGTAGTCGACCGAATAATACAGGACATATTTTTATGGCCGAAGCCATAGGATATCTGTCTCGAAAATATCATATTTTTCAAGAAATAGCAGCGACGACCCCAAGAGAACTCTGTGCCTTTGAAATATTCGTAAAATATTCCAACTGGCCGCTTCTACGAAAACGATTCGGAGTTATGTGACACCGTAAAATAGGAAGAGTCGCCAAGAGATCGAGGTAAATATATTATTCTTTTTTTATTTTTATTTTTTTTTCTTATACAGAAGGTTCCTATCGAATAGCCTCGAGGACGAATACGTATAGCATATAAATCAAGTACGGTCAGTAACGTATAAAATAAGACTATTGCTCAAGTATTCTGCCCAAGGTATAGATATCTATATATATATACACTATATATGTATACTTTAGTCATTATTCGTCAGTACAGTCATAAGGCAATTCATTCACGAAAATATTTCGATTCCTTAGAATCTCAATTAATGACTCGGCCATTTATCGCGATCGAGTGGGCGTAACGATATCTTAGCCAGCCAGAAAATCTCACAAGAGATGCATTCATGACTGTTCGGCTCCCAAGGTACAAGACTCGTCATTATCCACTGATGAAGAGCATCAAGAATGGTGACGGGTTGCGTTGGTACTCTAAAACAACGTACCCTTTCAGCTACACGTCCAGATCCAAATGTAAAGTCATCCACTATGGGAATGAGACAGGCCAGAGCGTTGTGTCTGCTGGTTTGACTAAGGTTAGGATTCATCAAGTCCTCATCCGGTCAACAAGGACACTATTATATCCTTTAATTAAAGGGGTCCTTTCGATAATCGTCCTTATAAGGTCTTCCATCCTTTTTCCCACTGCGTTTCACAGGGGAAAAAATTCTGTATGGGTCTTAAACTGCATAGTGTTGCGTTAATTGGGATTTCTCTTTCCATTCACTTTTCTTTACTTTGAATCATTCTCTACAGCTGCAACTTCTCTCATCGCCAAGGATAACGATCAGGATGTTCCTGATTCGAAATGGTCCACGACTTTACGGGAGCCACTTGTCAGCGCCTGGGAGGTACGGATTCGGAATCCTCAAGAAACGGAGCGTGACGGATGCCCGTGGAATCATTTCGATTTGGAGGATAGTCATTGTCAGGTTCGCATCAATGGATTCTTGACTCTAGGGGAGGTCCTAGAAATCGAATTCTAGTTAGTTAGTTATCCTATAGTGGAATAGGATTTAATTCTAATTTAATTAGGCCGAACAGGAAGCACTTTATGGTTTTTATTCACGTGTAATATTAGGCGGGAAATTTGAATTTTCTTATCATTCGTACTGGTAGCAGATACTTAGTTGAGAACGCTCTCAATGATTCGGGAAGGTCATGGATCTTTTAAATTCTAATATGCGTCTCCCTGTACACAACGTTTGTCAACCCCTACCTCATCTTAAGCACATATTTTATTTCACGTCTGATCAAAGCTCGATTACGCGATCCTGTACCACGCCCTACCTATGCCCATCTAACTGCCCAACCTTAACAACAACAAGGCCCATTCAAGGAGCGCAATTTCGGAACAATCCACACGATGCTCCCACAATGTACCCGGGCCCCGACGCCCGACGTCCCATTGGAACTACTTTCAGTCGTGCCACCTGTGCGCGTCCAAAGCCGGTTATAAAAAGATCCACCATGCTTAGAGAAGAGGACTCAGGGCTTCAAGAGCAGTTCACAATGACCACTGCCTTTCTATATATGAGATACGAGTTAGGACCACCATGAGATTTTCAGTCTCAATGAGCAAATGCGTTTCGAATTAAAACACAGCCAGAAAAACTTTTAATTTATATTATACGTTGACGCAATCCTTAAATGAATAATAACTATACCTCCACTTGGATAATTAAATAAAATTTCGATCAAATAAAAATTCACAGTTCGTACCTGTATACTTTATCAACCCTTTTTTTGAGTAAACAAAAAAGACTAATCTTTGCCCAAGATTATTTTTGTACAAACAAAGTTGATAATTGCCCGTTTCTCTGTAGTGTACTCATCATCAAAATAAGACTGCTACATTTTCGAATTTTATCTGGTTCAATGCTCTTCTGTTATCTCGAATGTGCTCTTGTGTAATCATTAAGTAACGGGATCGCGTCTCCAAGAGGATGCTGTATCAGAGTATTTACACGCGGCTGTTTACGAGTCAATGTTGCTCGTTGCTGTAAAGCAACAGAAATAAATGTGGCAATTAAGATTCGCTCTCGGCTCAAAAATGGATCCTTAAGCGCTGCATGTATTTGATTAACAGGCGAGTCGTGTTATTTGCAAATCTTTCTCGTTAAGTAGCCACTCGACGAAATAATTAAAGTAACGGGCGAGGCGTAGTCCGTAAGTCCGTATATTACATATGCAGTACCACTTCATTGGCCACCAATTACATATATACTATATGGCGAATACGAGCAAATGCATGTATACGTATTTATGGTGTTGGACGCATATGGTTTTTTCTTGGACAGAATGAGCTCATAGCCTATCTGAATCATTTGTAAAATTGTCATTTTAAATTCGAACCTTCCAAAGCGCCGTTCTCTATCGACATGAAAGTCACTTATCCGACGGCGAAGTAACTTGTTATTGAAATTAACCAGCGTGTAATCGGGATCCTCGGTACCTTAAACGGTATGGCAAGGCGCGAAATCCAATGTTTATGGGACAACCTCGTAACTCACAACAGAGAGCTGGGAAGCTGCGAATCCCGCATTCCGTAAACTGTCAAGCGTTCATATTGAAGATACTATAGTAGAGAGTTTAAAGGGCCTGAATGTCTTGTTTCGATTGTTTTGTTTCGATCTGAACTCCATCCAGGTGATATTTCAACTACGTATTTTTATAATGGCAATAAGAAAAATAAATTGCACGCAAAGTCATAGATTAGTAAAATAACAGTCTACAAGAGGAGTAAGCCGATTGAAAATGCGCAGGTGTTTACAGAAATTCTTATGCAGAATTTTCTGTTACTCGTCCGTGGATTGCCGGGAAATTTGAATCCTCATTATATGTATGTATGCAGCGAAGCATAGCAAGAGCTGTTGAAGAATCGACAGGAGGCTGCAGCAGCCTCTTTGTAAATTATTAAAATTCGCAGCGTTAAAAGGCTCAGGCGTTCGGTGTTAATGGGCGCAACACTTGGCTGATTACAGAGCGGCGTGAAGAAGATGCCTTGCAGCACAAACAAGCTAAGTGGCAAGTGGCGAGGACCACCTAGCGGGACGTCGCTAAATCCTCTCTGGAAGGTGAGAGGCGAAACGATAGGAGGCCATGGCAGATGCCGCCGTCCCGACGCTTGGACGTCTCGACAATGATATTAAAATCCTGTGGTGTCATAATCTGGTCTAAGTTACCAGGTGGTTAGACTGGCACTAAAGTGCCGAAGTTTCCACGTACAGTTAGCTTACTGCACCAGCTTCGAATTTGAGGTTAGAAATCCATAAAATTCTTTTTCATTCTGAAAACGGCAATTCTTATGGATATACGCCTCTCTACTGTACCGAGAATGGCATTCGTCCTCCTCGGCGCAATTTTAATCTTCCCGGCAGACTCTCTTTGTCAATTGGCACCACTGAAAGAACCAGACCTCATTCATTCATATACCCTTTCCTCCGTTTCCAATCTATTCGAGAAGACCAGAAGCCGCCCCGTGGTCCATTCAGTAAAATATCTCACAATGAAGACACTTCGTGGCCCTCTTGGCACGCCTATCGAACGTAGTATCTAGGCAAATCCCAACTGAAATACCTACCCACTTCGTTCATTGAGAAATGGCTTCCGAGCAATCTCTTCTTCGCATTGAGCACTATGGACGACACTTGCTTGCTGAATTGACAGGAAGCCTGCGTCGCTTAACTCTTCGCTCTTCGCTCAATGAGATTATCGTTGGGTGAACCAAGACTTGGAGTTCTTATTCTATTGCTTCTACCATTCCTGCTACTAGTACCTGCCACCACTGCTATTACTCTAGTATACCGATACTGTTTATGACTCTCTACTACAATTTGAGTAACGCAATTTGCCTCTTCGTGAAAATCTATAAATTATATAACCAATATATGCAGTTAGACTGAAAATATTAATTAAGAAATTTGTAGTATAATTATTTGAAAGCTCATTAAAACATAGCACTCGAAGTTCTAGTATTTTTAAATATCAAACAGTGTCAATGAACGTTCCTTCTCCGAGTAAAAGACGTGTACGTACCTTCTAATTAGTTCAGTTAGCACTGAATCTTCTAATTGCTTATTTAGGCCTGGAAGAAGAGACTCGATGACCAAGTAAGATATATAATATTTCGTGTTACGAACAGTGAATCTTCAATCTAATTAAACGAAAATGAAAGTTACATTTTATTCTCTTGCACCCAATTGATTGCAACTGAAGATGATTTTTTTTGCATGTTTGGCAACCTGTTATGGTTTTCGGCCGATGTTGTCACAGCCTGAAACACTTCTGTATCGAGTCGAACGAGTTCACGATGTTCACGCTACCTTTCCAACTCATAATGGGGCCGTAATTAATGACACCATGCGTATTGACAGGTGGTCGACACGTATTGAACGCGCGTTACGCCTGACGCACCTTCATTTTTTTTTACTCGTGGTTATTTCTGGATTTAATTAGCGAAGACATCGCACTTTCAATCACGTAACGATAATCTCGCGTTAGAATCCGTGCGAGGTAAAATAAAAGTAGAAAATGTAAAGTCGATTGCATGGAAAAGATTTATTTTTTTTTCTCAAAAAAGCGCAATAGTACACGTTACAATGTAGATCGGGTGGGGATATTAAATTGGAAGATATTTCTTGGGGACGATAATCAATCTATACATAATACATGTATACTCGCCTAAAATCGGTAAATAGCTTATTAAATTCCATAATATCACAATACATTGTTATTTAATTATTTTTTTCACTTAATCTCGTACCGCTCCAGGTTACCCTTACGACGTTTAAAGGGTGGCCAGGTCGTACGATTACTTTTGAAAATTGAGCGTTTCACATTCGCCCTGTACTCCTCCTCGTATGCATTAAGATACAAGTTTTTTAGAAATATTTGATTATCCAATTCGGACGGCGACAGGAATCTCTTTGAGCGACTTTGCTGTTGCGCTTCGAGTTCGTTTAGGGTGAATTGAGATGATCTCGTATAGCGCGTATTTTCATTGTCTTCTTCATTAGTTAAGGGATGATTAATGGAGAGCAATTTTCTCTTCTTGTATGCAGCACTCGGCTCCTCCGAAGTCTTGCGTATTCTCTTACTGCGATGCTTCGCGACGCTATCTTTATTATCCGTCGATGGAATTTCATTATTCAACAAGGAAGCTGGCGACGTTGTCGAGACTGTGTAGTTACTTGAGAATCCTCGTCGCTCACTCTTTAACGCACCATCCTCACGCTCGACGGTAGCATTGCTCGACGAATCGCTAGCGTTCAATTTATTCTCTATGATATGTTTGAAGAATGCATATATGTCGCCGATTGTGAACGTCGTGCCGTTTCGCACGGTAAACTTATTGATATTCATTTTTTTGATAAGCTCCTCCGTGGCGTTCTGCGCCTCGTCTATCGATAATTTTTCGTTCACGTAATTATTGATAAATTCATAAAAACCCTTGTAGTAATTATTCGTTTTGTGCTTCTTCTCGTTTGATTGTTTTCTCTTATCATTACGTGAATGCAGTATCTGATATCGTCTTCTTTTATCCATATGCTTGTGCTTTTCATGCCACTGTACAGATCTACCGTATAATCTAACGATCCTCTCAAAATCCCTTTTCAGTTTAATGTACTCCTTATGATTTTTAAATTTGACATCAACGCGTTCTTTGCTCACGTCAGATGTATTCCCAGGAGATGCTGTCAGATCCACGTGAAAGAAGTTCCTGCTCATAACGTTGAGTAACTCATGCATGCTTGCGTGCGTTCGATTCCTGGTACGTCTGGCATCGATCTTTATCAATCGCTGATAGACGATCTTAAGAAAATCAATCATTCCTCCATCGATGACCCAAGTCTTATTTCGACGCGCTGAATAATCCTTCCAGAATTCATTGACAGTACCATTATCATCCTCGCTGCCATTCTTCAAGAGACTCTCGTTACGAATCCTATGCTTGTACCTATCGTGACCTCTGATCGTCTCCATGTGAAAGACCCTCTTACTGATCCTCTTAAAGAATTCTATAAATCTTCTATAATTCAAGGTAGCCTCGCCCTTCCTAACGTCGAGCGATCTGCGTCTTCTGTTCCATCTGATCCTGGGATGCTGTCCGAGAATGCACGTGGGAAGTTCCTTAGGACTCCAATTACCACCTATACAGGTAGCCCCCGGTGGACCTTCGCTGAGAACATATCCTCGATCGCAATCATACATTATTTGCTTATTATTCACGATCCTCTTAACGTAAGATCTATAATCGTAAACGCCCATATTGCCAACTAGAAGGATCTTTCCATGTGGTATATAGCCTGGGAATGGACAGTAAACCTCGATGCAGTGTGGTATATCACCGGTCCAATTTCCATATCGACATTCGACAAACGTACTAGTATTACCAGGACCACCACCCACTAGTTCGAAACCATCCTTACACTTGAAAACAGCCCTCATACCGTGATCGGTTTTTGGCGCGATGACAATGCCTTGTTTTGGTGCCTTTGGCATTTGTTTGCAACGTGCTGGCGAACAGGTTGGTATTATGGTCCATGTACCATTGTTACAGACGACCGGTGTGCTGTTTGCCGCGAATTCATAATTTTTTACACACTTCACGATAAGTCTCTCACCGTGCTCCACCACTGTTACGTTATTGATATGATCGCGCTCGCGACTGGCCACGACTATGTGGCCATTCTCAATTTGCGGCACTACGCATGGCGCTAAACATTGAGGTACAGGGTATCGCCATTTTCCATCGATCTGACAAACCGACGACGTATTCCCTTCCAGCTTCATGTGCTTGTTGCAACGGAAGATTATACTCGCGCCTAAGCCAGTACCTGTAGCATATAACAAAAGGAAAAACTTTACTAAAGGTGGCGGCCAGAACTTTTGGCCGCCTGTCGGCGAATAAACTCGTGTCTGTTGCACCATGGCAATGTATCAATTTAGGGCAGATACGCAAAGTCGAAATTCATTAGGATTCGCGCGTAATCGAATTTCGCGGTAAGAGGTCTTGGAATTTTGCGTATACCGTGCATATATCTATGTATGCATATGCGCCTAGCATGAGATGAAATTAAATAACACCTGAGATCTCATTGTCATTGCGTGCAGCTTTTTGTACAGCCAATGTGAAGAAAAATATGTAAAAAGTTTAATGAATCAGAGGGAGGAACATCGACAAAAGGCCAAAAGTTATGGCCGCGAATGTGTTTCTATCGTACCCAGTGGTGAACGTTTAATTCACCTGACTCAATATTCTCGATCCAGCCATTATAAAGAATCCCTGGCGAACCGCAATTGATTTCCTGACATCTCGGCGTCTGTCCCGACCATCGCTTGTCTGCGCCGCAACGTCTCGTCGCTACGCCAATTATCGTAAAGCCGTATTTACACTCGTACGACACAATAGAATTGTACGCGTACGACGTGTACACGGCTTTTCCATGTTGCGGATTTTCCGGCGGCGAACATTCCACTGTAGTAATCTGAAAGCATAAACAATTTGAGAATATTCTTACGCAAAGAATATAAAAAATTAACGTGACCTACGTGCCTGTACACACTGCGGCAATTCTTTGGGCGCCCATGTACCGTCAGCCAAACAAACTTTTTCAGAACGACCCACCAATTCGTAATCGTCGGCACAGTGATAGGAAACACGGCAATCGTACGTGTAGCATTCACCTTGAAAGAATTATTGATAAACTATAAATCAATAAATTTCAACTACAATCTATTTATACAATCCCATGGACGTACCAGCGTGCCATCCGTTTGCGATATCGGTAGGTGCGCCGCACTTTTGTGGCTCGCAAACAATATCAGGACCAAACCAGCTAGCGGTACTATCCATCAAAAGACATTTGGCCTGTAGAAAGCCAGCGGTGACGTAACCATGGTTACAGGTATAATGTACCGTACTGTCAATATCAAAAGTCATCTGATCCATAAGTGCCGAATGTCTGGCATTTACAACCTTGGGTGGTTCCTTGCAAAAGAAATTGCTACTATTTTTGCAAGACGGCGTGCTACCAGTCCAATGGCCGTCTGCTCTGCAGATCCTATCCGAGAGTCCAACAATCGAATAATTTCGATGGCAATTGTAGTGCGCTCTGTCACCGAATAGCCGTCCAGTGACAGTCAATGTACCGTGATCAATATCGGTCAATTCAGGACACTCTCGATCCGGTTTTATGCAGGACATACCGCAGGCGCCGTCGCACCTGCACTTTTTTTTCTTGCTCTTGCAATCCTCGTCAGTCGAACATTTGCGAAGACATTTCTGTCCAAGAAGCTCGGCCTGCTCTTCGTCACGAGGACACATAGCTGATGGCGAATTACGAGGATTTTTGTATATCCTTCCATCATCGTCGATTTCCGGTTTCAGATGTCCTTCGTCATCGTCGTCATCCTCGTCCCACTCTTCGTCATCCTCGTCATCGTCCACTGACGTTTGCTGCTGTAGCTTAGATTCGGCTGTCAGGATGTGGATAGAAAGGATCAGGAGTAACAGTATAACTATCGCACTTGGTTTCATTATATCACTCGGTGCCCTTATCAGTGTCTTCTTCACGTTCAACACAGAAGACAAGATAACGTCACTTCAATGTTTTACTGCATTCCCAGCATTTTTTTATTCCGCGTATACCGCGAACTTTCTCGAAGCATATTCGAGGGTGCGATCGGACTGTGGAAAACTCGAGGATTAAATTCTGTGAAGTTTCATGCTAGCACTTTGAATGATTTTTATTTCTTTATACGATCGATCTCACCCGGCTACTGACTCACTTGCTTGACGCAAGCTGTGTCCGATACGGTGCAAAAATTTACTACTTTTTTTCACAGCCACTGCGTTTTGCTTGCCAGCGGAAATTCTGGGATACTGGCGCATCCTTCTCGCGCATTCGGGTTGTTCAATACGTGGCCGGTGTCGCCTGCGCAGCATCCAGTAGAGATGCCGGGTACACAGGTAGAGTGAAACGCAGGGTATATGCATATAGGTATACATGGTGATAAAGTTCTCAATTAAATTTAACGGGATCCTATCATTAATTACTTCAGAGGTTCATCATCTTAAATCGTAGCGAGTTCTAGACTTCGGTATTAAATAGTAATTTAATTGAATCAAGCATTTATTAATTTATCAAATCATCATTTTACTTCACTCAAAATTATTGCAATTTTAACTCAAAGCTGTATGGTATCTAGAGCACATATCTCCATGTAGATAGGTATTAAAACAGTCAATTTATTCGAACGAAAAGACGGTATTAACCGTGAATGAAAACACCTGTATAAGCCGAGTGTGTTTGGTTCTCAGCATTCCTCAAGTATAACACCTGGCCGACCAGTGCATCGTTCTACGTTTCAATTGAATATCGCTAATCGCCAATTTCACGATCGATTACAGGTTCTCTCATTGAAGATCGTCGGTTCGTTAACGATACCACAAAATTCGCCACGTCACTTCCTCCAGGAAAGTAACAGTCCACGGAACACTTCACAAGCCATATAAAGGACTCGCAAAATTTTCTCTCATTTGAATTGACTCTTAACCATAAATTTTTCAATTAAATATTACCATACAACTGATTTACATAATAAAGCGTCAATTTCTCTATCCCCATGAAGAATGGCGCTGCGACGACCCTACTGATTGCAGTAGCAATAGTCCTTGCGATTGACGCTGGTAGCAACTGCGATACAGAATGACGGCGCCATTGAAAAATTCACAGTGTCTCAGCAGCGTGGGTAGTAGGTTGCAGGGAGATCAATTTTCATCAGACAAAAGTGAGTCTCGTGCTCGTTAGTTCGAGCTACCAAGGTAATCCTTGGTGATTCCTAAGTTGACTCTCCGTCGTTAGGATAAGTCCGTGTCCGCCATTGTCTTGGTAACGATTGTAATCAATCGGTGTGGCTCGATGCTTGCTCGCGTTGGGCCCCACTAGGTGATCGTTATAGCTATCTGTTGTATCAGGCTGGCCCAAGTCCGCCGTCTTCGAGATGTCTTCATTTGTCTTATTCAAATTAGGTACCGGTACGGATAGTCTAGGATGCTGTACCATCTTAACATAGGTGCATAAAAGGATTCATAAGTCCAGCTTACGTTACCAACTTTCGACAATGCATTATACGAGAGTAATAGATCATGACTGAGGGAAATTCTATCGGGAATCGAATCGATTGATTGATTATGCATTATTGATATTTTCTTTTTATATGCTTATAGCCTTACAGGAGTATCTTTGTTATGTAGGCTTTCTCAAAGGGTTTCTCTTTTTTTATGGATATTATGTTTGGTAGCACAAAACAGGAGTGGTACGAAGACAAGAGGATAACTTGAACGGCGACGTCTACTCAGGCGTCTCCTGGCGTCTTCTGCATTGGAAATGTCGCTTTCAAGGATACCCAGTGACTTTCATTAATTGTCCCTTTTCAAAATTTTGAGAATCGCTAAAAATTTTTATTAACGATGCCAAACTCACGTGGTTCTGTTATCACTGGATTTTTATATAGAATCTTTTATTTATTGTTCCCAAATTTCTTATAAATTGCAACCACGCATTTTTCTTAAAAAAATTTCTATACGTATTATTAAACGAATAGGGGAGATATGAGAAACACTGCTTGGGTCTCGATGAATGAGGGATGTCTCTTTTGTCCGTTAGTGGGCGGCGCATCGTCTACGAGTGCAGACGACGAAGACGACGACGCCGACGCCGACGTATTCTGACGGTGTTAATTCACGAGGATCGCGACGCGGTATCATTTATTACGCGATTGCACGTATTCAAGGCGCATAAGTATGTACACACATATATACGTCTTACTTCTTTATTATTCATGAAATCATGAAAAATTAACGATGCGAAGCAATTTAAAATTCGTAACTGCGTTTACAAAATGAAATAATTTATTTTTCATCTCCACTTCACGAGAGTCCTAATCGTTCCTGCTTGATGCTCGTTAAGCACGCATTATTGGCAGCCTCGCGAAAGTATTTTCATTCGGTAAACCATGACGAGGCAAACATTATGGTTATGCATAGGATGAACCTCAAGGTATTCGGACGACGTCTTGTGTGCATCCAATCATGCAGGAATCTTCCTCATTCAATGGCAATGCGCGCGACGTCAGCTGCTACGCCCGGAATGGGAAGATTACTGTGGGATGAAACTAATTTAAATAAGACGCTTGATGAGGACGACTTTGGCTTTGCTATCGGTGGCACCTGCGTCCGTAATCGTGATATGAATTTATCAATCCATCGGTTGGTCCAGATCATACGCAATAGAGGGCATATAAGAACGTGCACGAAAATTGCATGAAACTTCAATGCAACAATGCATCCAATATATCCAATTGGAGTATTAATTCTATCGTCGGTCCATTGTACGACTTGAGCAATATAAACCATTTGTACAGTCAAGTCCAATTCTTTAATCCAACCCGTTCATACGATTATAACGCGTATGCATTTAGCACTGCAGTAACCCTTTCACAAGAGCGTGTCGTGAGATGCATTCGAAGCCGACTCTTATGATATATCCCTGCTGGGTCCAATTCAATGCAATTGAATTCATAATTCCGTCCATTACGTGTGTCCGGGAAGGATTACGGATTGTACAGGAGAGCGTGTTGCATCTGCATCCAACACGTGGTCCATGCACTCCCATCGCAATTCCCTATACGTGCATAGAAATCTCTGTCCCATGCGTCGCTGGCCGTTCCCTTATACGTTTTACCTATATGCATCTTCTTTTGTTTTTTTTATTCCTTCATTTTTCACTCTTCTTTTATTATTCCTCCTTCCTATACTCCTCGCCAGGAATAGCATCGTAATAAAGGACTGCCACGGCACTGCAAGACTACACGGAGAAAGTCTCGCTCCTGACGCGAAGATTGCAGGTTCTCTTTCCCGCAGGATTCGCGCATTTGACGCGCCTGTGGGTCGCGAATTTTGTACGTTGGCACGATGCAAAACTGGAGCATCGTGAAGCGAGCTCGAAAGATCATAGTAATTATATGAAGGTGGATACGACGCCGGGGCGCCGTAAAACGGATTTACTTCGGTGCACCGATGCATCTTAGCGGAGATGCAAGCGTTGCAATTATGCCGTCATACCGAGCCGATACAAATGCACGGGATTGGAAAGGTAGCGGAGAATTCTCGGGAGCTGGTATGACATTAGACGAAGGAATATAAAAGCCGCGAGGAAAATGTAGGAGCAACAGGGATCAAATTATGCACGTGTTAATATGCACGTGGCACCTTGGTGCATGTGGCTATAACGAGACGCGCCATTTTACGGTACCACTATACTACCTCGATGCATTCCATTATTTCAATAAATTTTTACTTTTCGTTTCCAATAGTATCCCCACCCCTCTCTGACATCCTTGGCAACTGTCGACACCGATGGAAACGAACCGAGGGAGCTGACGATAAATTTTCTGGTAATAAAGCATCTACCGGGCGTAATTAACAGTCATAATTCTCACTGCCCTCTTCTCATTTGACATTCAATTAACGCCAACCCAGCAGCCAGGAAGCTTTGATTCACGTCTTGGCACGGATCTGACATGCGACAGTCATGGCATATACATATGTGTAACAAGAATTATAGATCATAGTAGAAATAAGGGGAAAAAAAAATGTAAAATATGTGTATTTTAAATTTATTAATTTACAGTGCATTAGGTCATCCTGGATGCAGTTTAAACTTCTTTCACTGTACCGATATAACGTTTCCACTGCTGAACTCTCTAGGAGAAACTTAATTACCCACGAACTCGCCTCACCCTGGCTAAATATAGCCACCAGACAGAAGTGTTCCTTGGCTACGTACATTACATCCGCCGACTGCGAAACACGTAGACGAAATTACAACGCGGAAGAACTCTCGTGCATATTAACTCATACGACTCCTTGTGTACAAGTACTTGCAAGGATGTTGGCCCTTATCCGTTTCATAGTTCCGCCATCATTGTCTCCTTAATTACAAATTCAAAAATTACTTCCTATGCGGATGTGACGTAGGACAAAGACCACGTGGAGACGATATGTCCGATCGTTGATAAAATGCTTATACCCCGACAGCTTACGGTTTTACAAGCGGCACTAATAATATATGACTATATACACGTAAAGCCAGGTATGGTGCAGCTGGTGGACACTTGCCAAAGGCGATTATCAGGCAGGTTAACATTATATTTTAGTATATCCCAAGTACATTGTGAAGAGGGGTAGGGCGGGCGGGGGTGGGGGAGTACGCCTGATGAAATAAAAAATATTTTAACGAGAAAAAAGAAAGTGGGATATAAAAAATTCTCTAACGGTTCCGTCAGATCGTTCGGTCATATATACGGCGTGACTAATTTCAACGTGACCGAAGCTACCTTTGACTCCCATGAAAAAAGAGATACTTCGGAAAGTCAAAAAGGACTTAACGCGAGCGCCATTGCTACAAGAACGGGCGCAATAAGTTTGAGCCGAGAAGGTGCCGTGAGATGCATAAAACCGCCTCGAAATCCCTCTGGGTTTCTTGTCGGGGTCAAAAAAGGCAATTCAAAGGTAAAAGCAGAATGGTTGTGACGTGAGAGAGCAACAGAGTGTATACACAAGTGGGAGTGAGAGAGCAAGAATCCCAATGGGATTTCTCATGGGATACAAAACCATAGCCTCCTGCTGCACCCACACAGAGATACTAGCTCACAACCCCACCAAATTACCTTCTCGTTAAATATTTCAAGCAATGCGTTATTCTCGCACGCCCCCAACGTATTACCGGCCGCGTCTGATTATCTACCCGGGGCTCGCGTGTCGGTCTTCCACACCTAACGACCGCTCAGCGTCCCGACGTCTTTAAAAGGTATACCGTGTTCGAAATGCGCCGCGTATTCATCACAATTCTTCTACCCTAAAGGCGATCGGGTATAATCGGTGGAATCATTGAACCCAGGCGAATGCAACTGCTTGGATTTATTTTCTGTGAATCGTACTCTTGAGGGTGGAGGTGGGGGTGGGAGGAGTGGAGGTATAAAGTGCAGAGTGCAATAGGTATTAAAATTTCTCATGATCCCATCCACCAAGTATCCGCTATAATTTAAACATCAAGTATTAATCAATTAGGCATTTCTTAGAATTGCCAAACAGCTCAAGTCATTTCGTATTATATGTATTATATATACATATGCGTATTAAAACACGCGTGGTTGACTGCGTACGTCACTGTATCTGTTTATAAAAGAACAGTCTGGTGTGGGTAGTATGTCTTGGCAAGATTGAGAAAAGAATTGCCTACCAGCATAAAGTGTCGTGCGTCTCGACGTTCTTGCGATATGGCGGCCATTATGCACTGGAAGGTACTGGCGGGTGCAAATAAAAGTGTAATTATTTATTTACAACCGGTAATAAAGCCACGACGCTCACCGCTCAATCCTGTCCCGGTACGGCTCTCTGCGTCGTTACGCCTTATCGATAAGACGTCAGGCCTACCTTGTGGACGTCGCGCAGACTTTTGGAGATGTTATTATCGCGCGTCATTTGTTGTTGTTTTTTTTTTTCGCACGCTCGCAGACGATCCAGACTACTCGTGTGGGAGAGATACGTAAACGGAGGGCGTTACCAAAGAAGATATATTGTGTCATTGACAAGGTGCGTGCGCTGCTGAATGTTCGAGATATCGAAAGGTTAAAGAAAAACTGTAAAACTAAAGAGAACGTTACGGTTGCGATGATTTATACTGAGGAATGTGCAATTCCAATTAAGTTGTCGTGGATCGATATTATTCCGAATGGATTTTTATTACTGATTAAAGCGACCCTTAATGATTTGACTATCAAGGACGGAGTGAATGGGAGATAAAATTTATCTCCGACACGAGGAGCGTCGTATTACTCGTCGGGATGAGTAGCGAATGAAGAAAAGATCATCAAATATTTATGAATACGTCGCGGCTAACAACTTCGAATCATGCAATCGCTAAGTTTGCGAGGACGTTTATTTTACGTTGCATGACACCTGCGTCCATTTAATTTAAACTTGATGATTGGAGAAGGGTTTTACGAATTTGCGATACCTGTGTTTGTATAAGTATTTAACGACAGTGATAAATATGACGGTGTAGGTTGATCGAGTATTAAACGATCATTAGGACTTAATTTATTTGGTGATACAATATTTTTTACCTTCAATTATATTCAGTATGGAGAATCCTTGAAATGCTATAATTATGGTATATATTAAGATAACTAAATTTTGTGTAACGTTCGCGTTTGAAATAACACAGGAAATAATAAAAAAAAAGAAATACTAAAGATACATGAGAATTATGGGTACAGATCATTGGAATGAAATTCTTATAGTTTATAAGTAACACATAAGTCAGCTAGGTATCGAAATAATCAAACTTTATCAATCGATTGAGATAGTTGCCGTCACACTTGTCTTATCGCCAGGTGGTCATACGATTTACTTGTCTGTCTGAAAGATGGTAATCAAACTTAGCCTTAATTAGCGTGTGACTACACGTGGTCGCAACTGATAACGTAAATGACACGCTCTCAGACGCGGATAGTCGATAACGTTTGTACAGTCAGTATTAAAAGATCCTGTCGCGGACGTGAAAAAGACATTCAGAAGACGTTTTAATGCATCCAGGAATGCAATCAGAGATTTCTCAGGTAAGCGGCAAACGGTTAACAGGCAGGAAACCTGCAAGATGGTATACAACATGGTGAAGGCAGAAAGAGAAACGCGAATATATATATATATACTGACGGGAATTACCGCGTGCGAAAAATAAACAGTGTTCACACGAGATAATGATTATTTCAGAAAGGAATAATAAAGCCGCCCTCTCCCGTCGGTCCATATTTACCGTTAAGCCATTAAAATCCACGTAAAAGCGCACACTCGTAGCAGCGACGCCGTCGTCGGCAGCCATCGCGCGAGTTTTCGTGACGCGACCCCAAAAAAGTGTTCCACATTCGACAGTTATTACCTTTTTGTCGAGAAAGGCAAGGTGCTTTATGCAACTGTCTTCCAACTGCTTGATATACCTACCACCTCCCTATATACCTGCCGTACGTGTTGAATTTTGGTCCAGCCAGCGCAGCATCCACTCGCGCCAACCGAGACAGTCGTTAAACGTAAAGGAAAGATCGTTTCCAGCATGAATCGGTACGATTTCGACAGTACAGATGCAACGTACGATGCAATTTAAATGGCTGGTAAAAGATTTAAGGTAGTTCCGTGTGCTAATTGGGATCTTAATAACGAATGCGCATACGTGCTGCTAATTATTACTGGGATATATGCAGGACTCACCGTATCGTTTAATACGGTATCAACAGTTTCATTGATTATTTATTTCAAGCTGCTCAATTACTATGTCGAATTATGGTATATGCATTCACGGTGCATACGAATAACGTCAGTTCCGCTGTTCTACGATAATTTCATATAATCCATCGAATGCATAGAAAATGCCAGTCACGATGTTATTATCTACAAGTGTCATCTCGACTTCACACACATCCCCCATTTATATGCACGTCATTTAGACTTCGGCTCGGCAGACACTTGCGACTTCCCACGTTCTCACAGTGCGTTTCCGCTTCCGGTTGGCACGTGCGTCGACCCGATCGGCCGTAGCGACGACACCTGAACCTTTCTTGAGAATGAGAGAAACCATCGAACACTTGCTAAAACATCCGACTGTATCCTCCACTTGAACGGGAGACACGAGAAAACATGAAACTGTCTCTTTAAAATAAGAAGAAAGAAGATACTTCATCTACGTATTTCAATTTATTTACATATTTCGTCACGATTAAATATTTCTCTAAGTATAATATACTCAATGTTTCCTTTACTTTCGCGCGACACTCGACCTTGTCTAATCATCAAGTAAATGATGATTTATTGAATGGATCGTTTCGTAACGATTTTAACTCTTGTAATTTTAACGCGATTAGCGTAAGAAATTGAAAATCGATTTGGCGATACGTGACTATGTACACCAGTGGGCAATAATGGCCTTTTTGTTTATAGTGTAATACCATTAATTTACAATAGTATTTTCGAGGAGCACTTTTGCACTCCACTGTACACGCGTGTAGATAATACTTTTAACGCGTATGGTGAACGCGTTGTTGGAAAATTTTTTCGGTCGGGATTACAGAATCTGGGATGAATTCTCCTGTGGCTAATACACGGTGCCGATTCCTTTTAATGGAAGCTGTGAGGAGATGAGTAATGATCTGCCAATGATACAAATCGGTACGATTCACCTGCAGCCGATTGGTGATTCGGACTCTGGTTCCAATTAAAAGAACACAGGTTCTGGTCAGCGGGGGGAATTTCTTTCAGAACTCTGTAGGAGTCTACCAATATCCCGTAGAGCGATCGATATATTCTAAGTTCGATCTGATATTATTAGTCATTGTCCGCGTATAGAAGACTGCTAAATGTACTCTACAAGATTCCTATGCATTTCTTTTTATTTCGAAACGTCTATGCATATCGTTAAATAACGAAAAATACAATTATGTTCATATCAAGTAATCTAGTGATCTAAGATAAGAATTTTTTTATTAGCATCTTTAATAATTTCACTCATATTTTCTGGCCTTTTAGAATTTTCTAGAAAACTGCAAAAAAAGAAGAATTCCTTTCTTCCAAAATCCATCCCTCAGGAGGGCACGGAGTCTTTGCTGTGATGGATCTATGATATTTTCCTCCCTCATCCCCCAGCCACAGAAGCTGGAGTTATGAATTTAAGAAAAAAAAATCAACCACAATAGATAATTGGTTGTATAGAAATCGTATTTCACGAATAAACTCAGAGGGTTTTATATTCACCCCCTATCCTGAGTGGCTCTAGTGGAAGTAGATGTTCCAGGGTAGATAACATTCTTATTGAGCCTTCCGAGTGGATCCTTAGTAAAATACGTACCTATTCTGTATTCGAAGATTTTTCTATATCTCTACAAATTTCCAAACAAGTTCTCCGAACTTGATTCTTAACGAGCTGTCGGATTCAAATCGATAGAGATAATATAGCCATAGTCCACTTTCGTGTAAAGATGTACGATTCTTCGTTAAAGGTGTCCCAAGTGTTGTTCCAAGTATTAAGTGGGGCTGTTTGGTGATCGAATTCTCATAGAAAAGGGGTTCTTAAATCTTCGGAATAAAGCGTGGAGAAAAAAAGTTGAAAAAAGAATCTCTTTAAAAGTTTAACGTGTATTTATCGCGGTCGAATGTTTATCGTAGCCAGGTCGATGCTTCCTTATAGACTCTGTCGCGTTTAAACATTAGAAGCATGTTAGATACATAGATTCTCGTCTCTATCGGTAGTCGAGACATATTGAGTTAGGATTTCGTTATCGGAATTATACTAAAACTCGAATACTCTTGTGTTTTTTCTTTCGATTAACACGACCCGACGCCACTATGGGGATAACTTCACGTGCACGTATGTACACCAGGGCCCACCTTCCAAGGGATTTACAATCTCTTTGGGACTCGAATACCCATTTAATTTCCGAAGGAACCGAAAAGACAAACCCTCTCTCATGTTCCACAGTCGGGATACGAGTTTCCAAAAAAGATACGTAGGCGTTCGTAATAACTCCTCTTGGATGTTGGGCGAGGCACGAGCGAGCGAGTAGCATGGACGTTTATCGTTTATACAGAGAGAGATAGAGCGAGAGAGGATGTGAAATAATAATAAGAGAGAAAAGATGCACAGAAGTAAAGAGCGAGATAAAGAATGAGAATCCAGTCTCGTGGAATTTGAACCTTATAAGTCCGTGGCACCTGCCGCGTGGTAGGACGATTCCCATAATTTTCTAGACTCCCGCATAAAACCACGAAAATCTCAGAACGTTTATAATTTTTATCATGCAGAAAGAATAACAGAGAGATGAAACAGAATTGCCGGATGGGAGGATGCAAGTTTGAATTAGGTTTTGGGTCTTATGCAGGTGCTCTCGTGGTAAAGGTCAGGGTCAAATTAACCCCGATCAGGTTACTCTAGGCGTGGGAGTGTAGATGGTCCACGTAATAATAGGATACAGACTAGCCCAGCATCCACGAGCATCATAGGAACAAAACTGTTACAAGATCCTGTCGTTATAAACGGTTTCGTCGACTTCTTGATTTATCCCACGTGGTTAAGAGAGGGGCTCGCGTAGGGCAGCAGAATCAAAATGGGCCCGAATCTTCAGCCCCTTGGAGTCCAAAAGGACCAAGGCACCATGGAATAAGATGGAATCATTCGCGCTAGGACGGATAATGGAATCCAAAGGGCGAGCGTGGGCCAGAGTCGATCCCAGCAAGAATATCCTCGGGGACGTCGCAGCCCACAATAAACAGAATTAATTGGGACACCGCGGGGGCTACGCCATGGATTTATTTATTATAAACTAGGACAGAGAAGCCGCGCGACCCCTACTGAGAGAGCAGATTAATTTCATTTTATACTCGAGCGATGGCGGCCTCCCTCTCTTTTCCACTAGCCGTCTTCTCTTGGATTCTTGGCCTGGCTATCTTTTAACAGTGCCGTTCCTCCCTAAAGCAGCCACCAGCTCCATCGGCGGTAAGACGCGTTTGATGTTGCTGGATATTTTCTCCTTGCCTTCTTTCTCTCCTCTACCTCCTTCTCTTCTTTCCTGCCTTTTTCTTTCTTTCTCTTATTTCTTCTTTACTCTCTTTTTATTCTACCTTCTTGTTCCCTTCGTGTACGGTAAACGCAACATGGACTGACTTGTAGGAGCTGACTGAATGGAAACGAATGAAGACTTCATTCGCGGAATGCAACGGTTGTAGGTTGTAGGTTGAGTGCTGGTGATTTCAGTGGAGCTCGCCGCCATCTTATTATACGAGATGGTAAATTATTTTAAATAATCTTATCGCGCGTTAATTATTACTCGTATATCGTAACCTTACTGATTTTGTATTCTAACGGTGAGTCGACTCTCTGTGTCGTTTGTATATGTTGGCATACACCTGTTACTTGGGTACTTTGATTTATTCGTAAAATTTTCATTTCTTAAGTTACTCCGTCGTACTTGTATTCCTGGGCATTGTGTGGATTGCAACTAGAATATTCAGTTTCACTGTGTAATTATTCATGCGTTGTAATATGCATGAAGTCGAATATCTTCTTGTTAACAGACTGTATGAGGGAAAGGACGATTCTTCTAGTTAGATTAAAATGCGAACAGCTTATAGTTGTTTGGTCCTCTTCCTTTTTTATGAGGAGAGACAAATTTGAATCTTAAAGAAAATTTGATACGGATGTAAATTATATTTGACGCGTATTAATTTCATACTCTTATAACAATGCCATAGCCGAACCCGTAATGGAAAGTTCAAAAAATGATTTCACAACGTCCAAATATTCGATCCTTATTACACGAATCGTTTAAGCACCTCGCGAAGATCATTTAACGTACTCAATTACCGTCCGAGGTATAATATTGATTGGAGAAATCGTATTTTACCCGTGAAGCAGCATTATTGACCTGATTATCGTTAAAGAGATCAATTTTGATTTTGATCGACACAGCCCGATTTCTTTTTCCATTGAAAATCAAATGTCGCTCTTTCACCCAAAATCCTAATCGCACAGAATCATAACCTTAATTTGCTATAGCTGAAAAAAGATTTGTAAGAAATACACGGTAAAAATTTGTTTCTAAAAGTGACAAATGCTCTTGCGGTCCAAAGCTCGTCGTAAGGAACGCGAGAGGGAATGAAGAAATAAGAAGCTGCAAACACCATCTTGAATTCTGATTGTCCTGCTCGGGTCGCATAAAGTGTAAACCTCCCACAACATAAAGCGCAAGGAGTTATTGTAAAACGTCACCTCTGCACCTGGATCCTATAGTAAGATCCGGGCCTCGTGAATTTGCCAGCTGAGCCCCTCGTATAGATTATGGGAAACACTGGACCCAGGACGTTTATGGCTGTAGAGCTCGCGATGCACGGGCCACTAAATCACGGATTTGATACAACTTAATCGCGCAAAACAGCCTCATCTTATGCCGACCCGAAGGGAACCATCGTGGCCTCGACTTTGCGCAACAGTCCAATAAACACAGAGAGACAGGATCGCCAGGAATTTCTTGGACGGTACATACCTACGTGGAATCCTGTTTCGTAGATCTGACATCAGCATCTTAAATTCCGACCTAATCAAACATTTCACGTATCAAATACGATTGTACGAAAATTCTCAGCCATACGAATAAATACTAATAAAGCCTGTACCCAGGTACGCCATTTCATTATCTTTCTGCGTAAGAAGAAAAAATTTGTAATTTCTATTAAAGTATCATTAAAACACATAGTCACGGTATAAGTCCTTTCTGTATACTCGGAACAGATTCGTACCAGGACGATCTGTAATCCAACTCGATCGCTCCATTAGGTATGATTGTAAAGAAATCGAGTGTGGGAGTGTTAGCATCGTTTGGAAAGGCTTTGCCCGAGCAAAGGATAAGTAAGATGCCCAGTTCTAGATACCCGGACATTACTCGGCGCGCGGCGGCTCATCTACATGGCCGGTAATACATTGTGGGTCCCACATGGGCATGAGCTGGCGATGCAGATATGGTTTATGTACCGGACCTCATTGTGGAACGCCTTTGCGCCCCTTGTAACGTGTAGATCCAGAGATACTCTCTCTCCGAGCTGCTCCGCGCCTTACTAATGCTCCAGTTTATAAGGGTTATCTTCTACGGAGATCCCCGACGAGAGAGCCACTCGTGAAACCGCTCTCTTGGAAAGCGAGAGTTATCCTAGAGGCTTCTAGGGATTCGTTTTGCGGTCATAGGTCGGGAGGGATTAAGATACGGAGGACGAGTGAGGATAGGGAACTTAACTGGGATCTAGAATCCAGAAAAAGTATAAAGAACTTTTCTTAGAAGTAAAGCGTTATCTGATAGTACCAGAAAAATAATGAAATTCCGTAACATTTGTGCTTTACTTAATGTAATATTTATGTTCAGGTTATAACGGGATTATATCTACGTTAATAACAATACATATAGATAGGAATTAGAAAATTAAATAAATCAGACGTCAAAAGTTTCTTATATTATGATTCTAACTTATTAGTATACTTAGCCTTATTTATCCCGTAACAGTATCGAAGATCAGCATATGCTAGTTAACGCGAATCTTAGTCACGAGCGACTTACCGGGCGCTCTTTTAATTACACCTCGTTCGAATTTATTGCGAAATCTGCACCAGTGGCAATTCGATCAGATAAAACCCACGAGCATAAACCACCGCGTCATATAAAACTCCTTTTATTCCCATCGCCGGATCGACCGAGCCTCGACTTGCGGTGCATCCTTTCCCATAGGTATACATAATATGTATATATATATATATACTACTTGGTACCTCTCTCTCCTCCATCTCTTTTCTTCTCTCCTCAATCCACTTTCAACCCTAACTTCCCTCTCCTCTTCCATCATCCAAGATAGTCTCTCTCCCAATCCTACCACTCTCTCGATATCCTTCTATCCTTCTCATCGAGACGTGCGTCCTGCCTGCGGCCGCCCACGCGCCGACCCGACGCTCTCCCATACCCATAACCTGCTACACACCATACATTCTCCCACTGTACAGTCCCTCGCAACCTTCTCTTATGGTGGAGGAAGGCGCGCACTCTCGTGCACTGAATTCAAGAGCAGGATCTGCCCGGATTCCACTGTGGAAAGCGAACGCAGCGCCGCGACGCCCGAAGACGCGGACGACCTCCGGTATTGCAATAAGTACAGTATAGTTAAGCGTCTCTTTGCTTGGCGGATTAATATAATTAAAAAAAAAGAGTATGAATTATTCAGAACTGTAGTACGTCTAAAATTCCTGGAATGTCTCATTAGTGATACTGATCTGTATATCTTGGCTTAGATGGTCCGTATGGAGAACCACGTATGCGTGTTTATAAAGAGATGGAGGTGAGGTTAATCGAGCAGAATCTTAAGTGCAGTATTTTTAAGAATATACTCACTCCGGTAAAAGAGCATCGTGCATGGGAAGTGACCAGGTGGCCAGGTGGGAGGACTTGATTGGACCAGTAAGCGCACTCGTATTAATAATTCAAAGAGTCTATGGGCTCTACCCCACCAGGAGAGCGTTCCTGGAGCACGCGTGTCTTGATTTACAAGTGCGTTTATGGGGTAGGCGGCAGATGTACATACTCCTTAGATCCCTCTTCTTATTTTATCCTCTTTCTGAACCCGTTCTCTATATGTTTTTCTTTTTTACTTCTTTTTTTTACTTTTTCTCTTTTTCATCTCTTATTTTCTTCTCTTTACTTCAGCGTTCTTTCGTTACGTACTCTGTAGACATTTAACCGTACACCGTGGGCATGGTGTATTTTAAGATACCCCATGCTGGATATTTCCCGAATGTCACAGGAAACCATTTTGAAGTTTGGTTAATTATGAGACAAATTGAAACGCAATAATTAATCACTACTGGACCCAATTTTTGAAGCGAATTATTTATTTTTTATCATTACGCGCGAATTGGATCTAGTGTTAATGTCATACGTGGGACAACCTCGATATCACGGAAGTGATATGTGCCAGACAAATGGATCTTATTTTTCAAGATAAATTGCAAGAGAAATCGAGACGGTCAATTTAATTATTTCTTGACAGATAAATCTTCACAGCTTGAATACGTATGTAATTTCGGGCGTGTAATTTTTTTGGGGAATTTTCGTCAACTGCAGGTGTCTATCCGAATTTACCTGTCGGATTATACATTATGCGTAGGTCAAGTTGAATTTTGAAAATCCATATCGTAGGTGTGTCCGTAAAATTAAATTAGTCTGTAATTAACAACGACCGTCGCTCACTTTCGTGTAAGCTTGGTACGCGAGCCGAATGCAGCAAGAAATCTGGACAGCAATTAAATTCATTTGTCAATTATTTGATGAATGCAACCACCCCGTTGCATCCTGTGCGGTCCCCATTCTCCGTTCATGTTTCAATTTACAATTAACGTCCATTCTTCTTGTTCCATTCACTAATTGAGATTCCTTAGATTAACCGAAGTTCACGTGCTATCTCGTGTAAGAATACTAAATTGTAATAACGATTCCAGCAATAATTGTATCTTTATTATACTTCCAAGCAGAAAGAATGGCTGGAATGAATTTATAGTCTGTTAACAGTAGTGAATAATTAATTGAACTTCCATTTGTAAAAATAATATAATCAATTATTTTATATGTCTGCGACCATTCTTATCGTAACCTCTACAATGTTGTAATTGTAAATAGATACTGAATCCAAGGTTTTTTTGCACGTTATCAACGAAAATAATAAAACGAAGGATACCTTGATAATGACTGGGATCTATACATTTTCTATATATCAAATATAAGTTATAAAAGGCACGTTATACCAAAGCATAATTTTCTTTCTCTATACTGAAAACGTATTTAATTATGCATCAAGAAATTACAGTCAAAGCACAGAATAGTCTCATTAACGATGCTTTGAGCTTGACTTAGCGAATGAGATTAATACAAAATTAATGATGGAGCCAAGACCCCGTACTCTCATATTCAGTTGCAATGACGTAGCACTCTGACGTAGTACCATAAAAAATGCAAGTAAGAGAATCACTTCCGTGAGCATCAGTCAAGAAGAAAAGTCCATGAATCTTAAAGACGGTTAATTCACAGTCCGTTAAAAGAATCTCAGGTTCCGTTGAATCTTTGCTATCGGGTTTTATGAGCCCATAGGTAAAAAGAATTGACTGGGTTAAACCCCATAAAAGCTGCCGGAGATATCGTGAGGCACGTAGAAAAGAAGAAAGCGCATAACAGGGCACGTAAACGATTTTCCATGGTAAAGATTATACGAGGGAGGGAAAAGGGATTCACTCTTAAAACCACCATGACACATTTCAGCTTTACTGCCACCATAAGTTCTGTGCTCCTTGCTATCGCGTTCTCCTCTGATCTTATGGGGGTCGTGAGCCACCGTACTGGGCGCCTCGCATCACTTGCTTTGTGGAATGCCGTTCGAACGTTACCTTAGAGCCACCTGGTCTTAAATAGTATAGATATATACAGATAGTAAATAAAAGTTTGTAAAATAGTCAAAAAAAACAAATTCCTTCTTGACTATGTATAAAAATTAAGAATTTTCCAACTAGTTAAAAAAAAACGAGGATGAGTCACAATTTGAAAAAAAATTTCCTTCTCTAAAGACCATTCAGCCATGTCTAACCTAACCTATAGAGTATTCTTTCAATACTGACTGTGTACTTAAAAAAAATGAAGTCGTACTCCAGACAGGCGTATCGGACAATTTATAACAACTCGAAAGATAATTAATCTCATGATTGTCCTTGTCCATGGAATTAGTACGGTCCATCGAGTTACACCTGCGTATACGAACGCGTAGGCGAGTCCGTCCTCATGTATTCACATACGATATATGTTCATCTTTTAAGTACAATATATATACATACTCAACTGCGGCACGTTAATCAGACAGTATTTAATTCCCAGTGAGACGTCTGGCTCTGATAACGTTCCAGACTTTTTTGTTATATCGATACGGATACTGACACGACAAGGTCCGTCGAAACATACTGGAACCATCTAAAATAATTATTTTTCCGAATTTTCCAGCGGGTCGATATAAGGTATTAGATAGATAAGGCATAGGTACCCAGTGTACTTTTTTATTTCTAATCAGGATCAACGATGAAAAATGTATTTTTTGAAATTGAATTTGACCCTGTAATATTGAGCGATACAAAAATCACAAAGGCAGACAGGACGTTTATACCTTCGTAAGAGATGAAAGAAAAGTAATATGTAAAATAAAATAAATAAGTGGTCGAAAACATTTGATTTTTTCTTACCATACGGTATATATGATAGATACAGGTGGTTTTGCCTCGCGCAATTTGTGGTTCCCTGCGAATCTTTCATTACCTTAGTGGTAATGGTAGACATGGTGGTGGTAGCACTGCCGATGCCAAAGTAGAAGGAAGAGTTCTCATACGAGCTACCGAATTTCGAATGAGCAAAGCTACCGCCTCAGCCTCCTCGAAATCTTCTGTCAGACTCTCTGAAGACTCGTAATTGAAATCTGCTGCCTCGGGATGCACAGCAGACCGCAAATTGTCCGAGCAAACACTTTTGTTTCGAGCCGCGCAATTTGCATCGTTATATGTTCCTAACCTTACGCTTTCTTTCGACACTGATACCGCCTGCAGGATCATTCCCAGAGTTATTGGTACAGTGCGTGAAAGGCGAGGGAATAAAATTTTTGAAAAATGTTGCACGATCTGCAGATACAAATATTATATTTGAAACAACAAAATTGATTGTTCTCTTTATTTTGATAAGGATTACAGGTAAAAGTGTATTGGATATAAAATTTTTGTACAAGATATACATAGCTACCCTGGCACTGTGTGGTTTACAGTGTTTTAAAGATGATGCAGGTAATTCGAGATGTAATATTTGAAAAATATCCTGAAAACCCGAAAATAATAGCCCTGGTATTATGATATATTATGATATTTAATATGATACATGGGGCTGCCGCACTGAAACAGGACCAACCATGGGAACCATACGATGGTATATATTTTGACCATGGTTGAAAGATGGTAGGATCAGCACTGTAAGGTTAACATCTTTTCATCTATGGCGAATACCTAAGAGGATAGGCGCAAAATAAGATTTTTACAGATTAAACGAAATCCATATCGCAAAGTCCTTAAATATCGTCTTAACTATATAAATACACTTAAGCATCCTCCACAACGCCGGCGTTCTGGGCCATGAAAAAATCGCTGCTTATGAAATCCGAAGCGTAGCTCAAAAATCGAATAGAACCTAATCCTACTTCGGTCCCATGTTGACTCCAGAAAATATTACACTGACAAATAATTTCTGACGGCCATTTATCGGCAAAGGTGATACGATACCTGTGGCACTGCCTTTACGTTGAAAAATGGGGGTCTATGGGAAGGTTGGCCAGTGCGAGGCATTGGACCGACATGAATTTGTAATTTGTAATTTATAGCTACGTCCGTTTATTCTCCACAAGTCATTATTTACAAGAGAGCGTTAAATATCGCTACGATTATGCGCATCGAATGTGATTCCGAAATATGAGTAGTTTTCCTTTCTCCCTTGTAGAAAAACATCCCTATAGACTTTATTTAATAATTTTCTTAACTGATAAAGAAAAATTATTTTAAAAAATTATTTTTCCAATTATCCTGCATAAAGTTATACGTGCCTTGGTTCGACGACCCTTTAAGCTTCACCTTATGCTACGCTTTTCAAAAGTCATTAAGGTCGCTCTCCACACGAATGAAAGTTTCATCCGCCTTTAAGGATCGAATCGTTTTCTTACCGACGTGAATGTAGCCATGTGTGCCTTATATGGCAGGCCGGCAGTCGCTTTTGAGACTATCAACGAGAAGTCCATTGTCAACGTCTCATGGACGTAGGTATATATATATATACACACACACACATACCTACAAGCACAGTAAAGTAACGTATGGCTAAAGAAACTCACATGCGTACCACATATGTAATGGCGGAGAAGTGAAGTCAAAGAATTTACTGTGAAGGACACCATTGAATTTTGCACGGTAGACTGTTAAGAGGATTGTCGAATATCCTAATGACAATTATACTAGACGAGATGACTATAATGATTCTTTTTTTTTTAATGAAGAAAAGACGACTAGGGTAGATGATTGGAATTTTTGAGTGGCGTCACTCAATAGCATTCCCAGTCATGGCGTAAAATTCGAAGATAACTTTTATCTCAGGACTTGGACCGTTCTTTGAGTTCTCAGGAGACGCGTGCAGTCGCAAAAATGTAGACAGCTGCGAAACGTTATATTATCCTTCGCGGATAAGCGGAACAGACTTTTTCCATTTCGAATTTTCCATTATCCATGATATGATCCTTATGCGCGTGGAACGCGAGTCCAGGGATCCTTTGAGATATTTTGAGATACCATAACGGACACAAAGTGGTTCCTGTTAATTGGGTAACCTTACACTTGTCCTGATGATACGATAGGCATCTCAGAGTCCTGAAAGTATCGAGTTTTCTGTTGTGATCAAAAAAGAAGCAAAAGTGACCAAAATCTATTTAGAAAGGGTGCAGACGGCGGGAAGATATTTAAAATTGAAAAAAAGATAGAAGGATCCTTTAAAATATGTACTGGTAAAATTATCTGAAATATTAAACCGCATTATAAATTCATATGTATATAGTAGTAGTAATAAAAGGACTAATAAAATAAAAATTCATATATATATACCAAAAGACATAAAACGCCCTTTAATCGTAGCACTTAGCACCGTTCGCCCTACATAATATTCGAGAAAACATAAAATGAAAAGGAATCACATAGAATGACGGCAGGTGAACCACAACCGTTCACGAAGCACGTAACCAGAGCTAAAAGTCGAAACCATAAAGATTTCGTTTATCGCGCGTTTTCTGGGCGAGCATTTGTCCTGAGTGGCGTTTATCTCAGGACCGGTAATGCCTGTAACCTAACACTGTGTCGCGCGACAGACAGATAGCAGAGAGAAGAAGAAGAAGAAGAAGAAGAAGAAGGAAAAAGAAAGTAAACAGAAAATGAGCGCCGTAGGACTCTACAGGACGATGCTTCACGCGTGTCCTTAAACCACGCTAGAAACCCGATGACGTTCAGATACGAGAATTTCCCCGAAAATTATCTTGACTATCCACGCACTGGCAATAAATACAATTAGCTTAGACCTACCAGGACTCAAGGATTCTCAAGCAGGACTCTGAATCAGTCATCTGCATTTCTCTCAGAATCTTAGAAAAGACAGACGAGCATAACTCAGAAGACAATTTCCAAGAAGATGAATACCTTGCTTTACCTTTTATAAATATTATCTTTTTTCTTGAAAACAGCCTTAAAGGGTTCTCTCAAAAGTGTAAAGAGAAGCAGGTGCCACGGAATAAAAGCCATCTCGTTAAGCGACACATAGCAGATAACCTATTGAAATTTGAGATCAAGCTAAAGTTCTTTTTCGGATGCACTTCTGAGGCAGGCAGGTTGCGTCGCGGCGCACGGTGTCGGTTGTCTAGTAGATGCCGCTTTACGAGCGATTAAATACATAAATAGCCGATTCATCAGTGACGTGAAAGGGCCCGCGGCTCGCGTAAAACACACCGCTACATGATTTTAACCGCGCGGGCTACAAGCATTAGCCGGCGTCACGTGTGTTCCTGGGCTCTTGGTCTCATTTGAATATTTTATTGTTACGGCTTTTCAATAGCGCGACCGACCGACCGTCTCTGCGCCTCTCATGATAGGATGTCGAAGACTTTATGACTGGATGCTGGATAATTTCATGTCTATGTAGTCCTTCTTGCTCAGCTGATGTCGTGATACGGTACAGGTACCGACTATTTGAATGTCGTAAAACTCTTGAGGGAACATTAAATTTGCTTCTTCTTTTTTCCTCTCTCCTCCACGTATCGTGACCAATATGTTTTATCAGATACAATTAAACTTTATGCGTGTTGATGTTAATGACGGTTATTTAGTATTGATTAGAGTCCTACAGGACAGTCTGGTAAGAGCGTTACTGTTTGGTATAATTAATTTTCTATACCTTAAAGGATAATTACTTTGATTAGATATTTGAAGGTAACGATACATTAAGGTGTATTTCGAAGTGCGGATGGTGTTACGTAAATCCAAAAAAAAAATGGTCGCGAAAGGAAGCTGTATATTACCGAGATACATGACACTAGGAATGGTGCATCGTATGGTCCTGCTGTGACGTAACAATATAGACAGGATTCCTTTTCAATGGGACAATGAGAGAATTGCAAGGCACAGCGACGACAGATCGGAAACAGACTTTCGAAAGGGCGTCAAGAGACGATAATGGCGGCGACCGTCAAGTGTCTCCCGTCCTCTGGTAAGTACCCGGAAATCTGCGATTGTCGGTCTGTAATGACTCTGGGGCTTAAGAATGTCTCCAGAGTGAGGGGGTAGGTAGGTAGGTGGGTAGGTACTTGAGTTCGAGAGATTTCGCAAGTTTTTCCCTCAGGCTTTCGAGAGTCACTTCCTGTCCACTTAACAGAAAAATCCGCAGCTTCTCTCTCTTCCATTTACCAGATCAGTTACTGGTTACACGTGAAAGTGAAAGACAGAGAAATACTAATGGTTTAACGGCGCCAACTGCGTTTGAAAATTCACACGTCCTCCAAGGGCCACTCGATGCTGAAGATCACAGTGCGGAGATGAGAAAAAAAGAATTTCAAAATGTCAATTTCAGAAAATGGTATACGTCACGAAAGACTTTCCCGTATGGGACACAAAAAAGAATATTGATCGTTCCACTGGAACGTAAAAATTTCACTCACGTTTCACAGCTTCCTGTTTCCCTTGACTACCATTTATCTATGTTCGAAAAAAAAAACCCTTGCCTAAACCAACACCTAGGCAATAAAAACACTGTCCTTGAAGACGTTATCTTCCCTGCACATCCCTCAAAACACAGCTAGGACCGATTCTCATACATTTTGTAACTCCCTGACACCACACTTCACCGTGCACATAAAAAAATCCACCCCTCGAATCGTGCAGTGCCTAAAAACTAGTCATATCCAGGGTTACTCAGTATCATTTCCTGAGATCATCAATTCTAAAAAAAAATCGACACAACAGGTTACTTCCCGCGACCTACCCTCTTTGTAAAAAAGAATTCGTGTCCTTGTGAAAATTCAATCTTTCCTACCCTTCGAAAATGGACGAAACTTAGGGCAGCAAGAGTTTGGTACCTACCTCCAAGGTAGTCCTATCTGAAGATACGGCCCTGCCCGTGGCAGGAGACACCCACGCAGGTGGGACCACACACGACGGTCCCGTCATTTGTTGGACACCGCATGGGCATGTCGTGTTGCATGGATGGGGTACACAGCATTGTACACTTCTTGGCGCTGTCCCGCGGCGTGTCGCACTCCATGGGCCGCGCAACTTTATGGCCGAAGCCGATTGCGTGTGACTCGAATGGTATATACAAGACGCCACTAAGTGCGTGAAAGGGTTGCTAAGATGAAGAGATGCGAGCCAAGAGAATACGAGATACATATAGCGACGAGTGATCCAGCTCGGTAGAAATGCATTATTAATGATGAATCAGAATACCGTGTGAATCGTGACAGCATCTTAACAGGGTCCAGACTGAAAGTGAAGGTAAAATTTGGTGGCACCAGGATAATAGCTGGATCATCTTGCTTGATTCTAGATAGTACATATGGATCGAGAGATCAGTGAAGTGGATCCTTAATAGATGTAGAAAGGATCTCAAAGTAGGCATCTACGTGTGTAAGGATATGGGGCGGTGTATCTTAACAAGGAAGAAGAAGACTCTCGATTTACATCTCATCCACGCAAGTTTAATCAAAGTCGAAACGAGACCAGAAACAATCCTTCGGTTACCCGAAGATATCCATCTACAATGATGCTAAGGACCGGGGGACCGGGCATTTATAATCCTGCGAAAGTGGGGCCCCGTGCCCAAGAGCGAGCAGCCCAATTTATATTGCGTCCTGGAGACGTCGCCGATTAATCCTTAGGGTCTCCCCTGGGACCACCCAGGTGAACCTGACACCCTTTTCTTCTGGTCTCACCCTCAGACATAGCTGCCTGCGACGTAAGAGTCCTTAGTCGCGACTTGACTAAACGGTACCGACACTTCCTTGATGACGTAGAGAAATGGGATAGGACAATTAATAAAGTAGAATCGAGTGAACCCTTTGAAATTTCTTTGAATCTTTCGGACGCCTACAGCATCCTTAAATCTTAGTATGATTTTTCGATAGTTTATTTTAACGTCCTTTCTTTTTCTCTCGCGCTCACTCGTTTCTTCTTTAGTTTTATTTTCTCTTCGAGGAAGAAAAAGAGAGAGAGGCCGAGTTCTCTCATTACTCAGAGACACGCGAGGGCCGAAACTCTTCTCTTCACTGCTAATTTGAATATTGAGTTGCGGGGGTGTTCGGTAACGGGCAGCTGCACGACTCGCACAAAGCATAAAGCATAAAGCATAAAACATAAAACGTCTCTAGACCATCCGAGTGTGCCGCGAACGAAAGATGGGCGCGTCCATTTCGAAGAAAATGCAATTGTGCAGAACACTCTTAGCAATGCCTATTGAAGTGTATGTACCACTTCACGGCATACGCCACTTCGCTGCCTGAAAATCAAGATTGCTGCAGAAAACTTTGAACGAGCGTATACCGTTCTATGTTAATGACTAAGAAAATAACGTTGTACAAGCCTATACATTTTACTTGTTTATATTGGAATAACGGAATGATAGAAAGTATCGAAAATAATAATGGCGTACGGGAAATTTACGAGTAATACATAAGCCGTATAGATTTATAGGCAGTTACGGTTATGTATCTTTGACCAGGCGTGAAATGTACAGTAGTATTTAATACTATTTACAATCCCCTGTCATTTAATATTAATGTCGCGTGAATTATGAAGGAAGCATTACGAACCACAAGATTCCCATATATTTATTCCAAATCCCATACACGGGATCGCTACAAGAAATTCCCATAAAGGAGGACAAATTAAAGAAAGCACCCACCCATCTCTATAGTGCTCACACGTTAGCTGCCACCTTCTATTAACGTATGTTCCTCGAATCATATAAAGAACCCAAAACGATCGAACGAACACGCGTGTCCTCTCGTTGGCCCTATCAAAGGAATTACCCGAAATCTTAAGCGATTAGTGAAATCGGTATTTATTTTTACGAGGTGCGCCTAATCGACGCCTGGAAGCCTCTGGCAGACCTAACCGCTAATTCACCCAACTTCCCATAGAAACCAGTTTCTGATGTCTCTTAGGCTTGCGACTATATGGTGTCCCAGCAGGTAAATATATTCGTAGGTAGATATACCTATAGATATACCTAGCCATGCTTCCTTGCGCGTAGCGTGAAGGATACGGACTACCATGACTCTTAAAGCTCTTTCTCTCGCGATCAAAGGTCAAAGTTCACAATTGTGACGTCTAAAGCCCACTAGTGCCTTAAGGCTCGTACACTGGCTAGTGCACCTGCTGCTAATTATAACAGGCATAAATGCCTTGGTTTAGAGTTTAGGCTTGGACTTTAGACGCTTGGCTTGATTAGAGGAAAGGACGAGGTTCCGGGACACCTTACCATCAACGGAGTCGTTATTATAATCCGCTACTTTTTATTACATCAGCATCAGTAGGTACCTTGGTAATTAACCTTCGAACCGAGCATAACGTATTTACCTGTCTTACCTGTCGTTCTGTGGGAGCATTTTTTCTTCACGAGATTTCGCCTCATCTTGTCACGCTTTTATTTCAGTTATGACTAAGACACTCTTTGGGGGCGCTTTTGAAAATTTTGAAAATTCATACATAACCTATGAGGAGTGTACTGTCCATGCGTAATCATAGAAAAACAATCAGTCCGTTATATTAATGATAAATGGTGTACGTACAGTAACAGTTAGACGATCCCCATAATTCTTGAAGATCAATCAGTCCAATTAACCAGTGTAACCCATTTGCAATGAATCACTGGTTAATTACCCTCACCACGTATATCAGCTCTTGGTATACTGATATATAACGCAAGTATAGATTAGGTATCTGCTTCTCTCAGCGTACAAGCTACAGACTGGATAATTAATTCGCAAATCACATTGGATTTTAGCATGCGAATCCCATTCTAGGTAGGAATAAGAAAATGGCGATGATACGGGTTACCTCGTGAAAGAATTCCCGCAAAGGGTCCCAATCATTCAGCCCGTCCCGTAATGAATGGCTGGCATTTACATACGAAGATGGCGAGTATCTTATTACAAGAGGAGAAGTAAGGGTGGGTTCCACGGTTCGGTTCCGTTCGGTTCGGTTCGGTTTAAGCCAGGACGAACAATGCGCGTCGAGGTGGTCGCGAAGGGTAATGCCTAGACGACGCGCTGTTGAAGACATGATTAACATCCGTTAATAAGATGGATGCGAATGACGGCCATTGTTGTCCGTAGACATTGCTCGTGATTTAGGTGGTTCTTAACCAAAGTCGCTCTTCCCTATCTATGACACGCAAACAAGATGGATCGTTACTCTTTGTTCGGATAATTTTTCCAAGTAATTATTGACATTATATAAAATTAAAAAAAAATCAACCACTTTGACAGATACCGGAAGCTGCAAGAGTCGTACGAGGAAATTTTTAATTGCTCGTTCTTTGTGTATTTTATTTATATAAAAACTACTGAAAATTTCTCGTCCTCTTTAACCTTGCTTAGGGAGATCCTCTTGGTATAATTAACTGTAAAGAAAAATCATGGCGCGCCATATGCCGCGCGTGAGGCTGTTACACGCTCTTCGTGGAACATTAAACCCTTCCTCGCACTATCACAAGCAACAGCTGCTATGCGCCTCGCGCTATCATTGCATCTTTACGTTTACTTAGAGTTTACGCGAAGCGTGATCATCGGCAAGAAGCTGGAGAAATGCAAGACTGTAAAACCGGCTGTTAAAGAGTTGCTACAGCGATGACAGGTGTTTTCACGATCACTTCAAGTATAATTTAGCAACATAGAAATCGATGGGTTTGTACATACCTGCATATATACATATACATACCATGCTTTGAAAATCAATAAAGTAACTGTATATCATTGAGCTTATGGCTGTAGTGTTATATGGGGACCAGTATGAGCCACAATAATTTAATGTAAATTTATTAGATGATCTCACGTATCCTAGACAACATTGGCCAACACGTGGACCAATGGATTAATATTTCAATGAACCCGCATATACGTAGGTTCTATTATATAAACTGGAGTGAATACAGACCCCCATAATACCACGTAGATTACGTGGGTTGCACCTGGTCCAGAGACTCGAGATGAGACTCCGTGGGAGATTCCTGGAAAATATTAAAATTGGGAAAGATATCGAGATACGGTCTTGAATTTTTTTTTCTATGGGATCACATAAAGTAAAAGTATACAGTTGTCTCACAGTGAGACACTCTATAAGGACTCCCACCATTCAAATGTCATTCTCTCGTCATCCTCGCGCTATTCCTGCAGATGATCTCAGACGATAGTTTCTCGCGAAACACAAACTGATCCACACCGTACCCTTTTATCTCCGCTTGCGTGTACTTAATGTCCCTTTGGCACGAGACCTTACTAAGCAGAATAGTCAGTCCAATGTCAAACGACTAAATTCTTGTGATTATTACGTGCCTTAGCACATATACAGACGCGAAGTAAGCAATTGATGGTCATGAAAAGGAAGCTTAAAGAATTACGCGTTTCTAATAGAGTCCCGTGGACAATTGATTGCTTACAGTTGTACCACGTGTTCGTTAAGCAAACCATGTGTAATACTTAATTCGCGTGTTAATTATCGCGGCGACGTATAATTAAAGGCGGCAAACATGCCTCGTAACGGTCGACAAAATGTTATCGCGTGTGGCTTTCCTATTGGACTGTATATATCAGAGCGACACGGCGATCACTCTGTTTCGGTAGTTGAAAAAGGAATCCTTGGAAGATACCGAAGGATCAATCGTGTCGATCGTTAACGCCGCGTAAAACGGATCCGTGGAACGCGGGGGTATAAGATACATAATGAGTCCGTGGGATCCGCTCCTTTGTCAACCCTCGTTAGGATAGCTCGTCACGCCATCTGGTGAGCCACCGAAAGCGCACGAAAGAAGATTGAGAAAAGGAGAGGAGAATTGGAAAGAAGGAATTCCTCATCCCATTAGCAGACAGTGGCGGTTTCTTGTCCTTGTTGTTCTTTCTTTTTTTTTCTTTCTTTCTTTCTTTGCGTTATTAAAAATAATGGTGACATATATTAGTTTTAACGAAGGAAGAGAGCACGGTTTTTGCTACCGTCTTTATACCGGTGGTCATTTGTTTCCGGCTAAACGCGGACGAAACAATGGGTGCTCGCCTTACTTATGGTCCATGGGGACAACGAGGAAGGTCGAAAAACGTACGGTGGGACGAGGAGTAAAAAAGTGTACAAGAAAGGAGAAGATACGCGAAAAAGAATAAACGGATTGAAGCTGAAGCTCCCGATGCAACGAGGGAGAAATCGCGAACCCTGAAACGGCTGTGTTCGTAATTTCAATTTTAAATTATCCAATTTCGTGGTGCATATATTTCGATCCTGACTCCCACGTCAGACTGCACAAGGTGAACATAGACCGATGCACCGGGTGTACTTTTGCAATTTTTTAATTCAGTATTCCATTTCGGGGTGATTATAAATATTTTTGACTAAGTACAATTCAAAGAGCTGCCATTGTACGGTAAATAACTTTATTTACCATTTCATCCCTTTTCCTCGTGGGCGTGTATGTCCATAGAAGGGTAAATCTTGACTGAAAATTATTGCGGGTTTCTGTATAGGAAATTGTACGATTCTAGCCTGTAATATAAGTTTAACCCTTTTCTGCTACTGTGCCAGTCCGTGACAAATAATTTGCTGGAAGAAACAATAGAGGGGGCACCGTTTAATCCTTTAATACTTGTAGCATGCTTGACTATAGGTAAACATTGAGCATCATCCCCACGATGGTTATTTACACCCTTCTTGTATTTATGACATGCTCCAAAATACATCATGATCCTCTGGGGGATTTTGGGGTAGTGTACAGACCTCTCACCACCTTCCACGTGTAATCTAGCAAATGTAAATTTCGTAGAGGCACCTCTGGCTTGGCGTTAAAGGGTTGACTTTCATTGTTCGTTTACCCATACACAAAGTCACCCTGTGGGACTTTCATGGAGTCCCAGTGACACTGTCGTCGGGACGCTTCGCTCGTGCAAAGGTTAGTGGGCGACTGTACGTACCTTGTGTGGGTTGATAGGGATGAAGATTTATGGCTATTTGCGGTAACTTCGCGGTCGTCGGATTAACCCCACGGGAGCACTAAGGGGGTGCCACTAACTTCCCAGTAAGACTTCCCGAAGACAATGCCAGGAACCCTCTAAGTCACGTTGCGAATTCGATTTTGCCATTTCGTTGCGGGGAAAATACGACCGTTGTAAATTCTCTTCTCTATACGGTACAGACTTGCAGACGGTAGCTGTGCCGAGGTCCTTCCTAGAGAGTAGAAGATTTGGGCAGCAGGACAATTTTTGACGTACTTGAATTTTTGAAAAATAAAAAAGTTTTTTACAGTAGATTAACTTGCTCATTATCAATAATAATAATTTTATGACGATACTTTGACATAGAAATCTACGTGATTTAACGATTCTTAAAATTTATGCAAAATAATCCAGCAACTAATGCAACTTTGAACTTAAGATGATTTTCGAAAGCATTTCAAGAATTTTCAAAATGAGCGTGACCAGAGAGATTTCTCGTGGGTAAGAAGACCTCTTCGATGATCTCTCGAAGGCCACTGTCAAGATTTTCTCGGAGTACCGCACTTACCAACAAGTAGACAAACACTGTTGGTGTCTCGTCAGGAAACGTCATATTTTGGCCACGGTCTTCCGTATTTATGGTCAAAAATATGACCAAAAACGTTAGGAGCTACGCAAACAAAACCGCGTTACGGTTCGATAGGTACAAGTATAGGTAGAAAAAAAAGAAGATTTCAGAAGGCAAAATATTACTCCACAAGTTTTCGCTTTGGAAATGCACACACACAAAAAAAAGCAGCGTTACGAGAAAATCACGGTGGTCGTTCCTACCTTGTGGAAGTACCTCCAAGGTAACAACATCATAAAAATATTATTTTTTCTCGCGATTCATCCGCCGCTAAGACCGCAATAAAAATTGCACAACACAGAAAGATATATTGGTACGGTACGCAACCGATTGTCCAACTAGTCTCTAGTGGACAATCCGTACTAATGTCGTCATATTTTGCAATGCCAGCAAATCCCCACTATCGACAGTACCTATATAGGGAAACTTAAAAAAACATAGTATCCCTAGAACTATTCCAGAGGAAACTATAAAATAATTTTTTTCATATCTTAAAGCAGAGATCTGGTAAATGTTGCTGGAGCAAAATTTATACAACCGGATCATTAGTCCTTGGAAAGGATATTACCTAACCTGGAAGTTTCATAAGAATCTTCTACTTCCTCGTCCTAATCTGCGTCCAAGGACCACGAAGATCGTACTTCAGTGCAAAAACCAAAAATCCTTGCGATTTTATTACCTAAAGAGTTTCAGCAATTCTCTGTCGCCCTCTTAAACCTCAGATCTTTCCCAGCTAATTTTCCCCCCCAAAAAAAGTGGTTCTTTACGTTTCTAAGATGCAAGTCCTTCGAACGCTCTACTAAATTTAAGTGTTACAGTAAAAATATTTTCTTCCGAGGAGAAATCCTCGACCTTGAATGTCTCCTCTTGAAGATTATACGTTTCTAAAAGTTTAACCGACTTATACCAGAACCATGTCGCGTCAGAGTACAGTGTGGTACTCGAACCACGCCTTAACAAAAACATTAAATTGTTAAATTCTCGCGGCGTCGTACAAGCTCAGAGTGACTCGAGACAATCCTACATACCTATATACCCATATACATCATTCAAGTAATTGTGCCGGACGACAAAACGACACTTTGGAAGTACTGCACCGGTGGAACCGTGAAGAATTCGAAAAACCAGGCGGATCACGAGCGAGTCCCATCTGCTAACGAGCAAAGTGAATTCGTACGAAATACGAAGAAAGAAGATGGACCACGTACGGTACGACTTCCTGGCTGTTTACCGAAGTGAAATCACCGTTTCCAAGCTGCGCGAAAATCGTCTGAATACAGATTCCAAATCCGTGACGGTCCCGGGCATCGTAGACGCCATTCAAGTAGCTAGACCGAATCAAATCGAAACGGTATGTCATCTGCCCTATAGAATACGCGGGCATTCCGCCACGGAATTTTCGCACCCTTGGTGACCTTACAATCGTAGAAAACGAAGAAGAATATAACAAAAGTCTGTCCTGTGTGTATCTTTAAGACGCGAAGCTAGACGATAAAAAATTCTCCAAAAATTTTGATATTTTGAATTTTTCATATTTATAAAATAAACATTTTTCTTCGATCTAACGGAATCCTTTTCTAACGAGACTACCGAGCTAGATAGGTGCGTGGGGTTGTTTTGAAGTGTAAATGTCGTAGGGAAGGCAGCTGCTTAAAAACTTAACGAAGGTACATTGTAAAATGCAGGACACCGCGTAGAGTTCGTGGGCGGAGATGCCCGCAAAAGCCGCATCGGTCTCCGTGAAATCGTCAATTCGACTCGGCGACGACATTCTATGCGGGTCTGCCGGGTCGCGCGACTGTACCGACATAAGGGTAGGTCTTAAGTAGTCTGAGAAGTATTGACCCATTGGTAGAGACAGAGACTCTCCTACCAAAGGGATAGGCACTATTCGACCGTTCGCTTTTGGCCAGTAGAAAAGACAAATCCTTCCCCGATACTTCGACGACGATTTGACTCGCTCGACTCGCAGTCTTTGCCTGCAGTGCACCTCCATTGTTGCACTATTTCTTGTCTGGCAGTGCATTCGGTAGCCATTGCTGAAAGATTCTATACCCACGTACGTGATCTGTCCGATATATACGTTCACTGTGTAGAAATAAAGTTTCCCTAGATTTTTTCAAAGTGTCCATGAATTATTTTGAGGTTTTAAAATATTCAAAAACATTTTTTAATCTGCCGTACTACTGAAAATATCAAGTTTATAATTTTATATGACATCTACTATGACGTGTATGCTGTTGAAAGAAAAATTATATATTTCGTTAAAATCTGCTCGTATATTTTCTTCACTTCATTAAGACGTTATTACTCGTAAATTTAATTTACCCTGCATCCCATAGTAAAAATTATCCTCAGTACGTCCCCCAAATTTCATGCTGGCGTCTTTCCGCTTCCTGGAGGACGTCGAGTGGCCGTTTCTAACTGAAGTTGCTAGCCTCCTCATAGCCCCCATAATAAAACACCCTCCCATGCTACGATGACTGCCTACGGTGGACAATTGACCATTGTCCTGCATTCCATGGAAAGAGCTGACTGCATTCAATTAAAGTTTCTGCACTTTGCCGCTCGCGTCGGCGAGTCAGTACCGAAAGGAAACGGTCTCCGCCCATGAAACTGCGAATTGTCGTAAGACAGGATTTCTGAGTCGTGGGAGTGAAGCTTTCATAGAAAAAGTCAAAAGTTCATTTCACACTTCCATGACAATTTCGAAACTGCGGAACAGCATAACTAGAAATATTTAAAGACAGCTTATACGACGCTACAAGTTTTCAAAGAACGTTCTAACGAAGGCATTACTATGCCTGTTAGATTAGTTAGTATCTCATGTAGATTCTATGAACACAGTTTATCTTTTCAAAGAGGAAATCATTTCCCATAAACTGGAAATAAACGCCGTGAAGGGTTAAGCAAATGGAAAGTATTTCTTAAAGCCATATTCGGTGAATCAGTGGAATATTTTAACCCTGCGTCTTCTATGCCGGGGGATGTGGTAATAGGTAAAGTCATAAAGGCTGTTTTACACTGTCATAATGACGCAAATAATGCCCCAGTGAATGACTGAAATTTCAAGAAAAGCACGTCCTAAATGGTTCCACCATGGTTCCACGTTATGGTACCCATTTTTTTTAAGCATCTAGATAGTAAAACAACCCTTTATGGTGTCGAGCAGCTGCTACCCTCATATGCAAAAAAAACGGGCAATTCAAAATCACTAGGATTTGCCTCACTGAAATCGCGGAACGTATAAAAATTAGTTAAACGCCACTATAAAAATTATATGACCGCCATGGTGGTTCTATGATACGCCGACAAAGATTTGACAATAGGTAGCTGTTCAGGACCACTCCTTTGATGAAGCCTCCTTTCAAGTCACCGCCCTTTTACAATCTTCTCTCCTGCCCAGCTTTTTTCGACAGCCAGACCTCTGGATTGTGTGAAAAGTGCAATTTTTCTTCTGAAAAAAAAAATCCTACGCATTGGCAAAATCCAAATTTTTGTACTGATCAAAAAGAAATGTCCGTTTAACGTTTCTCGAAAAAAGCTCCAGTCATCTTCATGGCACACATTGCCATATCAGGGATGTTGGTCCATATGTTTGATCTAAATAAAAACAACCGGAAGAGGCTGGAACCGTATTTCCCCACTAGTTACAAAAGCACACGCATTGCGTAATAATGATAACGAGAAAGTTGACACTTAGACTGAATAAGAGAGGGCAACGTCTAATTAGGTTGAAGTCGCAAAGAGAACTATTCTGTTCTCAATAAATAAGCTAAAACGTCTATTAGGCCAAGACTCGAAAGAGAGTGAAACTGTAAGAACAAAGTTATGGCTATTGGTCCTCTGGGAAACACATCTGTTGGCGTAAACATTCACGTACTAGATGCACAGACGTCAGGCGCTATACGAAGAGACGCGACTATTCCACATAGAATACATCTGGTTCACATAACCTGAAAACGCAGTGAAAGGAGCCTTTCAAAAATCGTTAAACACACAGAATTTCCTAATACATTCCAAAATGGGGATGTAAAGAAATTTAAAAAAAATTTTCCACAGCGAATTGCCATAAAATGATATAGGAATCAAACCAGAATTAGATTTAGTACGCACATTAATTGTTGCGTTATTAAAAATGAAGATACATTAAAATTCTTAGTGTTACGCCACACTGTAAAAACTGATGAAATTTTTCAGTTTCTTTGTCCAACCATTGCGTGAAAGCGTTCTAGTTGGGTTCAGTAGGTATCTACTTCAGTAAAATTTTTAAGAGACGTAAAAGAAGGTATATAGAGTGAAACGATGGCGGCGGGCGTCGCGTGGACGACTTCTTTCTAATATACAAGAAGCGGGTAACGGTCGTGACTTGATTTTTTTTCTCTTCTTTTCATTGTCGAACACCACGAGAGGGAGTGAGAGGATCGGTCGAAAGAAGTTAATGACTGGTAGACAAAGCTAAAGCGGGCCGCCGTTGACACACGCCCCCAATAAATTGAAGACGTCGGGTCGTGGAGACGCGTGGCCCGGAATTGAGACATTGGCCACGCTTCGGTCGAGCGACAAAAAATTGGTCTAATAATAGTAAAAACTGGAGTACGCCACAAGAGTAAAAAGAATCGTTCGCGTTTCTCTTTTTGAGATTTTCCTACCACCGCATAACGTTTCAATGCCGTTACGAATTTTTACAACCCCGAGACTGTCCTACAGTAAACAAGGTTAAAAATTCGGTGTACGACTTTTTCGAAAATTAGTGACAAACACGAGGGGACAAGATATTGAAAAAGGTACTGGGAATTTTTTTTCTTACCTCAATATAACGTTATGAGTGCGTTTTATTTAAAAATAGTTCGGCCTGCTACATTTTAGTTTATTTTGGGTGACCGTAATAACGCAAAAACTGTACTAGAAAAAGGTCCTGCCAAAAATATATACTCGCAACGTGCATTTGGCGTCACAAGTATTTTAGAGCGGTCCACAAAAATTGGACTTCGAGACACGACGACAAAAACGTTTATGGAGATAGGTCGTCGCTGTAAAAGTCACTGCGAAAACGGTCGCAAAAATCGTAAAAATGCGTTACAGAAACAAGTTTTTACCATAAAGTTCTTCTGCTACGTCAAAATACCAGGGCGAGATATTCTGTACGGTCTGAATTACATTTGCCCGTATTTGTATCAGAGGAACCCGTCATTATTGGTTTATTGAGGGTTTCTTAGTCATATTAATCCTCAAGGTCAACCTTCCGGTAAGCCTAAGTCTTTACCATCCAAAATAACAGATCTTTTAAGAATTTTCTTTTTTTTTTCATAAAAATTTATAACAAAATTTTCCTACGAACATACATATGAACATCATATCTCTTAAGTGACGCAATCATGACAACATTACTTTGAAAGTGAACAAATATAATTAGAAAAAATATTGTACAGACATTGATAACAGTCTACAAAAGTAAACTGTCTAATCAATCTAGATCGTGATAATCTTATATCAATCTCTGCAGTCAAACAGATATATCACTTTCGAAACGACGTTTCGCAATTATAATTAGCTACAATGAGTGTATTTTTGCTTGGCATATTTAATGAGAAATTATCTTGTTTAGCGTCATCCAATGAATACATATAATGATTACAAAAGAGTCACTAAAAGTGTACGAAAATAGGTATTTTGACTGAACTCGTAAAAATCAACCCTTACTGCAATAGAAACGGACTTATTTACAACTGGAGCAGACGTGAAGAATGTTACGCATCAGTATAGGTATATAAGAAAATTTCATGTCGCGTTCCAATTGCTCTCCATAAAAGTGTACCGGTCGTCCTCCCATCCATATTTCACGAAAAGGGTGAACATTTTTAACCCTGTCCTACAATTACGTCGTAAAGGCGCATTTGTTTGAGAAAGAGGCGGCGTGCTCTAGTTGCATAAAATAATAAAATGACGGAGAAAGCACCAAGGCTAAAACCCCTTTTTGGAGTGGAACAATTTCAGCGTTAGCCTTTCTACCCTGAAAATGAAGGGTGGTATCCCTGGGCAGAACTGATGTTGGCTCTAAATAGGGCACGAAGGGTGTCATCCCTGCAGATACCTGCTCCAGTTACTCGTCAATCCAAATAACTAGCTTGACAGCGGGTTGGCTACTGTCAAACCAGCAAAAGGTTTTCCTAAATTTCGAAAAACCCTTGCGAAAATCTTCAAACCCTTCGTGGGGTTGAAAGGTATTTCATACTAAATAAAATTGCAAGGGAACAAGAAAATATACTCTAGTATTGTTTCAAGTACAATTTTTCTTAATACGAACTGGAAGAAACTCTAAAAGTACCTAACCTGTAGACCAAAAAGATTTTTGTAAAAATGGGAAAAACATCACTTGCGGGCTCTTAGTTTGGTTCAGAGGGCAAAAAAGCCGCTGACCATTTTTACCGCGTTCGCATTAGCTCACCAAGGCCATTGCTCTAGTTATAAATTTTGCGAAAAATTGCTTTACTACCTTTAACCCGTTTTCTGGTCTATTTTCGAAAACGGTCCCATTTTGACACGTAGAGAGGGCAGAGAGCGGTCGTCCGCAACTGGGGCTGCTAAAATAATTTATTACGTCGAACCGTAACACAGAAGGTAAAGATCTCTTTCCTAACTGTTACAGTTTAAATCGAGTATCCATTGTACGAAGCAAATGGCCTCCATATTTTCAAATTTACGGTAACTACCCATACCTAGAATGCCATACTGCTACAGTTTAGAAGAGCTCCATTGTGCGTATGGGTACACTTTTCCCAATTATTTTCAGGCTTACCTCATTTCCGTGAAAGTTACAAAACCCTGACGTACCAAGTTCCTCCCAGTTCAGCGAAGTCTCAAGCTTCCTAAACCCACAACTTCCAACAACCCCCTCCATCCAGTACCAAACATCCAACAAACTACCAACAAAGAACTGGACCAACGCAGGGAATTACAAAGTAAAAATCTTATTTCATCCCCCTTTATTAATTTCTATAAAAAATTAATATGAGCCCGTAAAAATCAAAGAAGCTCACGCACGGCCACCCTGAAGTACCAACCTTAGGGTTTGGATTCAGGCCAAGTGCGTATACACATATAAAAGAGGCATGACGTTATGGCTTAATGCAAATTCCAGCAATAGCGCTGATGAACATCGGTAGCCTTTGCTTCGCCCTTTTAGTAATGTATTTTTGAGCGGTGCACAAGGTGAAGTAAGCCGATGAGCAAGGTGAGTAAAGAGGAGGGCGTCTTTGGTGGTCTTGCCACAAATTCATCCGCGTCACATTAAAACGAAGAGGGAGGGATGCAACCAGGGTGGTGGTAGAAGCGGCGGATCCTGGTACTATACGAAAGCCAAGGCTTTATGATTAAAATTACGATACTTTTATGTTCGCGGCTAACTGAAAGTTAATGCGCCGTCAAATCATCTCCGTAGCCGTGCAGCAGGTAGCTACGCCATATTCCAACAGTGGGCGTTTACCGGTACCCGGGATACGTATAAAACACGATAGTTTTAAGGTTTAACGCTTCGTGGGATTCGTGGGTGAGTGAGAGAGTTAGAGAGTCTCTAGGTTTTATAGAAAAATTTCAACCTGTGGTTTGTCAGCTGAATTTCGTTCATCAGCCGACTAATCGGATGGGGCGGAGTTCTCATTTCGAGTGAAAGCAAAATAGAGAAAAGGGTTGAAAAATATTAGATGAAAAAAAATTTAATTTTATATTTCGACTGTGTGGGATATCTATAACTGTAAGCATGATACTGAACCGTAAAGATACTCATATATGGTATTTCTTAAAAAATGATTAAACAGACACTCGAGTTGAAAGGGTTGTCAGGGTGGAAAAAGGTATTATAGAAAAGGGAAAAATATGTCAGGAATACTAGAGCTACCGGTTAACTTTACAGTTAAAAGGTCAATTTTTTCTGCTACTCATTTTTTTTTTTCAACAGTCAGTGGAGGACTGGGGCGAACGGTAGACGTAGCGGTTCACCCTAGTTGTATGGTGAACCGTAAAGGGGTAAGATACCAGGAAAATAATAAAGTCAACCTTTGGAGTAGAGCAAAAAGTGACATATTCTTGAAAGCTAAACGTCTTCCTGTCCTGGTGAAATTCGGCAGTCCAAGAATTTACGAAGAAAGTTTTTCGAGTTTTTTTTTTCCATTTTTCAAATAAACCTCTTGGCAACCTAACTGTACACGCAACCCTTTTCATCCGGGGGTTAAGAAAAACAGTAAAACACTAAAGTCAAACTGGAAAATGACTACGTTAAGCTTCTACGTTTGGGCTGCAAGAAGGGGTACGTTTTTTTTCCACGGCTCACCCAGGTGATTCCGACTTCAAGCAACCCCTTCTTCACGGCGAAGAACCCTTTTTTTTTCTAAGCCAGTTATGGAATTAAAATTAGGGGTACCCTCCAATAAAGCAATATTTTGACTTCTGGCGTCGACGCTTCGTCGTGCTAGCAAAACCCTTCCGACTCGAATTTGTAAGGGTTAAAAAGTCTACCAACCCCCATAAAGATTCTGACTTTATATTTTTACCATAATTACCCCTTTAGCTAGGGAGCGAGAGAAAGACTGTACAACGAAGCAATGTGGCTCAACCGAAGCGAGAAAAAGGGGTGAAAAATAAAATAGAAATAGAAAATATCTACGAAACAAGGATATCCCGAAAAGAGCATAAATCTTTATTCCTCATTTTTATTATTATACGCTGTCAGCAAGTCACGGTACTTTCCGAAAATCGTGACGAGTAACAACCAAAAAAAAAAGAACCGTATTTTAACCCAAAAGACTGAATTTCGAAAAATTCCGAAATAACAACGAATACGGGACAGTAGCACAAACGGTGAATAAAACTTTTACCTTCCAACGTGTCGAAATCCCGCAGGTACTCGACAACAAGAAGATATTCCGTGTACCATGATATTTAGGTGGAACAGAAAAAAGTGATAAAAAGAAGAAAAACGTAAAAAAAAACAATACCGTTTTATCCCGTCAAAACTTTTACCATAAGAAACGCGCCACCGTGGAGGCGATTATTAAGTAATATCCCAAGATTCGTCGGTAAGGGCAATCCGTTTTGGATCAGGAAGTTTCGGGCCACACACGCGGGGACCGCACACACTGGACAGGGGCCCGCAGTGAGAAATTACATTTTTATATACGCAATCATCATACAGTTGCCGGCTTGCTCGTGGCACTGCCAAACCTTATTCTTCGGTACGCTTCCGTTTGCCTTTGCGAACGAAATGTAAATGAAGAAACAACAAGGCCCAGAGCGCAAATCTTGCAAGAATTGTCTGCTTTACAATTACAAGCGAAATGTATGGCCTTGGGCATAAGACCCAAATTACTTTGCAATTCGCATCGCTCCATATAAAATAAAATTACACGTTAAATTTGCGTGTGGTTTATATCAACATTTGATGGGCGTAATAAGAATTAAAAAAAAATTCAAGTCCCATTCTACAGATCCGCAATTGATCATCAACTTGCTGTTCCCATACCTGAATGATTCCAATTAGTGCTCATTATCACTCTTTCTTTTTAAATGCTTCAAATGCATCTATTCTTCCCTCAGTTTAATTAATGAAAGACAAGCTAAAAATATCTTGCAGAAAAATAAAAAGATAACCACCCAACGCCTCCCCGGGTGAAACCTACAGCACTATAAGGTTGCGCCTCGATGGTTCCCACGACTGGTTAACCTCTGACCCGTCGAACCGTCGCGTGGGCCGTCACTTGTTAAGTTAATACAGGCTCGCGACAACACACATGTTACGATCGCGGCGATCCTCGTTTCGCTGGCATAAAAGAGCCGAGTGACGTGACTATGACAGTGTCGATGCTGTCACGGCAATCGTGCCGCTATCGGCATTACCTCCCGGTATCCTTGCGAAGGATTGTTTCTGTGTCATGCCGTGACGCAACCAGCATGTCACGCCTTCTTCTTTGACTTGGAATATTAAATTAGCTATATGCACGATTAGATCCGTGTAGGTATTTATTGAGAGGCTGTAGTGGATAGGCATGATGGATGCTTTAGTAGGATTTTGATTCTTTTGTCAACTGAAAATCATCGGAGACTTGTACCTGAGATAAAACCCGTGTAGTATCTGAGAAAGACAGAAATAAAATAAAATCGACAGAAAGATCCCAACACGCTATATATATATATATATGCATATATAGTAGCACTCAGTATGAGTAAGAGGCAAAGTTTTTAATGAGTGACTTAGGGAAAGTCTACAGAGACAATTAAAAGTGAACGACTGGCTGAGAGAGTTTATTTTCAGACTGGTTTAATTACAAGGGATCTCCTCCACCCTACTAAGTAAAACGGAACAATTCGTTTCTATGCCGGAACGAACTGACTCACTGTCGGTGTTTTAATCAATGTAGTTGATCTTCAGGAGTGACGTCAGAGAATGCCGTCATCACCAATGACGGTCCCACACTCGATGACCTTAGTAAACCCTGTTCGAGGAAGAGGATTGGGTTAGTTATGTGTAAAGAGAAAAATTGAAGGAGTCTCTCTGTAGTGTAGAAAATTTTATAATGCATCCAGACATAGTATTATACTCTGTGCCGTGTTCGATTCAACGTCTAATTGCAAGATAGCATAATGGACGCGTAGATAATAGAGCTTTGATTTTTGGATTCCTTCACAGTACTATTAAAAGACGTCGGTATTCAAGAGGTATAGGATAGAACTAAGATGGGCAGAGTAACGCATGGTTATAAATATCAATTATACACTTGGTAATTCCCCCGTATTACCATAATTCCTGGGCGGAAAAAAATTTATGTGGACCACCCAGTACGGCGGGGAGGGGGTTGAACCGAAAAGAAGCTGACGCTACCGACGCCGAGCGACGCTGCCGAGCATAGTGAAACGTTGCAGCGCCCGCGGATTTAAAAGAGCCAACGTTCAAGATACCCCCTTTATATACTTGCGATCGTTAAAAGCCTTTAAACTGGAAGATTACACGAATTAACTATGCAAATCGTGTTGTCACCACGAGGCGATGTACGAGCAGTCACACAAGGGCTGCAATCTGCATAATCATTGTAACGTGCCGCAGTGATTGTAGGTGGTAAAAGCGCCGGGAAGAACAAGTGGCGAGAGGATTGATCGACCTTGGGTTAGATTGCTTTTGCAAATTGCGTACAGATTGATCGATCTCTGACGATTATCGGCAGCATCCACGAGCTGCTTTATTACGATAGATGCTGAGAAGAAAAAAACATTTTTTTTGAAATTTTTTATAACGCCTAATAGGGAACGTGGATTTGGGTTCAAAGGTCATACGTGCACAAAGTAGTTTGCTGTAGTGTATATACATAGGTATATATATGGTGATGATTGAAGTGGAATGAAAGCATTTGGGATACCGAAGTGAAGTAGCCTAGCAATCTTCGTAGGTTTGAAAGGCAATGGCAGGCACCATACATGAGAGCATGATTGTCCTCATAATTCAATACGCGAAGCATAATATCCAATTAGGCCGAATAGATTCTAATTTGGCCGATTGAGGGCTGCCGCGCAATCTTTATTCCGCCAGTAATTGAGGCTACTGGACAGGCGAATAGACGGAACGGACGGACAGAAACGGACGGACGAACGGAACCGGCCGTCGGCGGATGCACAGTAGCTGATTATTTTATATTGAAGCGGCCACTCCGTGTGAGCGCGATTGAAACAGTGAGTGGCCATCATCGTCCGATCCTCATGCCGAAGCTACTGCTTGGGCAATCATGGCGATTCCATTACGGGCGAACAGGCTTCAGAGTAAATACTGATTACTTACAAAAAATAATACCCCTCCTATCCTCCCTCATCATCTCGCCTACCCTTCGTAACCCATCACTAACGCTAACGTCAATCCGTTTGAGATTCGTTCGACGAATTGAGGTCGTCAATCTTTGTTTTGCCGGGGACCCTAATATTTTCGTACACCTACTTATCGTTAACTTACGATTCCAGGTAAGCCATTAAGGATATTCATAGTTGATTTTACTGTGGATATAAACAGTTATACACTGAAAGAGCACTTACGCGATGATGAAAAATAATTAATTTCAAAGCGCCATTGCGATTCTTCGCTCTGTTCGCGTGTTGGATATTTTTTTAATGACTTAACTTAGGTTAGGTTTTAGAAATTTTTCTTCTCTCGCTTTTCTTAGCGAATCGAACGTTTCTTTAGGATGATCGTCATTAGCATCTGAAACTGTCATCCCTTTTCTCTCAGTGTAAACGTCACACCGCACTTCAGCCCTTCGACTAATATTTACTCATGGGAATAAAGCGTGGGATAGGGATTGGTAAGGCGCATTTGCAAGCCCCACGAGCTTAGAGAAATTATCATATTATTTCTATTAGACAGTTCGCTACCCACAATTAACGCGGTCGTCTCAGAAAATTAACGAACCGAAACATGCAAGTGTGGCAACGGTACAAACCCTTTTCACCCTTCCTTTACCTACTTGCATTTTTTTTCTTCTTTAGACATGTATAGAGAAAACCTGTTCGCTGTTAGAGTAAAGAAAAAAAGAAGAAAAAAATTTGTCCAGTTATATGTTACCCAAAGGGGCTTTAACAAAGTGACAGGATTTCTTAGAGATGGGGATCTGTTTTTGTGTCATAGTCGCTTCTGCTAATTGATGCGAATAGCTTGGCGACTTAGGGCGCTACGGATAATTAAAATTATGCGAATGATACGTGACAAAAAGGTACAGTTATCACACGAAATATATATATAAAATTAACGCGTGATACAATCTGCGTGTAGCTCAATTGAATTTACGATTTCCAATAATTCTCTTTCTTCTTTTATGTGAATACCTATGAATACTGATTAATCGCTACCTTATATTCACAGTTAGAAAGTGTCGAAATTCGAAATGAAGTCAGTACAATCATCTGATACGAATATCGATGACTAATTGGGTACCATAATTTCCGAGAAATGGTCTTTCGGTAGCGTTAAGCGATGAGAATTATTTCGAAAGTCATCAAACGAATGGGACAGACGATAGCATGGCATCATTCATTGCTTTGCGTAATTCATGAATTTTCCCATGGTTCGCCAGAGTCTCGGTATATACCTACAGAAATAACCGATTGATTTCCATTCGATATTCAAACGACGATCATCATTAGACACACCTGATACTCTCGGGTGATTCTCACGTTCAGGAAGGCAGCCGGCGCGATAAAATTTGATGTTTCGGCGTCTTGTTAAACCGCCAGAAATTAACATAACGCATAACACATCGTTCCCAGATACTCGTAGTATCGACAGACAGTCAGGGAGAGATACAGACGGGAAGATGCTGCCAGGTATTTCAGTGTAATAATGCGTATTCTTCAATATCACGCCTCCGCGATGGGACACGTCGAGTTTCTATCGATCGACAAGACGCCCGTGTATATACCGTGACAAAATGGCTTTGCCGTAGTTGAAAAAAGAATAAAATAAAATATGCCTAGCCTTAACGGTTACATGACTTTTTAATTACATGCCTGAGGAATATTTCATGCGATAGCGTTATAGACGCCTGCCTATACAAAACCAAGAGGATTCAGTCTTTTCAATAGGCGAACGATAAGTCGCTAAGATCTTCCTGGGAATGAAGCTTGAGAAAACGACGACGACATTAACGGTGGATAAACTGTGGAAAAGTGGAAAGGAAGTGGAAGATAGGAAACCAAGAGAAATGGGATAAAAGGTAAGAAGCGCGAGTACATATATATATATATATAAACGCTTTAGAAGGCTGTAAGATCAAAACAGCAATTCAATGGCGACCCACAGGACTCCTTTCCATATGAAAAAGGATTCGTCTATCCATCACGCGACGCATTTAATTAATACGAGTGCGACTCGAGAGGGGGAAAAAAAATCTATTCGAAATTTCTGACTATTCCTGATTCTCCCCCTTGCCGTATTATACGCAGGTCTCTCTACCGGGATGCTGCTATTGGATGGTATGACGGCGCTCTTTGAAAAGGGCCAAATAAAATTATAATAAGACCTCGATTAATTTCCTAGGGAACTCCGGTAGTCGGCGAGACGCGTACTAAAGCCAGGACTTGAATAGGCTTACGGCACGGGATATACATATATATATACACACTATACAGAGGATCCTCTATTTCTCTTGCTTCCTCCTCCCCTGCCCCTTGGCCCCATACTGTACTCCTTCTAAAGCCAGAAGAATCCTTGAATCGACCGGCGTTGAACGAGACGCCTAAGTGCAAGAAGTAGAATCAACGGTCATTAATATTGTCGGATTACGCGGCCTCCGGGCATTAATCCCCCTAAGACGGAATCCTATTTCACGTTTGATGCCTTAAAAGGGGCTTGTTTTTGGAATGCTACTTTCATTAGAGGCGTTCGCGATCGTAGAAAGAAAATACATTCCCATCGAGACGCCAGGTAGTTTTAACAATGACGTTTGTGAATGGTGTCGTCGAGCAATTTCTCACAGTTTAAAACAATCAGTGAAAAGGCGGGTAAATTCAAATTTTACCAGGCACACGTACGCCTTGCTTATTAGGACTTTCTATTTTTACCTGAATGAACCCAAAAGAGGATACGGGGACGCTCGTGCTCATGGCTGTATTCAAGTAGTAAAATTAATTCTGTCAACAGCTTATTGTCAACCGTCATTTTATAGTAGGTCGTGCGAATATCTTTTATTACTGGGACTGGAGTGACGGCTGGTAGTGTCGCACGTTTCCGTTTACCGTCGTTTGTTTTTGTAATAAATATACGAATTATCTTGGTCCTATGAATAAACAAGGTACGGATTCTTTTATTGTGCGGAATTTGATACAGCGAATATGCTGGCTCGATATCAAGAGTGAATTATGTATCATCCCTGATATATAAGTCTTTTCAAAGAATTCTCATGAGTGTGCCTAACCTTGCGTATTAGCCATGAAAATCCCCTCAGCGGGGGGCACTGCATATCTCACGCAAGAAGGGCCCACACATTCCCGCTTGCGGAGGTGTAAAAACAGCCTGCGATTACAACGCGTCTAGCCGCGTGGGAGTGAATTACCTGCAGCGATACATCTACTGTCCACGATTTTACGGCGGCTTTAACATTTTGCAACGTTACACTGGACGACATATACGACAATCTCAAATAGGATCCCAATGAATTCTCTTACTAAGACAAGAATACAAATAGTGCAGATAAAATAATCCCTAGTAACCTTGAATCATCTGGGAAAAAATGTTTTTTTGCATTGGTAAGAATTTTGCAATGTGTATTATTATTATTGTTATATATATATATCTTGTAGAAGGAAAAATGAGATATGAGATATATCTTCATGGCGAATCACGTATGGTTGCCTCTTACTTAACCAAAAGTAAGCGTCGTGTCTCATCCGCAGTACTCAAATATGGAAGACCCGTTGGTTGCACGTGCCAATAAGGTGGGCAACCTGATCTGAAACAAATGAAGTGCAAATTGAACATGGTGAGCCGCAAAAGCAAAAATTTCCTTGGACGAGATGCTCGGGCGTATAAGTAACTGGTTCGGACGTGAGATGCAATGCGATACTCCTGCGGCACTGAAGATCCTACGTCAGTGACGTCACTGACCAAAAACCAAACCAGACGTGTGGTTCCCTCGCGTACGTCATGTATCACGATCAGGAATTCTTTTATCGGATGAAATCATATTGAGGTCGCTGTCATTGGGGATTTATATTTTATAATATTTAGCGAATATAAAATACAGTATGAGGGGGATGATAAGTCATCGATATAGTATATGGGTTTGTTGGGGTAAAAGGTTTGAGCTTTTTTGGTTTCCGTAGATAATTTTGTTTGTAGCCTTACTTTAAAGAGTTTTGGCACGCGTACGCCACGTTTTGTGATTTTGAGAAACCCTTTAAAAAAATATGACGGTATAAAGGGGTATATTTGAGTGGGTTATGAAGAAAGGATCGCTGATCACCCATAAAGGGGTTGTTCCTTAACAGGGTTCAATTGCAACCTCTAATCCTTTTTAAACCGCCTACTTTGGAACTTGAGTTTGGATACTTTGGCAAGGGGTAAAAAAGTTCGCAACCCTTTTATAACCCTTAGTTGTGGCAGGATGGTTGGTAGAGTTTTGGTAGACGATTCATAAAGGGTGAAAGGGAAATTTTTGAAAGTTTCGCGACGGACGCCGCGAGGACGAAGTATGGTTTTATGACTTCCGTCTGGTTCGTGGGGGATGGTAGTGGTAAAAAAATAACCCTAAAAATTATCGCGTTTCTCGGTGAAAGAGTTTTCACCCGGACGAAGATTTTTCAGCGTTTCTTTACGACAATTCTTTTCCCTTTAGGAAAACCTGAGTGGGTACTTCTTCTTCTACCCTTTTACAATCCTTGCCAACTTGACCCTTCCAAAGTTGCAGTTCTTTTTTTATGATTTTACCACCCCAAATAGATTCGAGTAACATTTTCCCTTGGAAGAGGAAAAAAAAACTTCAACAACCCCTTGAGGCAACGAGGTGCTTTTAGCGAAAAAATATTGCCGTTTGCAAAATTTCTGTGGTTTGGGGGATATAGCTATATTGCCAAATTACCCCTACCACTAAATCTACTCCTTTAGAGTTCGCCATTTTTTCGCTCACGAGCCAAACTAGCGGTTTTTATGGCAGCTACAAGTTTTTATGACTTTCACCAATGAAGCTTGTACGTAGCAAATGTTGCAAAAATTAGCATGAACGCTTTATGTAATACGTCTAAAATAATATAAACGTACGGCGGGGTTTTGAAAATTTCTATAAATTTCTCACGAGTACAAAAAGCTTGCAATTTCGAAAACAAATAATTTGCAACGTTGACGTTTGCTAATATATTCGAGAGATACTCAAAGTGAAAGAGTGCGATTCGCTCTGGTCAAGGGTGGACCATAAAGGGTGCACACCGAAGGCCACCGTAATCCATCAAATTTACAACCGCCATTTGCAAATTCTCCTTTCGCAAAGGCTTAAGGATTTGCCAAGGTCGGTGCTCGTCTGCGTTTTACGATTTAACCCTAATTAAAGAGGTAAGCTCCTCGTGCAGTTTAGGACATCCAGTGACCCCCGTTACTTTCTGCTAGCAATATTTAGCAAACTCTTCCTAATACCTTCGATAGCAATGGTATTTATTTTGGGAAAATTTCAAGGCCTCCCATTGCCAATTCCAGCAGTGCAAAAGTTTTGCAACATAAAAAAAGAATGCATTGCACATAAAAACCATCAACTAATTATAGAGAAATTCATGAAATAAATGCAAAATTCTGATACGAAGACTCCATTTTATAACGGGATAAATAATATAATATGATTAAAAAAATTATATAATTAAATTGACATACAGAATATGGTAGAAATTAGTACAATAGTTCTTGACAATTCCTTCGCAATAAGCGGTGACCTGCTGAAATTATTGCACATAATTATTCCAACCAGGAATTTCGCCACGCGCCCACAACCCTTTTCTCAGGCTGAACCCTTTTCCCTAGGATTCAACCCTTTCACTAATCCTCCACCAGTAATGATTACTCTGGCCAGGATAAACCCCCTGATGACAAATGAAATAGCAATAAATCTACGAAATTCTAGACGGAATTAATTTGGGCAAAACGAATGTTTAGATGTTAACAACAATTACTAATTATTAAAAATGTCTAGTGAGCTATTAAACAATTGTTTTCTAATATGTGTACATTGGCTATGGATTCAATACAATAAATGGTTTGCCATTTGCAAAATATATATAGTCCATTTACTATTCAATAGCACATTCGTATACAGGATTTTCATTTGCTGGGCATTTCTCATTCATGGCAGTTTAACCAGTTTTGAAACTCGATGCTATTGTCCTATTACTTTTGTATAACAATTAAACAGTAGCGCGTATCAAATTCACACCACCACAATAAATCTCGAGGCATTTACACAGAAAATGGCAAAGTATATCGAAAGGGGTAGAATAATGAAGTTCTCTATGGTAGCAGGTAAAGGGTTGTGGACATACGAATTGGAAAGGGTTGCAAGTTGAGAATCACCCCACAGCCCATTGAACGGTCAGTAACCCTCGAAGGGTTAACAGCGTCCAATTAGGTGGAGCCATTTTTTGCGAAAAAGGACAGACGGTAGATTTTTTATAAATTTTTTCCACATAGTTTTCCATTTTTTTATTCGAGTAAGGGACAATTTTTTTAAAGCGTCTCCATGCGTCAACATGGTTTTTACCCTATACAAGTTTCTCGATAACTGTTAGAGAGTTTCAACCTTTTTGTTCTCAAAAAAAAATTTTGAGTTACTACACTTTTGGTTTACCAGAATTTTTAAGATTTATTTTAAACGGGGTGGGTACACTGTTTACGAAAAATGTTAAAATATGGCGCATCCTCTTCATTTTGAAATGCTAAACACAATCATAGCGTGACTAGCAAAATACTTACCTCACGTACCAGTATAAAGATTTCCAAAAAAAAGTGACTAAAAAAACCAGTCTTCCAGAAAAATACAATCTCGTAGACATATATCTTTCAGCACTCGGCTCTGTAGGCACTGCTGCTCGTATTTCAACGATTTTCATCTTTTCCAACACGAAACGATCTTAAAGGTGCGACATTCGTAAAATACTCGAGCGATTTTATCGCGATTTCAAAAGGAGCGAAAGAATGTTTCGTCCTTTCCAAAAATCGTCCAAACTCTACGTCAGTACGATATTCTATGCTATAAAAAATTCTATTAATCCTTCGTACTGCGCAGATCCTCCAAATGCTCTCTTATTGCGACGCAACGTGTAATAAAGGTACAAAACTCAAACTCTAATCTGATATCTGAAGAGAACTCGAGCGAATATTAATGTACACAGTTGGCTGCAGGCAGAAGTCTGGGCCAGTGCCGCTCACTGGCTTTTATCCGGCCACCAGCCGCGTCGTACGTAATGCCTGGCACCCCATAAAGCTAATGAGTCATGGGTTCATGGGGTCCATAGGTCCCAGCAACAGGTGGCAGCACGGACTACCGAGATACCCCCGTATAAATGGAGCGTGAGATCACGTGCCACATATGCATGTCTATACTTATAGTATAAAATAGATAGTAAAAAAAGCTCATAATAAAAATAACCATAAACTTTAACCAAAGATAAATTATTGACAATCAGTAAATTTATATTAATTTCCTAAAGGTTACCATTAACTTACATTGAATAACTATCGTGAAGAGATAATTCTTACACGCTCATCTTCCGTCGATCCGTTAAGAAAAAGTCCATAGACAATAACGTAATTAAAGAATTGACAGATCTACTTATCACTGTAGCTATCGATATAAAAGTCTATAGATATCGTTACCTTTATTATTTTTATCAAAAGAGCGTCTAGACTAAACAAAATTTTCCGTCAATCGGAGGGCATGTGTCTGTCATCGAAGCTCTATCAATTAGAAGATGATAAGACAAAGCTCTATAGATAATATTTGTAGGTCGATCACGGTGCATGAGGCATGGCGATTGTTGAAGATCGCGACACGTGTACGACCAAGGACTTTGCTTTCTGTCTGGAACAATAATATTTAACGAGTCACGTTCTCCGAGCGTCTATCGATCAATAAAAGCATCAGTGACTCGTTCGCCGAGAGTCGATCCCTCTCCAATCTTTCCTTCCGATGCTGTGATGGTCGATGCTGCAGCAGAGTATCTCCCGTATCTCGTCTAAGCGAGAAACGTTCGGCGTGCATCCGCCAGATGGTAGCACAGTACCAGTGCACCAAAGACCATCGGGAATTCCCTAGTGTCCTCAAAGAATACCATTCTTCCGAATCTTAGAGTTCTAGTGATAGATAGGTGCCCACGTGCCAGGAAGCACGCGTGATAAAAGTACTTAACATTGCTATTCCACATGAGCACCGTATTGTAATTACAAATTAGAATTTCAAGTCAGACGAATGATCCTTCTATGAAATAAAATCGACAAGATATATCTGTCGATAAAATGACTTATCTATATGGTTCCATTCATACCGTCTAGACTGTCATAATTATCGATAATTATCGAGATTGTCTTTAGAGATAAATGTATATTTTTAGCCGATTCCTTGTAGTTTGTCGAAAATCAAAATTTCCTCTTACAACTCTCGTAGATAATTTTGAAGACAAAATTTAAAGTGAAAAAGCGCCACGTGTATTAGTAGAATTTTTAGTAAAAAGATTCTGATGACGCATAAGCGTACTGCCTTCCGCGCACGTGATTCAGGTCTAAATAAATTCGACTGACTCCAACAGGTAGTTCCGTGCACTAGCACCACCAATAGCCAGGTTGCCTCTCTGTCTCTCTCTCTCTCTCTCTCTCTCTCTGTCTTTAGCGTATATCGTAGACCCCCCACTCCCTTTGGAGTCCTGAACCGTCTGAAGTCTCAAGCTCGCCGTCCCACGCGCCGTTCCTTCACCGAACAGACAGAACGGTCAGACGCTAGAAGTCGAATGACGATTTCGCCCCACCACCCACGTACGCACCGCGTGCGGCACGCTCGGATCTCTGGTAGTTGAGTAGTGGGGGAAGACTCATAGCCAATAGGGAACCGTCTGTCGCGCGCCGAGTCGAATCCCACCGCTGTGATTGGCTCGAACATTTCTGTATCGCTCCTGCGCCGCGTCCTGTGTCGCGCGTCGTTTCGTTTCTCGGGAACGCACTCATGCACATATACAAATACTCCTTTCCGTACCTTTTTAAAGCTGAGTGTATATCCTTCTCTCCTGGGAGAAGACTGTGCATCTCGCACCTCCTACGAAATCTTGAAACTTTAATATTTTTGGGACATGCATCGCTTCAGAATTTTACTCCAAAAATTTACTAGGCAAATTTGACAGATTTTATTTGGCACTTAAACTGATTTTGGGGAAACACTTTTTTGGCAATTGGTGGAATTTTTTATAGTGAATTTATTTGATTCTTTCTTTAAATGTACGGATATAGAGTACTTTCTGGATAGTGTACGGGGTATAGTAGGGATAGTGATAAGACGTGAGAAACATACCGTAATCTTGAGTGAGAAAAGAACGCGTGACCAGTCCTAGACACGTGTTTCGAGACAGAGTCTATATCAGATAGTCTGGGGCCACTTGGCTATTTTTGACGCACGTCATATAAGCCTATGACGTAAGTGCGTATACGTGAGCAACCGTACGGTGACCAACATTGGACTGATATCCAAATAGTTGCTAAACGGCCATTATCGAATTCGATCACGAATAAATGTGGTCGATTCTAATGACTTTTTCATAAGCGATTGTTATGAACGGGCTAATTAATAAGTGGAAAGAACGGCGATTGCTGTCCGTTATTAGGTACGCATTGTCAACGCTTACGTTATGGGGACTCCCCATTTCCTCGATGTGATATTCAGTTAAGCACTCACTTCGACCTTGACAACTATCGTCTGACGTTATTATCACTATGATAAAAAGTAGACTATTACGATGTACATAGAATAGTTAATTACTGGAATATCTAATAAATCTAACAATCACTTCGGAATCTATATTCTTACGTAAAATTAACCCCGTGAATGCACACTGGTGCTAATTCGCACTAGAAATATACAGCGGGGTTAAAAAACAGCAGATCTCGTAAGTCTTAATTATTTTGAAGTACAAGAAATAAGGGCAAAAGTATCGAAGCTATGGCGTAATATGAAAATTTGGTGAAGCGCAGATCAATAAGTAACAGCAACGTGCCCAAGAGGATTTAGAGAGGCTTCCTGCTCTAAACCCTTCAATTAAAGGCAGACACGCAAGTCGCAAGGCCCACGGGGGTCCCGCTCGACCGTGGGCCCGTGAGTCCCGATGGTGGGGTAGTTTTCTGGTAGTGGGAGAAGCGACGGCAGCCTGACTATCGGAATTTCGTAGTGGGGATAAGACCATGGGTAAACCGTCACGCGTTTCCCCCACTGCTTGGGGCTTCCCCTTCCACTGATCTTTACCACCTCCACCGCCATCAGCATAGAGCATTCCAACGCTGGCCACACTTCAGTGAGGAGATAGAAAAGCTTCCGAACTCACCGAATCAGTCGAGCACTGACGCGCCTGGCGAGAGGTCGAGTTTGCGATCTTTCGTTGGAAAATTCACGAGAACTTATCGAGAGACACGTTTAACTCTTTTGAATATTATACCCGATGCATATTATTATAGACCGGGTCTAATATACTATAACTACTATATAGATAATATATTAAATTGTAACAAGTATTAAATACATCACTTGGGATTATTAAGAAGAGTATCAGCAGTGCAGCCAGTGCATAGATATACTTGGATTACCTGTGTTGTGATTTATCCAGTGGATTCAAGATATCCCTTGAATTTTGTGACTAGTAAGAAATTATAATGGTGACCGGTGTGGGTGCTACGATGCCGACTGGCGGTGTCACGGTCGGTTCTACACCACCTGCACAACACGTGCCCCAGGAGGCTGGACAGCCTCCGGCACAGACAGCTACGACTGCTACGAGAAGATCTGGGGAAAATCGACGGGTTAGTGTCTTGATCTAGAGACTCAATATTTTATTGGGTTAATTAAATGTGATGTGTAACATGATGATAGGATAGGGTAGTCAAATCAGCCGGGGATACTTTGGGGAGATCGGTATATAGTAGCGTAATGCACTTTTACACTATTGAGATGGTGTGAAGATTTTTCATGATTTTTGTCAAGAGCGAACATTTTTTGACTCCAAAATATTTGCATTTAGTTGATTCGAAATGATTGATATCACATCGACTTCCGACACTTATACTCTGAACGGGGTACGGTGCAGCTCCTACAAAATGAAATTAAAAAATTGATATATAATTGAAATATTCTAATCTAGATACAGTAGATTGTATACTATATCATTTGTATGAACCGATTTTTCGGTTTTATATATATTTTATCGGTGTATATTTTTTTTTAGAATTTTATAAAATTTCTATAACATGAAGTTATTCGCGATCGTGGTTTATTCTTCAAATCAACAATAAATGCATACGTGCAGCAATAATTTATTTATTGAAATATTACTATCTTACGTGTTCTAATTTTAGATAAAAATTCAATATTGGTCTTCAGTGAGTTTTCATATGAGCGTTTTGAAAAACTGTTCGCGGTATGCTGTTACATGACGAATATATTCGAACAATGCGAATTTTAGATAAAATTTAAAAAGAAATGAAATTTTATTCCTATAGTAGCATATACACGCAAATTCCATATCATTCTGCGGACTTCACGAAAAACAGCCCGACTAACTTGTCACTATTTTTCTGATTACAGAGCAATAAGCCTATAATGGAAAAAAGACGTCGCGCCCGTATCAATAACTGTCTGAATGATCTGAAAACCCTGATCTTGGACGCAATGAAAAAAGACGTAAGTATTTTATCTAAGTAACTTACTGACCGCCAATACTATTGCTATTAATCATAAAATACAATGAAGGATGAGTAATGGAACGCGAATACGAGATAAGAATTTATGCCGAATTCGCAACATTCTTGGAAAACATTAAACAGTCGATTAATCAAAGTGCATTCTGTTCAAGTGCAAACTGAACGACCCGAACTAACCGTATCCTCTTATCTTAATGTTACAGCCAGCAAGACATTCCAAACTCGAAAAGGCCGACATCCTCGAGATGACCGTGAAGCATCTCGAGACCCTACAGCGTCAACAGGTCGCGCTGGCCGCGGCAACCGACCCGAACGTTCTGAATAAATTCCGCGCCGGATTCACGGAGTGCGCCGGTGAGGTTGGCAGGTTTCCCGGATTGGAGGCGTCGGTGAAGCGTCGCCTTATGGCCCACTTGGCATCCTGCCTTGGACCGGTAGAGAACAACTCCGGGGCACAGTCTGGTCAGCAGCCAGTGCAACCAGCACCACCCACGACTCAGCTCCAAGTGCATATACTACCCCAGGTGGACGCCACACCAAGAATCCAGGTGCAACAATCGAACGGGATCTTCTTCACGAACGCAAACGGCACAGGACTTCAACTGGTTCCTACGAGATTGCCTAATGGCGACATCGCCCTTGTTCTACCGGCTGGCGCTAAAGCGACACCAGTGGCTTCACCTTCCTCATCGCCAGCACCAACATCCCCTCTACCAACTCTCATTCCAATCCCCCAGAGAACAGCCAGTACCGCATCGGCATCCTCCTCGTCCTCGTCCACGTCATCCACCTCCACCTCCGCGGCAAGTCCAATTGCCTTTGAAGCGCCACCAGCCACCTTCAGGGAGCAGAGTCCGGTGTACACAGGCAGTGCCAGTCATAGGGACGTCGCCACATCCCCCGCCAATGGATACACCAGCGATCCAGAATTCGATCCCCGTGTCTACAGTCCACCACTGCAGAAACCCCTGGCACTGGTCATGAGGAAGAGTGTGGTACCCGAAGTGGAGGAGAAGCCCTGGAGGCCGTGGTAAAAGGAAACAAAGAAGTGGAGGAACGGAAAGGTCGAAGGAGAAAGGAAACTGAAGAGTCAAAAGAAAAGAAAAATAATGAAGGACGATTTGTGGAAAGGAATCCTGGAGTGAACTCTTTTTTTTCCTTTTCTTTTTACTCTTCTTGAATTTATCCTCGACGTCGTCACTATTTCTGGCACGGAGACAATGCGGGACGAAGTTTCCATGACTGAAGAGTCCAGAAATGACGCGACGTTTTGGGCTGTTTTCCTCTTCGTTTTATTTTCTCTTTTGGGGGATGTTTTTATGACGTCTTATTTATAATGGGCGTTCACTAATGGCCAGTAGCCTATGAGGCAGTGCCTTATACAGTGCCTTGTACATATTCGTCGATATTTCCGAGCATTAATTGTACATTTCATTTTTGTTTAACTGAACCCTTGATTTTCTTTTACCATGATCCTTACTTATCCCAAATTTTTATTGAGATCCCTGTCGTACCTTTCCATTTACCTCCTTCCATCCCTTTGTATATAAAGCTATAAGTATGTATTTTAAGTGCCTTACGCAACAAGAATCACCGAGGTCTTCCATTCTGTTTCTTGTACGTAAAAACGCCAAGCAATGTGTATAACGTTGTAACTATAGAAACATAAATGCGTTTGTAATTAATTTCCGATACGACCTATCTCGTAAGACTAGTTGTTAAGTACGTGAATGTGAGAAAGCGAGAGTTATTCGAGAGAGAGAAAGAGAGATAAGTTGAGAGAAAGAAAAATGTGCGGAAGTATGTCTTATTTATATTTATGAGTGCAAAAGATTGAGTTTATAATTCCTGTCTATTGTCAAGATAGAAAATCACGCTTACTACTATAAGAGTGTCAAATAAATATTGATCTCTTTATTAATACTTAAATCCTGTGTCTTAAATTTCACTCTCATCCCTTCCGCAACATAAAAAAAATATTTCTTACCAACTGAATTTTATAAAAAAAACAAAATTTTTTCTATTTTTTCAACATACTCTAACTGCATATTTCAAGCCGCGGTATCCAATTTCTAGACAGGGTGCTAGTTTCTCTCCGTGAGATCAGTCACGGTGCATCTCCTGTAAGCAACTGAGCAACCATCCAGCTCCGTGCTGCCGCCATGCGGAATATTCCTAAACTTAAGGACCCCTTAAACCGATCCCCACCACCCCCGGAAGCATACCTGAAATGCAAGGGCCTGAAAGGGACTTCTCAGATTTCGAATACAGGTCCCCGAACACCGTGATGCCCAAGAGCCTGCTGCCGCCTACCGGAATCTCAAGGAACATCAAAAGTTTCTCGGTCACTACGATACCCAAATTATTTGTAGGATCCACCGACATAGTAACCAGCAAACGGAACACTATTGTTTCCTCAAAAATGCTTAAATGAATATAGATTAATCGAAATATTTGCATATAATCGTTATGCCAAATCCAAACGTCAGCAGCGACAACATCCATTTTAATCGGCCATTTGAATGCATATTCCTTATTTTCGGATATTATTCGCGCGGACGTGACCAAGTGAAACTTGGATACTTTTTTTCCTTCTCGTACGAAAAAAATTGTAATTCCGCATTAGACAATATTTATCGCATTATAAAACGGACCAATGAAAAGGTAAAGTATGGCACACCACTCGTTCTCTCTAATGTCAAGGCAATTATTTGCCTTGAACGCTAATTTTCAGAATCACGTGCACATACGAGTCAACCTATAAACACTATATATATATAATATATACATATAAAGATATAAGCAAGTATATAACTACTAGGAAGATCTTGTGCAAGAAATAATACCAACGTCTCCTGCACTCCACGTGAGGATCGTCATTCCGTCTCGAGTATTTCCATGGAAACGATACTTTAGATTAATCGCGTGTCTATCCTGTATTTTCCAACGTATATTCCAGTCACATTTCTACGCCTAATCACTTTCCTGGAGATAATTGTTCTTTCTAACGAGTAATTAATCGTACAACTCTTACTCATCAATGGTGCAATACGTAACGATTGCGATAAATAAGAACCTTAATGAAATATCGCAAGTATACGACGTCCTCGAATCGCCAATAATTTTCAAGTTTAGCATCATAACTGCGATGCATAATCGCAACCGGCAATCGCACAAATATGTGGCGCCTTTATGCCTCGGAAAAAGTTGACGTAGACACAATTGTTAATCTTATTAATTATTCATATAATACGAATTAGAAGAATGCCGATGAAAATCAACGAAATGAATTCGCATTTTTCTTTTTCTTTCGTACTGGTTTTACCTTATTCCTTTTTTTCTCACCGTCTCTATCTCTCTCTTAATGTGGTGGGGTCTGCATACGAAAACCTGAATATCACAGCTACGCTAATGATTTTCCCCGTAGGCAGTTCGGCATACCTACACGATGTAATTTCTGGCAAAGAAAAGCTCCCAGCACTTGGAATTTCGAATTATTTCAAATGACAAATTACCCAAGACGTCGTGACTCCGTGACTCTAGACAACGGGATGGGTTTCTGCATCCGTGCATCTCATCCCCGATGGAGGACGCGACCGACGTGGAATTCGTATTTGCGGAGATACGTCTTTAAAGACTTTATCACGTGTTACGTAAAATCACACTGGTAAACAACTTCTCGTTGCGATAGCGCAGAACTCTCGCAGATCTTTCTATGAGACATGTTAAATTCCTAATTATCACATTGATGCGAATCTAGCATATAGGATGCAAACGAAAGTCGTATCGAAGTTTTCAAGTAAATTTAGATTACAGGTTTACATACATTTTCTTTTATGCATACCTTAAACTTTTTTATGTTTTTTAATTATTTTTTACAAATTCTTTCTGTTCCGGTTATATCACATGTTTACTACACGGTTGACAGTTATTTGTAAATCGCGACCTTACTCCGTCTCTGTGTACACTCATCTTTATTTCTAATGGCGGATCACATGGAATTCGTACTAAACATGTTTTATCCATAAATTTTTACATCAAGCTTTGATAAACTTTGAGTTAGTGTTGCAGTAATTAGCGTGCAGAACGTAATAACTTGTATTTTATCTTGAATCGTACTAGATGGACTTTGCTCGTGTTTAATTTTGACAATCTATCTTTCAAATTGCAATATAATATACGATACTGAATCTTGTGTCGTATCAGGACGTTTGCGAACCACTGTTATAGTCGCCTTCGCAATTGAATTAAAGGATACCTTTTTTGATGAGACAATCTCGCGCCTACGGCTATGCATAAGCGAGATGCAAATTACACGAAAAAATTTCGCATCCCACCGAAATGACCAACTTCCCCATCACGCGTTCCACGAAAGAGTCGCATATGCTATTATCCACGGATTAAAGTGCACTAGAGAAAACATGAAAAAAAAATATTGAACAGACGCACAGACGAGTCACTTCAAAAATTAAAAAAAACATAAATATCTCCCCCAAAAGTGCAACTCGATAATTCATCAATCGCTAATTACTATAATCGCCAAACATAAATAATATAGCAGTTAAACTTTCTCCGCAACAAGGTAGCGTTCAAAACAATTCAAAATCGACAACACCATAACCTGTATCCTGTACCGTAAAACTCCAGCATGCTTCGAGTATGACGGAATCGGCATTTCTCAAAGGAAATTACAGTAAAGGCTGACGCGTCCTGGACGACCCAAAGAAATAGCGTTAATACTGTCTGTAATCTGTTTCCACAATGGAAAATCCTTAACGAGATCCGAACCCGCGCTAACGAGCAATCTTCGATCCGGACGGATCAGCTGGTTCGCAGAACGCTAACCTCGCTTCTACACAAACAAAATATATATACATAGGTGTTACATTGCTGCAGAAGGAATCGAGCTACCAGGAGTTTAGTAGTCCACGAACCGGACTGGTCTCGCCTGGCATACGTCGCGGTCGCGTGGTTTCAAGGACAAGGCAAGGTTGACACGCGCCGCGACTCGCGACTGCCAAGTGGGGGGTCTTATGTTAGCCTTCTCCTTACCCTGGCTGCGTCTCTTCTTGAGTCTCTCGGGTAGAGAGTCGCGCGACTCGTGCGACAGCTCCACCTTCTCTTTTGATTGAATATATAGAGAGGTTAGGTTAGGTATATCCCATTCGATTGGATACATTAGAAGATAGGTGGAATTACTAAGCAGACAATGTAAATTGAACGAGACGATTAGAATTCTTTTTCACTCGTCATACCCACCGTACTCTTTCAACTAAGTTTCATGGATTTTAAGGCGGCGCTTTAGATTGTTAAATAAAAATCTAACTAACCTTCTTATAGTAGAATGGATATGGCTAACAGTCTATTCTATTGTACTGGAGATAGTGGTTCCGGGTAAGAACCTGCTCTTCAACACTTGGATCTTTCTTTGGATCGTTCTATCCTCTGTGTTGGGAGTCCATTTTTATTCAGCTTCATATGTATATATATATATATAGGTACTGCAAGCTACTTCTATGCTGCTAGGTATGTACAGCGTTCGTTGCCTGGCTGATACACACTGTGTACTTTTATTTTATTAGATACAGAAGTTAACGCGGCAGGTGTTGCACGGGTTCCTTGTATCATACTAGATGTTGCCAGTGAACCGATATATTTCATAATAATTACAAAGAGTGAGTATAATACAGTTGGCAAAATATAGACGTCGCGTGACGTACGTTAAGTACGTAAATAATTCGAATAAAATGATTATTTATTCGATAATAAATTTTAAGGCTATTGACGCAAGTGGCGACCGAAACTAAACGTATTCTAACGTCACGCAAAAGGTCTTGTTGAGTTTTGGGGAAAACCATTGAAATCAATTTCGCGAGTGTTACGAGTGAGAAAGATGGATAAGGACAGATGGAATGAGTGTACGCGAGGGTACATCGCGAATGTTCTGCAATAATTGATACGCGCAGCGCAATAGACTGTAGTCGCGCGTGCAAAAGCAAATGCCGCCGCAAGCACAGCGACGCCGGGTATTATTTCGAAATGGCGCTTACAAATAATTGCATAAGACGCGCGTTGACGCCCGCGATAAAACTTAAAGGTGATTATCTCGTTTCTTGTCCGGCTCACCTTTCCTTGCCAGGAGTAAGCTAGGTAGTACACTGCTTACGCAATAGTGACCAGATAAATTCGTGTTCGAGTCGCGCCGGGGGCACCCCCCATGTTCTCTTTTTTTATCAATCCCCATATACCGCAACCTCGCCACCGGCTCGAAAACTAATACCTAATCATACAATGAGAAAAAGTATCCTTCGTATAAAAAGTCTAATCACGCACTAAGAAATAACACGGTTACCCTGTACTGCACGGTTCCGTGTGACGATCGAACCGAATCGATTCTCTCTTTGGCATTGGTTTAATTTGACAAAAACAATATATATATTGGGTGAATCGTAAGGAGGAATTTCGGGGGAAAAAATTTAGGTGGAGTTCGGGGTACTTACGTGCATTTAGTAGGTAATGGTATACGTGTGTCTTTTTTTGAATTTTTAATGTCAATTATACGGGACTTTTTATTGCCGAAGAATTGACATTAAAAGAATTGACATAGGGGAGGGGGGGGGGGGAATTTCTTTGTCTTTATTTTTGGATGATTTCATGTATACTCTATGTATTAGGTACCATTTTCTATGGAGGTGCACGATATTTAATCGAACCTCTTAGTCGTGCGTTAGAGACCCAGATTATGACTTTCACCCTGTTGGTATAAGCGTAAGGTTCGATGAACCTTGAGTGAGATACGACATTGTCATCCTGCATTGAGAAAAATAAAGCAAAGATGAAAGGCAGGTGCGACCTATTTGCTTCGGTGGTTGTCCGGGACTAAACTAAAGCTGTGGCCTATCTAACGGTCCATTACTCGAAAATGTCTTAGGGGGTCAAGCAGCCGGATAATTCTATGAATCTTTTCTGTCCTCCCTTATCGTGGGACGTAGGAGTATTTTTTCTTTAAAAGACTATAGCTTAGGTTAGGTCGAGATAGAAGAAGAAGACTTTCCACATGCGAGAGGTATCACCTGGATCAATTTTGGAAGTACCACAAAGAGTGGGTAGGCGATAGTGATAAAGATGGGTCGGCAAGATAAAAGGTCAAAATGACGACTGACAAGAAGTAGGGCAAAGGAGACTAACATATGGAACTTTCATAGGTCACAATTGGCCATTATCAAGAAAAAAAATTGCGACACAGTAACGTGGCTGTTTATCTGATATTCTTCACTGTATGCTTCTAGGTGTCTCATGGATTTAATCAGGTTACGCGTGGATATTAAATGATAATGATAAGGGTGGAATTGGAGTGTCTGAAAATAGACGTGTTTTACCTCGACGATATAAAAATGTCAAATTTCGTATTTACGCGATATATGCACATCGTAAACACACGGCAACGATATCACTGACTATTGTCCTTGTTAGGCATAGCAAACAGCTCGTAATTTAATTACCAAAGAAAGATTTCGCATCATAAAACTTGGCGAAAGCTCGATTACTTTTTTGCACACGATATTATGCGTACGTAGCATGGTAAGCAAATAAACAGATAGTCAACCGATAAAGATCGATTCGCAAAGATAGATACGCTGATAAATAAAGAAATTTATTTTTGAAAAAATTTTTTAACAATTCGCAACATAAAGTATTTGCATGGCATCAACATATCGTCTCTCCATTGAGGTCTATCTTTATTCATCCGCTATCTTTGCTTGCATTAGCATTTTTTATCGTATAACTATGCGCGTATGATGATACGATGATGTCACCAAGGAGTAAATAAATGTAGGTATACATCTAAATATATTTGCGTCCCGTGTATAACGACGTACATAAACGGCGCGTAACGTGCAACAATAGATCTTGTAATCTATGTAGAAACAGCAAACGGTGTCACTCGATAAGCGCGTGAATCCATTCATGAGCCCCAAGGAGCAATTTGGGTTAATAATATAACACGCGTGCGAGCTATGAGGTGCGATATTATTTCCCAGTGAGTTCACGTATGAGCTTTGAAAATATACAGAGGACATTTGCATACGTATTAAGGTATTCGTACGTGTGCAACTGAGTTATTTATGAAGCCGTGTTGTTCCACGAGCGCCACGGCCTATCTGATGCTCTTATTTCGTTGTTTGCTCCTGACTTTGCCGACATTAGAGAATCGTGACACGTGCGTGCTTCGCGCTTGCGTGAGACACTGGAGTCGCTACACATGAGATACGCGAGTTATAATCGCTCGGGGTCGTTTCTCAAAGCATCAGACATCATCGAGCTGCCGTGAATGTAGCCACGTACATTTCTCAATGAAGAAATACCATAAGGAAATTCCGTATAATTTTTCCTACGTCGAACGACAGTGTGGCAATACGTAACGGCGGGAAATTTGAATTTTAAAAAGTCAGGACGTTTGTCGAATCACCTTATTTCTTTATGATTTGTTTCTTTTCTTTCCTTCTCACTCTCTCTTTCTTATTCGATTGACAAACAAGACGGAATCAAGTAGGTTAGATTGTGAAGCGAGGATAATTATGGATTGTTAATTATTTTCAATGAACTGAAAGAAAGTTAATATCTTATACTGTATACTTATTTAAGATCAGATCCTTCGTCAGTTGAATACTCTTGTAAAAAGTCTATAGCTAATTAAGACCTCGTATTCTGACGGTCTCTCATCGGCAATAAGATATTCAATTTGGGGCTCGGCAGGAGGGCCCGCCATCGATGAATTTTTCCTGTGGACTTCTGTGGAATATCTATAGTGTGTTCAGAGAAAAACTTACTTCGTACATACATGCCCCCCTGGATCATCAAGTAAAAGATACTACACAGTACAGTGAGCTTCGTATTAGAAACACTAGAGGCGCTGTTTTCTATATTATAAAGATATCTCTCACAATCAATTCACTTAATTCAAAACAGTTTGATTTTTCATTATGAAATATTCTGGATTTCTAACGATGATATTTTCATCAAAATTTCAAACCTATACAGGTCCATCCACTATCGTTATTCGAATGAAGCTTTAACCAAGCGATCGTTCACGTTCGCACCTCTTCGGCGAAACGATCGACGCATCTCCATATTTCTCGTGTAATTGCGACTTAAACGATGCGTATAATGATATCCTCCCGCGGTTAGGCTTTTTTCGCTCATTGCTATGCATGAAAGGATGCAGGAGGACGCACGGTCCTTCACGTAGTAATTGATTTCCATCGAGGCACCATATTTACATACGCTAATGGGGTGTTTTGGCTTAGTTAGCCATTTTACGTGTAAGGGTTGAGAATGATTAGTTCCTTTTGACGATCCGCAAATTTCTTTTGGAAGTATCCACGCCGACGATAATGCATAATGCATCAGAATGATACGAATCATCCATGACGAATAAATCATATTTAGAGACAAAGAAAATTACGTTTGCCAACGCGTAAACACGTTAAGCGCTCTTCGAAAAAAATTTTATACGCGCTTCATCTTCTTTTTGGATATCTTAACGTTGCTGTATTACGTCGGGCGATACGTAACGTCGTTTCGGTACATATACTCATCGTCATTGCAATCATCATATATCTTGGATGATGGACATTGAGCGAGTGGTGTTTAATGTCACCGGGTAGTCACGCTTACTTGTTATTATCAGTTTCATATAACGTGCGCTTCTGACGGCTTCCTTATGGATTATATTAAAGACGCAGTATCGCGATGCATACTAGAGCCCTATATACGTATATCGCATACCGGTATAGATATACTATTATTATAGCTCGCGTGCCTAGCGAACCACTCGATAAAGTCCTTGAACCGTGTCAATTAAAATGATTATCTGAGAATCGCTATCAATGACGGACATACTGATGATATCTATGTCAACACGTGCCTGATGAAATGGTCATTGCCTGAAACGATCGGTAGCGCCAAGAATTCGATACGGGAATAAATCTTTTCTTTTTTGGCAATATTTCCTTTTTTCTTACTTTCTCGACGTCCGTTCTATCAAGATCGGATTATCTCTGTCTGACTGGTAGACTTAATTTATTTCTACAACACGTGTCCACCCTGTGTATAGTATATTTCTTAAATTATACCTCGAAAATGTAATACACGGACTTACCCCTACACAAGCACACTTCGAAAAGTACGTAGAGACAGATAACATCAGATCAGCTCAGAATCCAAACGAAACCCTCTACGTCCGTCAATCACGCGGCGGATTCAACATCCAACATCCAACAACAAACATGCAACGCAAGAAGCTGTTTTCTTCAGTCTTTCTGTCTCTACTTCTCCCTTGCTTTCTCTCTTTCTCTAATCCCACACGGACAAACAGAGCATCGCGACGCCGAGAATACATTCTCGAATCGTGATGGTCGGCTTGTTCTTCAAAACCCCACCACAGCTTCCTGGGAGCGCGTGGCCGGGTCGTGGGATTGCTAAGCCCCAAGAGAGGGCTACCAGATCGTATAAGGAGCGATCTCTGATCTTAGTCCAAAAGACTCTTCCTTTTTATCCGATATATATATATTTATATATGGTATATATATATAACATGAAAGGGATCGATCATGCTTGCCATCGATTGTTTGCGTTGGCTAAGTGAAAAATGTTGACTTTGAAAAGAGGATGATAAATTGAAAAATAATTAGTGACTTGATCAGATAAAATTATGTTAATCATTCTAAATCATCCGTACAAGTATTTAAAGTGGGTAACGTATCGAATGGAGGCTGAAGCTATTAGAACTCTCATAGAGATTAAAATCTGCAAAAGGAATAAATTTTCTCGAATCAGCGTTTGATTTTGGCGATGCAATTTTTTCATATTATATTGTCAGTCTGGTTCACATCGCGTTCCCACGTCCACGAATAAGGAACGTGACTCTCGTGACGTTGTTGCTGTGCGTCGTGCGCAATATGCCCGAGGTTCTCGATCGTGATAAAAAGCGGGAGGAATGCGCGGTGACGAGAGGCTCGGGTTCTCGATCAGGGTGGGACCTCACCCTTCGTAAAATGGAGTCAAGAAGAAGAATCAAGGAGCAACGCCGCTGTATCAAATATTGACTCGATCGCAACAGCTGCCAGTTCTTTATATTCCAGGTTGTACGTACTAATACCTATACATGTCCGTATCACATATAAGGATTCATATCCAAAGGGACTTCAATAGATTCTCAAACTGTATACGAAGTTCAACTTCGACTAAGGAATGTGGAAGGATATCGATGATTGGAAATCATTTATTTTTATTTCGCCGAAGAAACGTCATTACGTGGAAATATATTTTGTCTTCCTAGAACATTCCATATGTGACATCAATATATGCAGACACGTGCTGACTACGAGAGATGCTCCCCTATCGTATCCTTGACCGAATTCATCCGATCGCAGTAATGAAAAAAATAAAAAACAAAACCAGAACCCAAGACATGTCCAAGTCCAATAAAAGTCATCGAACGTACCGTTCGCCTAATTAGATGACAAATCGTGGGATGCGCGGCTGGACACTTGTGCGAGCGCCTACTGAGCTTTTCTTATATCTCTTGATGCAAGAAATATGAAGTAAGTAGGTCGTCGGGACGCGTAGGCATAAGGAGACCCGGGACTTGACTTTACTTCTCGAGAGTTCGATACTTCACCCAGACCATATCACTGTTTCGCTCCTTAACAGGAGTCAAGACGTGTGGGTGATACAGATTCATGATACATAAATGTGGGATTCGGTCCACATAATATAAATTCGTGACAGCCACCAACAGGTGTATGGGAAGCCATTGACAATAAATGCCCCAGACAAGCAGGAAGTGAATATATTTTTTTATTCACTTGTTACAGCATAGCATACTAAAAATCCCGTTAATGAATTTATCTTGTTAAATTAATTAACATTATTTCTCTCCCACTGTCTTATATGCGTTCGAACATCGCCAAATATGCATACGCACACGTTGGCTGTACTAAACGATCACCTACTCTCTCAGCTGGCAGCCATATCCCACACTCAAAACTTTCCCGTGGGATGTCGAAGAACCAAGGAACCACGTTGCAGAAGTTGTCGTCGTTCGCGCATGCGCAAACCCAAAGCGTAAAGGTAAACGCCAGTCGACAAGAACGCTCGATGGAATCGCTCGTATGCTAATATTTGGAGTAGGTTGTCGCGAGTCGAGTACGCCCCATGGAGGTGTTAAGAATTGTCAATTCGCACAGCGTGACCATTTTAGTCACGCGCCTATTATTTCTGCACGGAAATACATGGACCATTGACGCACGGAAATTCAATGCGAAGTCATATGAGAGAAGCAGAGTTTACGTAACGTTGACGTTCGTATTCCGACATTCAGTGAAACTAATCAAAAGAGTACTCAATTTCTGTTTACCTGCTGTCTCAAATTATTTGTCCACTTTTATTGTGTCATGAAATTTAGACATATCTGTACTATATTTAAACCGTTATAAATAACGAGTTCTTCTACTGTTATACAAAACTTTCTATTAACGTGGTCCAATGGATTCTTGTCCCAACAATGGGATCTCGAATTTTATGTGTATATATGTATGTCGATATTGTATTTTTTATCCACAATGGCATACGATGCTAGAACGATTGTGAGTGGTTTTATGTGGGTATTTCATTATCGGGAGAGGACGGTCATTTTAAACTAATATAGAGAAACGATAAAGGCAATGGCGTATTCTCATCTGGGTAACGACCCGGTCGTGGCAATCTCAACACATTGAGGATCCCACGCGAGTCTACAGTTCATTTCATCCCACGTTCGCTCTCGATGAACGCCTCGTTCTTTACCGCATATATACACACGCTTTGCGCTTGTTGATCAAACTCGCTTCTGAAGTTCCGAGTGTCTGCCTACATCTTATGTTTTATGCATCCGATATACCAGGCCACTTCGCAAATACGCATTTGGTACTCCACCACTCGGCACTTCAGAAATAACTATGAGAACGGGGGTGGAAAAGTATCTTTGCTTTTTGACGTGTGAAAACTCGACGGCCGAACAAACTGACGTATTACGTTTGATCATTTTTTTTTGTTTACCTAACATCTTGCACATGCACCGTAAACATTTTTTTTGTTAACTTTGACTGAAAATAATTTTTTTTTAATTACTCCAGGCAACGTATAAATACAGTTTGATGAAATTTGATGAAAAGCATTTTGAAGTAAAAATTCAAAGTTCTTCTGTGACATTATTTTGTATTTACTTATTATTTATTTAGATTCTACTCGTATATGCATTTAATTTTTACAAAACTGGTCACAAGGCTTACTTGACGCTTTAGCGAGTACAGGTGATAATCGAGAGTATGTAACGATTCTGTTATCACGGAATCACGAGGTTCTGAGCAGCGTGACACAGATTGAATAGCTACAAATAAATAGACAGAACTTTTTCCGTATATCAATATAAGACATCACGTATGTAAGATGATCACCACTACAGTAAATTATAATATATCTTAAGAGAATATATCGAATAACTTGTACTCGTAAATCCTCATGCTAGATCACTGTATCCTAAAGAGACAGTGCCACACTGACCACATGTCGTCCTGCATTCCTATACGCGGAATGAACTCCATAAATCGTTCTGCTATCATCGGCACTCCGTATAGTGTTCTGCGATTAATTAGCGATTTATACACGAAAGCCAATCGTGTCAGGCCTGCCTATTACTATGGCAGTTCTTCAGGGCGACCAGTCCGGACTTACAGGCAGTGCTTTACGACACGTCCAATTAAGACATCAAATTCCTTAAACGTGGCTCCGCGCATCGGCTTGCGCAACACTCGCGAGAAAGATCGCGCCGCTTCGAGGTTTCGCCTAATTTGGAGTACAGAGGATTTGCCGCGTGCTGATTTGCCGGACGGATAATTGCCTGGCTTTTCCACAAATGGTCAAAGACGAATGAACTTCGTCGGATGGAAGCGGGTAAAAACTCGCAATTTCACGCAGCCCTTAGATAAAGGTGGAAGCTGGGGTTGTAATTTTTTTTCACTTGATATACGACCTTCCCACTTCGACTTTAATTGTCTCTCAGTGCTCGTTGCGTCAGAGTATACAAAAGTTCATGGTAAATCGTACGGCTAATTGGTGGGATTTAAGAAAATAATATTTTTATTGAAAATTTATATTTTTCCGACTTTCAAGGGATCTGTGAAATGTTTAAAAAAGTTTTTTAATTTTTACATTCTCTATGTTATGCTATTCGGACATAATGCTATATTTGAATATATCTTTGGACACGTTGTGTGTATCATTGATAAAAACTGGATCGACCTATTTCAAGTGAATTCATCGTACGCGTCTGAGGGCTGTGTCGGAATATTAAATTATGACCAATTATTTTCCACAAATATGGTATATCATGCGGATATACCGAAAATACGGTTAGTTTTTATCAAACGAGTATGGAGAATCTACAATGAATGTTTCACGCTTTTCTGTCAGTGGTAAAATATCCATGTACTTTATTTGTCATATTCAATATATATATATAAACTATATCAAAGCCAAGTTGAACAATAGATATTTCATGAAAAGATACACTAGGTCCCATAGCTGTTTACGTAATGCAAAATAATGATAATATTCTCTTTTGCATGAAATCTACTGCAGAAATATAGAACATACTACAGCTGCCTTACCAGTGACTACTATACTAAAATCCTGACATAAATGCCTCATACCTATACACATAACGAGCGAGTAACCATGTCCGATAAATAAATGATTTCATATTAACAATCGGCATTGAATGGGCCTGGTTATAAATCAAGCACATTTGTTAGTGGGCACGCCTCGCATCGGACATTGAAAAATGCATGCAGGTCCCAATCGCTGGGCAATATTTCAATATTAGTTTAGCCATTGTAACCCAGCTTGGCGCTCTGAGTGGTTCATCGGGATGGGCGCTCCCCTTTTTTATCCCACCGAGAATAATATTTGTACTTGATTGGCTCTCTGGAAGTATTTTATTTTTATTCGCTACTATGTTTTCGCGCCCTTTCTTAGCCGCATAAGAATAGGCACGAAAAGTCACGCCGTGACTTGTCGCCAATGACAATATTCTCCGTCGAAGACACGGCCATTGTTCGATGATCGAACAAAGGAACCATCATTCCTAACTGAAAAGTCTTTGTTCGGGAACATTGACTTGAACGCGCCGTGTTTTTCATGGGCGCTCTTATAATTTGGGGGAATTTTTTAGTATCTCATTTCTTTTTAACAGTCGAACGGAACTTCGGAACTTATCAGTCTTACGAAATGCAAGTATTCACACGGAGAATGATCAATTCAACGCCGTGGAATATCGGTCGAAGAAATTCAAAGATAAATCATATCCCGACGACATTCCAACGAACGCGACATTCTTTTTGAGACGCATTTGACATTCCACGTCATCCAGATAATTCTTGTCCTTCGATTTCTTTCGCACGGTCTCACGACCTATATACATATATATAGACTATAAATAAATTCTTATTAAATGCACCTGCCTTTTAATACACAGTGCGCTATGTCCATTTTTCTAATAGTAACAATTCCGCAGTATTTTTCTTCGAGTGTATTCTCAGCGATACCCAATACATTCTTGATGAGAAACTTGCGAGTAATACACGCGTGTAGGATAATAAACAAGTAAAAAAAAACGTACGACAAGTAAAATAGAAAAAAAAAATGAAGAAAATCCGGTAGACAGAAAGAAATAAGGATAAAGCAAAAGAATCGGTTTTCGTAGTGGTAAAGCGTGCGTGGCAGTCGTAGATCATGTGAAAGGGCGGCGCGGCACTGGGGACTTAAGGCCGCTTCCCACTCCAGGGACGCTCGGCGACGCGACGCCGCTTACCACGGGACGCGCGTCGGCCACGAGGGCCACGAGGAGCCACGAGCCGTCGCGTGGGACTAGCTATGGCCTCTCGAGAGTGCCTTCACTTTCCTCTTTCTCATTCCTACGGGCCGTCTGGCTATACGCACACGCACTCCCGCGCGTCTTTAAATCTACGTGCGTGACACGCACACCCACGCATTCTCCTGCAGTGCTTTTATCCCTTGCCCTTTCTTCTGGTCTCCACAGCTTGCATCCGTGTTCCTTCGGAAAGAAAGCCAGGCCCCTCTTTCACAAGACGTATAAGCAAAGCTTAACGTAACTGTCAGCAGGACTACATGAGCACTGGCAAAAATTGTACGCACCGAAATTATTTGACGAAATGCATAGTTGGCATCCCAAAAAAATACGTAGGAAAACATCAAGAGCATCCAGACGCCAAAAAGTCCTCCGTGAAGTATGCGCTGAGAGAGTTAATGGTCCGCTCCGTGATTCTTGGGCGCGGTCCAGACGCGAAGTATCCGTGGCAATGTTCACTGTCCTCAAATTCGTATCCAAGTTCTGGTGACTTCATTAGTCATCCGTAAGATGCACTTTGAACTGGGTTTCAAGTGTGCTTTGAATGCAGAGTATATAATGTGGCTCAGCCGCGAGACAATTTCTTTGGTGGAAAATTTAATGACTGATTGATTCCTGGCGCCGTTCGCTTGGACGTCTTCCTCTTCTTGGAGTCCTCTTACATGGTTGAGTCCGTGGCGTAGGTACTCGACCGACGCCCTTCTCGAATCCGACGTCCGAGTGACGCCCACCGTTTCGTAGCTCTTTACGTCGAGACGGACGCCGGTTGTCAACGCGCTCCGTCATTCTCGTCATCCTCGCTCCGGATGGTTCTGTGACAGTGAAGACATAATAACAGTCGTCGTTGGGTACCCACGCGTTTCTCGGAGTTGAGGCCCTGGGCCCACCATAGTCGCCCGTAATAATAAGGCCCGGAATAAGTTATTATGCAGCCCTCGACGTAGTGACGCTGACTTTTTAGATATGGTAGCGAGATACTGGTAAGGAGTATACATTTTAATTATGCTCGCTGACCAGAGTCCTCATTGGATGATAATCTTCCATTGTTGTTAGGACGTCGAAAATCTCTCGGGACTTTTTCCAAAGACGCTCTCGGCTTCTATCCGTATTGAGATCCTCGAGAAGACTGGTCGTCTCGAGGGGATCGCGGCTCTTTGAATTACTACGGATCGTTTAAGAAGAAAATGAAGGAACGTTCTTCACGTTGGATGAGGAATGATCGAGTCAGTGTAAAAATTCTACGTCGATGATCGGATGAGTGAAAAAATGATTTTTTTTGAAAAGTGTATATAGGAAATTAGTATGAAATTTTGTAAAGGAATTTTGAGTATTAGGGTGACTGTTAGATATTATGTTAGATATATTAAAAAAAGGGAATTTTGCAATATGAAACGGATAGCGGCACACAAAGTGGAAGAATTAACGATCGATCAGCACGACATGCTCCATTTATTTTTCTTTTCATCGAATTTTGATCCAACCATCGGCATTGCCCGATGCACTATGAATATTTATAACGTAGACCGTTTAATTCGGCCGCCTAATATTTCACGGTGGACATATGCCGGCGAGATTTCATGGACCGATATAGGGGTACACAGTCGCCGCTAAGAATCCCTGTCAAAATGGCCTTAATAAATTTGTCAGCCGTAATACCCAATTATACGAAACCCTGCAATAAACTACGTGAAGATATAGTAGACACATAGAGGTACCTACACCTATGTATAACACATATATATATATTCAAAGTCTTACAGCATGCGAATACTGCAGGACCTTCAAGAGCGCCACCAAAATATCCTTTAGGTCCCATATACAAAGAGCGAGTAGGTGTACGAACTTTTGATCATGAAGTAATAACGAAGAAGCAAAGGCATAAGAGAGAGGGAGAAAAGAATTCGCAGGGACGTACACGAACAGAAGAAAAAAAATGGCGGAATAAAAAATATTACCAGAGAGAAACGTGCCTTCTACGAGGCGTTCAACGTTGGTACTCCTCGCCTTGAAGAGTCTGAGAAGAGCCGAAGAAGAAGGAGAGGTCGAAGCAAAAGAAGATGAAGAAGCGTAGGAAGAAGAAGGTTCGGAAAGGCAGGGAGGACACGAAACTCTCAAGTCTCCAAGACACGTCGCACGAAAGCAATCTGCAATCCTGCCAACATTCGCGAGACCAAATTTGGTGGCATTGTGAGCCAGTCGGGTGGACAGCTGTTTCCCAGGGTCGTGGCCGCCTGCACGAGCAACAAGACAATCCTATGATTTATATTTATGAGTGCTCGCCATTTAATAGCTCCCGTGCTGCATTGCGCCACTGAGTCACTGTGCGCTCATGCACACACAACAAGCCAGCGAGAAGTCGACTGGTTTTCAGATCAGCGAACTCGCTCCTTAAAGGCGATCATAAACTACTTTATACTCACCAAGTGATGAACGATCCTGATCAGATGTTTACGCGTAAGAAATTTCGCGACGACCACCAGATTATACATAGACATTTTTTATTCGATACAGCCAATAGCGTAGGATGTCGTCAAAACAAATCTATTGGGTATCAAAAAAATGTTCTTTTTATATTCTTTTTTCTGTGCCGTTTGTATGACGTCTGAGTCCCCGATATCCTCGTTATACATAGTTTAAAACATGTTAAGTATTTCGTGACTGTATACGGTATTTTAGAAATGTCTCTTGGTATGTTAAGAGGGTGGATTAGTAGACCTATGTCATTGAGAGTCACTGGACTATTAAATAATATAGAGGGCGGCGGCTACCTGTGTGGTCTTCCAGTTGTACGTCACCGATGGACCGATCGCCAAGGGCTAAAGAACCAAAAACCACCCGATCGTATCCAGCTACACCTGTTCCCTTGACTAAGTCACGACTCACCCTGACTTTTCACTAGAAGCCATAAGGCACAGTTGAATGTTGAATCCGAAGCTGTAAGGATCCGACAAGATTTTGGAATGCGTGTGGGAATTTTTGTTTCGGTATAGTAAAATCGGTTTTTTACAATAGTCAGAGAATGAAGAATTCGTCACTTTGAAGATCGAGAAGTAACTTTCTCATTTCTAATTTCGGATTATATAGTTAGATATATGCCCAGGTGGTCGCCGATACGATCTTGTTGAAAAATCGATAAAAAGAAATTTGAGTTTGATCGAAGACGTTCTATAGATAAGATTCGTACACTTTATCTGATAAAAATTAAGAACAACATCACCCCATACGGATAAGAGCGACTCTCACGATATACATTATCATCGAAGAAAGTCATTTCTCCTCTGGATAATTGGTATACGTGTAATGACTTGAAGAAATATTAATTAGTCAATCCCGCACGATCCCATACAGATCTTCTCTATAGGAGACTCCTAATTTATCCCAACACCATTTACACCATAGAGACCCATAAAACGTATAGTACCATGAGTAAAGAAATAAGGCACCCACTATACTTCGAACACTATCGAAGTCGTAGCCGTTAATTACTGAGAGAGTTGAAAATAATAATTAACGATCTCCACCCTGAGAATAAAGGCCCGATCTCGCTTTAATGACGGCCGGTAAAGCGTTGACCTCATTAAAATAGTTAGCCGTTCGGATCATCGATTAAATAGTTTTTCCAGCATTTCCTGTCTGCATGGGATGCAGCAGGTAGATTATAGTATACAAAGAGGTACCTGCTTCATAATAGAAGGTACAGAGGTAGGACTGAAGGTACAAATGGAGCAGCGAATTAAAAGCATGAAAACAGAAAGAGAGAGAGAGAGAGAGAAAGAAAAATCTTTTGTACAGTATAATATCCTCTATTTGCATAATAGTCTTGAGTGAAGCAAGCATCATAAAACCGGGACACTGCATCCGTTCGATCATTATGCATCTGACCTCAACCCCGTAGGATTTCTTAGGGCGGAAATTGGTTTTATAATTTAAACTAGGCACAGTGGGTAATCGCCATAAAGAGTGAGGAACGTCCCTATTGGATTTCCCATAGCCATTCACATGCCTGGATTCATCCCTTACAAATCACTTTCCCTGATTGACATTCAATACGCGATCCCAAACTTGTCCCATTCGATTCGATCGAGCGTTATTATGAACATGGGCTCCCTTAGAGATGTCCGTATAATGGCTCATGTGCGTCACCCTTTATCGGCTACGATCAATCCTTCGATTATTCTCATCCTCTTCTTTCCTCCTGGGACTTGGTGCCCCTACGATTCGTGTGGGAAGATGCTGTGCGACGTCTGGGATAGTTAAAACTTCTACCGGCAGGTGAATGAAGACGGAATATGTCCCCTGATGAGGATCCCTTTTTTTTTCAATTTCATAGTTCACGGTTTGGTACCTGATTATTTGATTACCTACAAGGATCTCGTAACGAGGACTCGTGGATAGTTTTGTAACATGGTACAGATTGAGATCATTCGATAGATCGTTACGGTCATTGTTCTAGAAAGGTATTTTATTGCGATTGATCAATAAGGCTTTTTAGTAATACCAATCATTGGTGTAGGTACAGTATTGAATTTTGTACTAATTATATATTTTAGATGATTATTAGTTAGACCCCACAAGAAGGTGGAGGGGTGTACTTCAGGGAATCGTAAAGATCTTCGGGAGCGGAGAGATTACGATTGGCCTGGAATTGATTGACATGTCGGCTTAATAACATATTTTTCACTCCGGCGCCCGCCTCTTCCCGTGGGGCCTCCCAAGATGTCTGCCTCCCATTTTGGTCCACCTACAGATTTATATCTCGAGAGCAAATCCTCTTGGTTCGTCTAATAACTCGTTTACGGCTGCCAATTTGGTCGAGTCCCGTTGCGGCAAAAACTGTCTCCAGGCTACGCGTGCCCTTTCTGCCTAATAATGGTTTCCACCCTGACATTAGAGGATGCCGATTAGTCGAGGTCTGATCTTGATGAAGATCTCGATTCCTTCTACAGATTGGTACTTAATGAAGTGCTCATGCCGTAACGTAATTGATTTTTTCTATAATTACTTTTAGATTAATACTCCGTTATACATCTACACTCATTTCGTAAACAGAACGTACGTAATATATTGATCTTGGGACAGTCGATACATCCTTCGAGAAACTACCCCCTAATCTAGCACGTGTGTTCCCTGGACCAATAAGGGCATTCCAAACAATTCATTATCTAGTAGAGTCTAAATTCTTTCAAATTCCAAGGAGTCCTACTCAATTCCTAGATGGTGTCCTTACGTAAACATAAAGGGACTTAACGTAGTAGCTGTAGGGTATAGGTATGTACTTATCTTGAGAAAGAGTAAGAAACAGGAATGGCGACTAGTTTACGCTTTGGAATCTCCCCTTTCAAAGAGAACCGAATTTTCAGCGGTCCTGTAAGGCCTCAGGGAAACACGTGCTGCAGTACTTGTTGGGGGTTGGCAAAGGTTCAGCAGGTCCTGAACCAGAGCCAGGAAAAGGCTGGCTAATTCGGGCACGACGCTATCTTCAAAGGGACCGGTTACCGCCTCGCAACTCTTCTACAGAGAGATTCAGTGAGACGGGGTGAGTGTGAGAGAAAGGGAGAGAGAAAATAATCCACCCCCGTTATAGAGTCTGCAGTTTCTCCACTGCTACAGCCACAGGCTCAGTTGCAGCCTCGGGGGTTGAAAATAAAGGCATCGCAACTCGCAGCATCCCATCGCATCAGTGTGGTCCATGGCAATGGGGCAGACGTCCGCCCCACGCGACCTCAATTTATTCGACACCTCCCCTTTGCCTTCAGCTGTTCAAAACTTCTGCTCTGGATTCTCTCCCTTACGCTCATGCTCTTTTACAAAAAAAGAAAAAGAAAAGAACTCACGAAGGAAAAAGAGCGCTTTTTGGACCTCTTAAAAGAGTTATTATGCTAATGATGAGTTTGTTCCTAATTACCGGTAGGCTGACCATATGGACCTTACAGTACGTGGAAATCTCATAATGAGAAATAAGAGAAATAAAAAAAATTCCTTATCATTCATTGTCTGCGCTACTTTCTTACTTCATAATATTTTTCATTCTTTCTTATCAATCTGTTACCAAGGATTTCTACGAGTTTATCGTGTATTCCTAGTATCGGGGATAAAACGACAAATGACTGTCCGATTAGATTCCCGGTTGAATGACTTTGGCACCACTTAATATGAGTATAGTATATACGTATCCAAGCGAACTCCATGACTTTCGAAACTTCTCGATGATTCCATTCTAGGTGTATAGGAATCCGGATTAACCTGACGATTAACACAGTTGACTATTCGAGACGTGTTAGGATCTTGATTTTTTCGAAAAACAGTCTATAAAAAAGACGAAAACAACATTAACCTAACCGTGGAATTTTCCTATGTGGATTTCTCAGTACGTCCCTGTCGATCCCTGTTTTTTCGCAATGGATAAATGGAATTCTAGTTCCTGAACGGGAGACCCTCTAAGTACGCCATGAAATACACGGAGGAAAACCAGTTCGTGCCAGTTTACGTAGTTCCGTCAAGAACCTCATGGGAATACAACGAGAGAGTTTTGCGAAACACATGTCTTCCCAAATCCCCATACTCCGTGCCATGAGATCACATGGACCATGGTCACGTCCACGTGCTGGTGGTCTGTTTCGTACTGGACGGTTTGCCGACAAAGGATGAAGAGGGTTTGTCCCATTGTCGGGTCTCGGTCCATGGAAACCCGAGGTATTGTCATTTCTACATTTTCTTGGACACGCACGTTTCCAATTTTCAACTGAAAAACCTGACTGAAGCTCGACGAAAAAAAAAAAAATGTCCTGGACAGAGAAGGATAGTCTAACGCCACCGGAAACCTCGGTAACTATCCACTGCGCAGTAATCCTTGGAGAATTATCTTTTACAATATCCTTCCAAGGACTTCCTCACGAATTTTCGTAGCTCGAAGCGTGCCATCTTGGGAGGTCGCGAGTCTCCTATATACCACAACATGGTTTCCCATCTTAAATGTGTTATTAGTTCGCTCGTATAACTGCTTCATTTTTGTGGTGGATGGCCCGAAGGCGATCATCTGCCGGCGAATAGCAGTTTCGCGCATAGACACGAGGATTTGGGTCCTGGGCCTCCCAGAAGTTCAAGCGAGCTTGGGCCCTAGATTGTTTAATCATCCCCCCTCTAATCAATGCCCAGCCCCCCTGTAATTTCGGACAAATTGCGAGACGGGACACCGAACGCATCAGCCATGAAGAGAAGAATGGACCTCCTTGAGGAAAAATAAAAAAAAATATTAAATCACCCTACCTTTAAATTATTTAATTCACGACCTTGGGAGCGTTACCAATTATTATGGATTCGCATTATTTTTTTAGTTACAAAAGCATAGAGACACGTGAACCTTGAAATTTATATCACCGGAACTCCATAGATAATCCTACATACCAGAATGATAAGAGGCTTAATTAAATTGTGCTTTGTAGTTATATCGCGATTGATATACACGCACCTGGAGTTTTAATCAAGAGATTTTTAAATCAACAATATTATTACGGTCCTCTTAATGATAAGTATACGCGCAAGCTAACGTAAGCCAAAGTGGTGAGGTAGTAACACAGTTATCTCGATGGGTGGGCTTGGCAATCTTAAAAATGATGTTATTATTGACGGGCCAATAATCAATAGGCAACAACTCAATTTTCTTTCGAGCTGTGGGTGCCCATCCGATGCTAAACAATGTTATTTCAAACGATTATCGCTTGCTCAATGTAATTGGTGTGATGCAAATTTTTGGCTTCACAGTTATACACGGCTACCTTCACTGAAGTATGTTGAGAATAAAAAAAAAAGGACTGTGGCTTTTACGTATGAAATCGGTACCAAGTGGTGTCATTACTTTCTTATGAACGCCTTGAAAAATCTTTCTTTTCTTTTTCGCCGGTAATCTCCGAAGTTTTATGTTACTTTGAATGCGGGTACGCACAACTAAGCCATGGCAGTTGTTGTACCAATCTGCAGTATCTCTGTACCCTCAATAACGTTAATTAGTAAAAAATTTTACTGTCATTACGTTGGTCATACACGCGAGACAATAAATAATAACGATTACTTACTAATGTTCCATAAGCAATTTACAGAAGACTTTTTTACATAAGAAAAATTACGTATATCACTTTTCAAAATTTCGTCATCCCTATTAGATACGAGTTAACTCATAACTTTTAATTATACGGATAATAACGCGATTAAGGATGCTGCACAGTATTTAATCGGACCACACAAAATTTTCCAAATGACATATTTACCAGAAATTCAAATTTTTAACGCACTTCAAACACACGACCAGCGTACGCGTCATTCGTTTTAATGAATCATCACAAAAGCATTCTAAGATCCAAGTAAGATTCTTCATGCCCAGAAAAAAATTAGGTTTGAACGCCCATGTGGAACAATGGATCATTAATAGCAAGGAATAATTACTAATTCAGTCCGATGGTTTCGTGAGGTTATTAGAAAAAGGCAAATGGTTCCCGGCCACCCACGCACTCAGCTATTCTTTGTACACATAATTAAGAAAGTATATTAAAAGTAAAATCCTATCACTCGCTCGCATTACAAAGTACGTAAAACCAACCAAGTATAACCTTAATAAGGGAAAGATTGATTTTCGTAAAAATCAGGTGGAATTCACACTAAATCAGGACCTCCCAAGTTGCACTCGAATCCTTCGAATCGTATTGCGGAATCTTTATTGTTGGCGCACGTTAATGAGTATGACTACCAAGACGCTAATTACAAACGTTACGATACATCGGTTACCGTGAATATTACCCACGTACGTGTTCGGTACTATATATTACTATACTTGTAAGGGGGACGCTGCAATGCGAACACCAAAGAAAATTCCTTTTCCGATATTTCAGCGTGCCGAAGAAACATTTTTTTTTATAGGTCTACCCTGAGTGCACTTCTTATGATCCGGGTCGAGTGTTTCCACTTATAATAACATTCTTAACCACGTAAATACGCTCGACTAGGTCCGAGTGCTTCGCTGTAGGTCTTGGTCTTGAACGAACGGTTGCATCGGTGATCGTCATTCTACTTGAAGAAATCGGCAAGAAACGGTTTTGAAAAATTTTCGTACAATACTTACATTCAAGATAACGATACGACTCTTGACGTTTTAAATACAATGAAAATAGGTATCGGAGCACGTAGTAGATAAAATGGTATTTATTACAGGATATCTTGAATAACAATGGATTACCGTTTATTTCAGTATTTTAATCGACGAATGACGTCAGAGATAGGCCGTTGAGTTTTGGGATGCGTTTAACGAGTAAAATAAAGAGATAAAAAAGGGAAATGTAAAGGGCGAAGAAATATTGAGATTTATGTCGGTTGCCAATGCGGCCAGTGAAAGACGGCATTTAAAGATCGTCCAAGCAACAAACAGTTGTTATTCTAGTCGCTTATCAATAAATCAAATCGAATATCCCGCTAGTTAAGGTAATTTACGACGGACTTATTGCCGCATAAGGAATGTTAACACCTAGCCGACAGAACAACGCCAGTATGATCGTAAAACACGCTCTTTAAAGCCAAGCAACTTGAATACCAATATGCTAATTAAATGAAAACATATTTTTATGAGTTTCGTTAGAATCCGATCGTAATCCACCATAAACGAGATTACCTTACATAGGACATACACGAATTTACTTAAAAACGCTCTTGGCAATCTTTCATCTGTAAAATTGAAGTCGCGGATAATTGTGCGTTAACTATGAGTTTCAGCAAAGGCATATCTTACGTGTAAGCAACCCATAACCTTTAATGTTTGACCAACCTTTTAACGCAGCGTTAAACCCGACACTGGTTATAATTCGAATTTGCTCTTGATAAAGTCATAAAACCGGCAACGGGTTTCCCATAGAATAAGAAACGTTAGCTTGTAAATTTCGATACTATAAACGTCCAGGCGTTGACTATAACGCTAAGCGTGAATGCCTAAAATTTCTGGTCTTTAAAATTCTGGTATAACCCGTCTATGGTGTCTTACTAAAAACGTACACCATGTAATTATCGAACATTACGATCGTCAGCGATTCCCATTAAAGAGTCTATGGCGCAAAAATTATGGCTAATCCATTAGCCGCTTCTCGTAGGATTTTAGTTTCGGTTGGCAGCGCGCAGTAGCTTTACCCGTCGGTATAAGTAAGCTGCTTGCGCTTCGTGTTCTTAGTAGAGTTAAGAAGAAGAGGAGGAGGAGGAGGAAGAAGAAGAAGAAGAAGAAGAAGAAGTAAAAGTGAGAAAGGTACAATCATTATTTAGTCGAACGATCGAATGACGCGAGTTTTAACCTGTTCTTATAGGGCGGCACCATTGGGGCGTTAAGCAGCCATTAATATTCAACTTCCAGAATTTTAAGACCCAACTGCAACGCGACGGCCATGGCTGATTTTAATGAAAATCTTAACCCAACCTCTCTTGTCTACCAGTATAGTCTTTTCATTTCATGATGCTGGTATACGCATCCTTTCATTTAATTTAGAGGATATAGGATTTCGTGAAATAATTGGACCCGAGAAGACTGCACATACCTATTCCACGCATGCGCGTCAACTGACGTTTCACTGTGCTTTAACATTTTGATATCATATTACCCAGGACTTTCCCAGACAACTTCCTACATCTTCTCGATCATTAGTGAGCTATTTTTTATTTTAGAGATAGCATTACCAATTTAGGTTTTTATTTTTCAAAATTTTATATCCTCTTCTTCTTTTACTCTTAAGAACTTCGTTATGGAACAATCGTAAATCGAACAAGTAGCGCGTCTTGCGTCACGTTCACCGGGACGTGAACCAAGACTGTTCTGTTTCTTGGAACGGAAGGAAGTTGCACGGTTTTAGGTACAAAGGACCACCCGAAAAGCTTCTTCTTTCTTTTTTGTTAAGTTTCAATACTGAAAACTGTTCTACTCCCTGCAGCTACTGTGCACATTGAAAAATGGTACATTGTATACATCCTTAGTTAAAATTTGCCTGTTCACTCTACGATTGGCCATTATGGTCAGTGAGAATCTATACAAAAAGAAACAAGTGGTATTCGTTACGGTTTAATTATTAGGCTTTACGTAACACGGTAAGTTCATAATTACCAGAGGATTCTACGCTTCTCTTTGTTTCTTTCTTTTTTTTTCAAAAAAATTCTTGGGTGGCTTTCATAATTATTTCTATACACGGTACAGATATTAACGCTCATTAGACATGTTGAATTTCCTTGTAACTCCAAAGGAGTGGTATGTAAACCATGTAAACGGTACGTAAACGCAGTTTCTTAGCTTGAAAGATACTTAAAAATTTTAGGCACCACTCAAACCGCGACTTGACGATTCTTATCTGATGGTCAGCATCTGGCTAGACAACGGCTCCAGTGAAAATCTTGAAAAAGCTCGTAGCTAATGACGGATCATTAGGTAGGTCCTGGTACGAGACTCAGAAGGGGAGAATGAGCGACAGCGAGAAAGGGAGAAGGTAAAGGACAGAGTTACGATAACTAAAACGAAGTACCCACTCATCCGTGGGGTCCGAAAACTTGAAAGTCTAAACGGTAGAGTGGTTCCTCCTGATGTTGATGGAAAAAAAGGAACACGTCACCGTTCGAGCACAAGAAGAACTCTTCGAGTTCTCAATGTGATAGATGTCTCCTACAGTCCGTGAAAAACTTCATAATGGCGTATAATTGCTGAGTCTCTCTTGCGACCGACAAAAAGAATGATCGGTTATTAAGTCTCTAGAATCGAGAACCTTTTACCTGGACCTACCTTAATTACGCAATCATTACTGTTCTTAAACTTTTCCAAAAACTTTTTTTTCAGGTTACCTATAATTTCGATGTTTGTGCCGTAGCTGAAAATTTGGAAAATTTATTTCCTATTACCGATTGCTCGAATTTCACGGTTGTTTACGTCACTTTCAAAGGACTCGCAAAAGGGTCAGAAACTGGTACCACCTGGTCGTACCTTGCTTATAGAGGGTGTTACTAAAATTAGGGCTAATCTGTAATAATCCAGGTCCTACGTGAGTCTAAGGATCAACCCTATGGTTTAACGACAATTCGAAAACTCCCTTGTGAAATAGACGTAACGAGCCTAAATATTTACTCGAGCGAACAGCCTCAATGGGGTATACTCAATGGAATGTGGAATTGGCGCGAGATATGAATCTTACTATAGAAACTATATCAATAGATGATGTGTTAGTATAGGACTACCTACGGGTATACTGTTCTTTCACGTTTCTTTTAAAATCGTTTTTTTATCCAAGTCTTCTCTACCCCTTTTGTAGGTACAGTTCACAAAAATCTACAAATCGTGTTTTCCAATATGGCGTGTCTACTTTGGACTGAAAATTGGCGAAAAATTATACTCCCTTGCGTGTAAATAATACCTATAAGTCCCTTAGTAATCAAGGTTAGGTACTTTTACGGTATAAGGTATCGTTTTTCGTTTACCAATAACTTACTGGTATTAGTGCAACGATTCATTACCTGTATTTCTCTGCACGCGATCCTCCATACTGCCCTTAGGACCAATAATATTATATCCGCCTTAAAGAATGGCAAATCTAGCTCTTCCTAGTCGGCGAACAAATTTCGCGAAGAAATTTTTGCACGTGTTCGTACAGCATGAAATTTCATTGTCCGCGATCACGCGAGGTCACGCTAAGCAACACGGGTCCTGTAACACAATCCTACTGCAACCTCAAACCTCGCTACGGAGGATTGTTACAGCGTTACGGGTGGCAAAAATTCTGAAACAATGACCAGCCCGAGCCTAAGAAAACAATCTTGAAAAGAAAAGACAGCCGGCGTCCGTCCGAATCCTGAAAACTTTGAAAAACACCAGAAACAGTTTTAGGGTCGTTGTGTAACTTTTGAAGTGCTCGAAAAATATTATCCGCACTACAGCATCCACTGAGAAAAAAAATATTTTTTTCACCCTTCATTGTCACTGACGTTTAAATATTTAAAAAAATCTTATTCTGTTCTGCGATTATACGTTCTAGATGGTCTGCAATTAATTCACTAACGTCTATATGCATCACTGCCTTGCATTTGTATGATCGCGAGGCGAATTTCTTAATAGCACCGAGAAATTCTATTGGAGTGACTACCGTTTAACACCGGCGGCTATACGGCGAGTCCTATAAATCGATTTCTGTCGGGACTTAATTCCGTGGCAAAGTCCAATTTATCGTGGGTGGCTGCTATACATATCCGGTGCGTGCTGTAATTAAATTGTTACTCGGGGCAGAGCGCACGCCAATCGACATGGGCGGCCACCGAACACCCACACGGCTGTCATATTTATTATCCTTTTATTTCAGAGCGTGTCCTCTATTAATAAACTCGGCATATTAATAAATCGCGAAAAGGGCCGTTTTCATGAAAGCGTGGGTGACGATCGTCCACGCGTATGTACGCGTTTAAGCGTTACGTTCAATTTTATCATGCAAATATTTTTTCCACCCTTCGCCGAAAGAATGAAAGATAAGAAAAAAAAATTTTTTTAAATGAAGTGTAATCGCATACGTCATACTTTTGAACTCGCCTACTCGCGTTAAAAAGGTGTTCCATTAGCGCCGGAAATAAACACCCACGTACCGCGTGAGAAGATTAACAAAAAATAAAATAGAAAGGCATAGAGAGAGAGGAAGGGGAAGAAAAAAAAATTGCGCATATCTTAATGACACATCTGTAATTTGAGATTCATACGAATCGACTCCTGCTTCTGCTTTTAGTATTATCTTTATGGACCACCCCGAACGGCCGCCTACGTCTTAAAAGAGGGTTTCGAGTGTCCCGAACCTTCTTAAGAGAGACACCTTCGATAATTGGAAAGGGTGCGTCTGAATAATGTTTGTTTGACTGACCATTATGTAAATAACGTAGTGGCCCTACCATAGAAACACCATAAACTTTACCATAGCGCTACGATAAGCAGGATAACTTGAGCGTATATATATATATATGCATACGTGTAACCATATAAGCATATAGGGTACACTAAGGGGGTAGGTAGTACAGTAGAGTTATTTTATGACGATAGACAATTCTATTCGCCATGATAGCACGAATGACTTCATTTTTTATTCCCAAGCCACGCTGACCATTACAGCCTAAATGACCACCCTGTAGAATAATAAGATTATACAGTGACGGTCGATCAATTATAAATAGAATTCCATTCCAAGGGTTTTGTGAGAAAAAAATTCTTGACCAGTAGTATCGTTCAAAAGTTTCTCGGATAAAAGTTCACGAGCTGGACCAACCCTTCGCGCCGAGGGTAATAAGTAATTAAGCTACCACCACAAAGAATAGTAATTTTATTAGAAGGGACAAATAATTGGCAATAATGAGTAATGGTCCAGGATGGTCGGACGTGGCTGTTCCAGATGACATCAAAGAGGGCTGATTGATTGATCGAAATTTCTTAGGGTCACGTAATGGGTTACAGTATGATTCTCAGTATGTGATATGTAAGTAATTATTAGTCCGATTAAAAACTACCACGTGCTTTAATTGCGTGTTAAGCTATGCAGCATAAATCGAATATATATTGTATATAAATTATTAAGAGTGAATTGTGACTTGTTGTTTATCACATATCGAAAGTATGGTATCTCGAAAGATGATAACTCTCTGATATGTATTGCAGGAAGCTTTTCCCATATGTGGACCCCTGCGGAAACGCCACCTGCCGAAAGGCAATAAATGGCAGATTGCTCCTTCCATCAATATAATGTAAGGTTATTAACTCAGAAGACACGAGACCTCCCGAGGACATCTTGAAAAGTAATTTCATACTGCAGCAAAGAAACCTTTCGGGAGTATTAATTATTTATTATTATCCGTATTACGCTTTTAATTGTTCCTCGTACGGCGTTACATTACTATTAAATAATATAATCAAATTTATGCAATTACTCCAACAAACAAAAGAATACCTTCCGTCGATCATAATGCACGTCCCGTAATATCATTAAACCATAATATAATACATACCAGCCCTGCTTTTCTCAAGTCAAATTTAATGATGCAGCAAAAAATTGACACAGCACTCCCTTGTAAAATCCTTTAATGGTTAAATATTCTGAAAAAGAAGAAAAAAAAGGTACGAAGATCCCAAAGGGAAACGTATTATTATCGAGTCGTCATTGCTATCGAAGGAATAACGAATCTGAGCAGCCAATCGAGTAATTTGACACAGTTTCACCGTGAAGACAGGTTAAAAGACACCGCATGAGTTACGACCGCAGACTGCAGTTATCTCTTGCAGCTGGTATAATAAAATTGAAATCGCATTGTGCCGCGGTGCTCAGCTACAAGTAATCAAGCGTACTTTTATCGCGAGAGAGAAATACAAAATTTACCAGCCTATGCGTTCGTATTACAAAAGGTGCGAGGGTGTGTCCTATGGAGTAGCCACGAAACAAGGCCCATAAAAATCGAATATATATCTTATGACGAAATTGCACGAATTTTTTCGGGCCTTACAATAACACCGCCCGAAATATGACGTAAGAATGAGAAATCTATTTCTCACGGTACCATATACCTTCTAGACGCTACCAAGAATCCCATCAAAGAAATATCGAAGTCAGTTCCATTTCTATCGACAGAAAATGTACTTATCTTCACGAGAAGAAAAAGTACTTACGAGAAGAAGTAGTAGTAGCCATGCTCGAACTTCCTTTGGAGCAGGAACGCGGTGAGCAGCAACATAACCGATTTCTCGTACGATAAGTGTTTTACTTCTGTAGGCGTTTCAGCCGATTGCGTGCAGTCGAAGTTGCGTGCACTTGGTCGGAATACATGCGTGCCAACGTAAGACACACTGGATAAGTTATACGAGTCTCGATACCGTCTACGATAATGTCTTATTTCTTGCATAGGGACATTTCGAAGGTACGAGAACCAGGATCGTTCTGTAGTATAACATATAAAGGATGAGAGCTGAATCCGAAGTAGCTTGATACTGGCTTTGTGGAATTCTTAAATCAAGGATCCCGTCGGCGTCTCCTCGCGTGCCGTGCTGCACGAGGAACAGCCTTAAGAATTGGGCATAGGACCTTCGCGGTTCACGAACGAAGGGGAGGCCGCAAAGGGTGTGGGAATAGGTATAGGGATTTTTGCTGCCGTCCGAGGCCGAAATATTTAGAGCCGTTTGGCATTAGCCGTCGGCGCTATAAAAACGTTTGGTAGGCTTTGTTTTAAAACAGCGGATCGTATAAAACCGCTAAAACGTGTTGATAGGCGCCATTCGGGTGCCTTTGTCGGCTTTGAAATACTTGCCGGAACGGTAGCTGCTGTCTGACAACGAATGCCTATCGGTAAATGATTCCGTAAGAGGTATGCCTTATACGGTTCCATTAAAATTGTTCAGCGATTCCGATGAGTTCTTGTATAATTTAGTCGTTAGCGACTCGCTGGATTGAGGGTACACGTGATCGGTTTTAAGATATTGACGGAATCATTAGTTCGCTAGAGGGTTGTCGGGCTTACGGTAGCTGGAACGGACATTAGAGATCATCCCTGTACCAATGAATTTTCTGGTTAGAGAATACCTTCGTGTAGTTTACCTTGGTTTATCGCGCGTTACAAGACGTGGCGAATAAATTAATTCGATGATGGAATTTCGAAAGGTTATTTTTCAATTATCAATCACTGAAGGATCATTGACAGGGAAACTGGTTTCGGTAAGAATTTCGTACGCGAAAGGATCTTGGGCCTTTTTATAGATCACCGAATCCTTAATGTATACCTAACTGTCCTTTAGTGGTTACCGGGACCAGGACTTGGCGGTTCAACCTAAATAATTATTGATTGGATTCCTGTGCGCCGATCTAAGGCCCCGAAAAAGCTGCCGGTTTGAGAAAACCGGCATTGGGTCCGGTGTACGCGACTCCTTGGAAGGAGAAAGTTTGGACTGATCCTGTCCGATTATGGCATGGCGTACGGTCCCTATTAATCGCTGCTAAGGCCCAGTTTAACGGGTCCGGTCCATCTCTTTCTCAGGACAGTTCATACGGAGGATCGTCAGGATTCTTATATGGCAACCATTACAGGACCACTGTGTATTCCAGGCGCTTTCGTCAGGACCACAAAGAAGGACTTACTGTAACGGAAGCGCAATATGGTACCAATACCTGGACCATTGTAAAATGGCGTTTACTGCAGTGTGAATCTATCCGGTCAAAGGATTGCCACCAATGACTACCCGTCGGCATCCTTGAGATCCTGCCGATTCAAAGGTATAGACGGCTACGCCGGCTAAGGAATTAAGAAACCGTAAAATGGCGCAACGGGCAATAAATACCTTTTTGCCAGCTGGTACCCATCAACCAGGACTTATCCTTATTACTGCTCTAACTTTTTTGTATCTGGAAACCATCCCCATAAACACTGCAAGAGTATGAAAAATGCTGAAAAGTGATCCAAAGCAAAAATTTTCTATCGTTATACCCAGTGTATCTGTAAATAAGAAAAACAAACCAATTAATCCAACGATGTAATTTCGAGCAGTGAGAAAAAAAGAAATCATGACAAATTATCCCCACGCCTCGCCCTGGGACACACTCAATTAATTCTACGGTCGGGGCCCACGAAATTAGCATCCGGTCATCAAATTTCGCCCTCGCGGTAACCAAATCCAGGTTGTTTCTGCCTCTGGACGGATTTACCCTGAACCTATATCTACTTCGAGGAGTCACGCGAACGTCCTTTTTGGGCTGGTTCCGTCCGCAAGACTTCCTCCGTTGTAAAGGTGGACAGACCTGTAGCATCAGACACTGTCTGAAGCTAGTGAGGAAGAGGCTGCGCAGTCGGGAGTACAGAAAGGCATCACGCATCACGCATCACCCGCAGAGGCCGCACTCTGAACTAGATTGAATTACGCAGAAGAAGGGCCTGCCGAGAAGAGCATGGCTAATTAATTGCAGAGAGAAGGAGACTGGATGACATGCGGGAGCCTGGGAGCAGACGGCCAGCCGGTAGCTCGTTAAATTTTAGGGGCGTGTAGATCGACCGCTGTATATATATGTACTATAGTAGTAAGATATACATATATTGTGTACTGGGTAGAACGTGCTGGTAGGTATAGGTAGGTACACGAAGGTACGGGCCTGATTGAAATCTATCAGCGAGAGCCTAATTTAATTAGGAGCCAAGCGCGAAAGGGAATTTCGTCGATTTATTTTTCTCGATAATTCCACAAGATTTTCGAATTTCCAAAACGTATAAAGATACTAAAAAAAATTGTCATTTGTACGTGCGTCATTCAATGTGAAATTGAGTCAATTGAAATTGCGTAATAATACATTTTCCATATAGCATATAAAAAATGCAAAATTGTCATTGGAAATAAATTCTCTTGCACAAAACGATAAGTAATTACAGTATACAGTAACTGTGCAAAAGAACGTCGAGAATTACGTAGCACGTGACATAATCGTTACATAAATAAGTGATTAATCTCGATTCTATATAATCAATAGTAATCACGAAGGTGTTGGACGCAACTTAAAGATCATCAAAAGGACATCGATTCGTCCCCCGAAATACTCGACAACGGAATTCGAGGAAGTTACGAGACTGGTTAGGGTTCTGTCGCCCCATGAAGACGCGGCATTGTTCCTCGGGTATTTTGCCCCCTCCGATAATTATACCTGATTGCTATTGATTTCGACAATTTCCAACCATCTGCCGCGATTCGGAGACAGCGAATTCCGTCATGGATCAGCGACGCAGCTGAGGACATTGTTTAAAGACTGTCGGGGCACGTGACGGCATGGCAAATGTACTTGTGAATCGTCCAAACCAGAATTACGCAATGTACACTGCAAGCGCAATAAAAGTAATGCAAGTCCCCACCGAAGCACCTGCCGTTAAATTGAAAACAATGATCTTTCCTATTCTGAAAATACGATCAACGTAACTTTGATTTTCTATACTCAAAGAAAAAAGTAAAATAATAATATCACCACAAGACTCGGTACGGTACTTACGTTACATATAAAAGTCGTGCACATAGAAAGTATCATGGAGTAAGATTCTTTCTCAACGTCGTAATGATTCATTGCTCAGAGGCACTGGAGACCACCCAGAGAATGATGCTCCGAAATGCTCAGTCTGGAATCTCAGATCGATAGGGTAGTTCATGCTGGCGGTTGTGATGGTGACGATGATGATACTGATGGTAGTAATGGTGAGCATCGCCCACGCCATGAAGAGCTTCGATGATGTAGCACAGTCCATGTGGGAGAAAGAACCTGACCACCTGGAAGTCATCGATACAGAAAGATATCGGGATCAGAGTAAGCCAGTGTGGAGTTAAAGGAGCTTCTAAAGGGGAGAATATAAAAAGAAAAGAGAAATAATGTGAGAAACGATCGAAAGCCGGACTTGAACGATGGTTGCCGATTCGATGATACGTTTTACAAGTATGGTCCCTTTACGAATGCCCACCATCATCGGAATGACTTCGAAGGATCCTGTGCGATTCTAAATGGTAAATTCAATTAACGAGGTGTCCATCCCGCGGGATAATGAGCTCGATCGTGGCTACACGTGTCCGTCGTTAACTTTGATAATAAAGAGAAAATAAAGGCAAAACGATTAGCGTCTCTTTGAAGAACGGTATTTTTGTATCCGCTTGTACTTGGATATATATATATATACATACGTTACATATACACTTGGGACAGTCAGTTAAGAGGACATTGCTGTCGTGTTTGAAATTTTTTTTTCAATTCGCTTTGATATTTTTTTTCGCATTTCTACTATATAACTACTTAACGATTACACGTCCTATGAATAATTGCAATCAAGCTTTGAAATAATTAAGGTATGCCTCGCGGCTAACAAACAAGAATATACCTGGACTAAGTTACGCCCACCGCTGTATACGCAGTAACACAAGCGTATACACGCAACAGATTGTGGTCACGTAGCACGCAAAACTTATTGCGATCCGATGTGATATCAGTGGACAAGGTAGAGAACGTCGGCGTAATTAACTGAAAGCGAAGTGCGAAGAAATCGACATTTTTATTTCATTTCTTTTCATTTATTTCTTTATCTACCTCCGAACAGAATTTACTTCGTGTCTGCGCAAATTGGCTATTTTGCAATGGAAATTTCAACTTTGTACTCCGTTCCTGTATGATTCAACGTACTGTGACGAGATCGAACATTTATACATTGAACAACGCTTATTTATGATTTGTAGTAAATATTTTTAATTATGGATCACATAGATCACGGGGTCTGCGTGGTATAAAAATACAGAATAATACGGTCTGTATCAATTATCAATATTGACGGCTGGTTTGATATCTAGATTGTCTACTGCACGTTATTATAGATTATAATCGACACTGGTACTTTCTGCTGCAATTTATTATTGTCTATAAAAAACAATTAATACCACGTTATCGTTAACGGTTATCGATTGGTAATAGAAAATCATTATTTTTCTCGATTCGTGTGTGTATGTAAGGCTTTTTATTCCATATATAAAATATCATTTGGATTATACCATTATCAAATGACATCCTCAGGCTGCTTCTCATGAAACATATATAATATATAAAATTCTTAAGGAGATCGTATAGGTGCTCCATTTTTGAAGGCTTATCGCACACCTCTACTAATTTGATACTGGTCCCCGATTACTACTAGACTCCTTAACGGCAATGACCATTAGTCGACTCATCAGTGAAACACTGATACGCCTAATTACAGGAGCTAAAGTTATTTCACGTCATTTTTCTTTGTTACTATCTCTCAGCTAGTCCTCAGGTAGCCATGTCGTTAGTTTAACTGGATCGGACATGGCGTTCAAAGAATTTCATCCGGCACACTTGGTAGCCCTGTATTAGTACTCTCTGGTACACACGTCGTTGGCTGGTGAGCCGTGTGAAAAAACAAGAATTTTCACGGACGCGTAACGCGGCCCGTGACAAAAACCCAAAGGCACAACGACCTTAATTCGTTCGAAGCAGATTACGGGATAGGTGCCAGAATCACTACGGGGTGTCCAGATAAATCATGACTTGACCATCAGAGATATATTTTTTATTTGAAAATCATATAGTAACTCAGACGCATGGATGATCTATCGATCGATCGATATGAGATATCAAAGTCAAATGACACTTTTAGTATTTCTTTTTCTTCCAATTCTTGTTATACGCGCGCAAGATTGTACCGTGTAGAGATATTGAAAATTAATAAATAGATCGGATTACCTTGAGCGCTCTCGTACTGTGTCCATTTCTTAATTAGATATAAATATACACAGCGCATTGATTAGCATTTAATATTATGGGAGTAGACGAGTCAGGAGAACAGCTGGTGTACCTATATCAACCTGGCATGGCATGGCGTGGAGTGGAATGCGTGGGCAGGGATACAGACAAAATTCCGATACATTAAAAGCGTGGGCTTATCGGTTTCGAAAAATGTCCGTCGCGAAGCAAAAATATTGGAGTATTATATTTCGATGGAAAGTTACGAATTATTGTGTCGACTAACTTGTTTTTCCTATAGTTCCGTAATTTACGAAGTCCTGTCACAGGTACTGCTTCTTGACGTAACCTTAAAGAATTCTTTTTCTACGACCTTTGACCACGACGAAAAACCTGGACCCGTACTCTTTATTTCATTCTCACTTGCGATTTCGATACGGACAGATCAAAAGTAACAAAGTAATTTATTCGATTTAATAACTTTTTCTTTATACCACTCATTCCCATCTGGTCCAATTTCGCTGATAATTTATATAGGACCCAGCCGAGAGCGCGTCATGCTGTGTTTTTAATTCGAGAATTAATCTCGCTGCGTCCGCCACCGATTAATCTAACACGCCGCATGTAAACCGCTCGAGTTTAAAGAGTACGCAGCGCCAAAGAAGATTATTAATATAATGTCTAATGACGATTTGTGGCTGACGAAAATCGAGCGAATTCCATCCTATGAATTATTGTCAAGCGAACAGATTCGTTCTCGACTCGACGCCGTCAATTAATTAAATATCTAATACCGCCCCTATAGAAATCCAAGCGATTTAATTATACGGTAAGCGTATACGATTAGCTGATATAATTATAATCAAGGAAATAATATCCCTCTTACTACGTGTCCGTAACTAAAACGATACCGGTTAATTCCCAACGATGTAAATCCCATTCCTAATTATAATTATTAATAAATAATTTCATTTCACGATGAATAGATAAGAAAATCCAGTCCCCATTAATACAGTATCCTACCTGGATATACAGTGGGGAGCGTTACGCGTGCCAGAGAACCAGAACCATATTATACCCCAGTAATAGGCAATGTAGGTAGTCGGACAGGTAGGTCAGGTAAGGTAAGGTAAAGGTAAGATAAAACAAGAGAGCTCTTTAAAAGGACCAAAGAAATTGATTGAACTACCAACCAGCCCATATATATATATATATACCCCTACCTGATCAATTTGTTCACATAAAATAATAACTATGCATAAAGTTCATTAGACCCTCATACGATTCAGATTAACCGCGGGGCACGTAGCCTAAAGCCGTGAATGAAATATTCAATCCAAGTGTCATTAAGTCTCGATAAAGAACGCATAAGACGGAATGACCATGAGAGCCCGAGACAGAGATAGAAAATTATTCAGAATCTCATAACAATCTCCGGAGTTCGGCATGTCTTCGTACCTGTAATGACAGGAGGGACAATAAAATATAGTCGCCCGAAGTGACACGTAGGCACCGAAGCTGATCATTTATATAGAGATACAGCTCGCACAGGTGACCCTGCCTTTAATATTAATGACTGCTTCCCAACCCAGTCAAGATTAATAGACGTTCATGAGTCTCCTCGTTATAATACGAGACGAAATAGACGGGATCGAATCGAAGCTTAAGTAGCAAGTATAAAGATGCCTTATAGTAGTAACAAGGAAAGGATTTGAAAATAAGTATATACGACGATGGAGAGAATGATAATCATTGGATATAATAAAAATGACCTGTGGGGTGACGTTGTTGTTTTCGGAGAAAATAAAAGATCGGAATAACGTAGTAAAGAAAAAAAGAAAAATAATACTGAGAGAAGAATGGATAGAAATAATAGAAAGGGGAAGGTGTAACTCATTCCAAGTGTGACTGTGAATTAGGAATCGCGTCTTAAAGGTCTATTCATAGTGTGCGAGAACCAAAAATACAGGAGGAACGTGTAACACGTGGACAACTCGGAGAGGCACGCGCCTCGTTGTTGGACTTTACTTAGCGTCTCCTGGTGCGCGAGAACTATTTCCGCGTGACGAGGAAAGGCGTTTCGAGGCGTCCCGACGCCGCGGGAGACGACCTGGGCGTCGTCTCCCAGCGGGTGTGTGGCCCTGGCGAGGTTTCGGTCTATCCTGGAGTTGTATTCTTTATTTGTGCACTCTGTATAACTATGTGTCTCGTATTACGAGAAATCTTATTCGTACGTAAGGCTTGTTAGATTTTTGAATTTATTGCGCAAGATTTGAGGCGTTTTCATGAATATTCCAATTCTCCAAATGGCTATCGCTAACTACGCTAATACTTCCAGTTGGTACTGATAAGAATACGTGAAAGTTACATTTCTCATCACCATACTGAATTTAGTTAATAACGGATAAAACGTATGTGGACGTATATTGTGCATGGGATTACAATTCATTTCGACCTACGCTTTCATGAGAACAAGAAAAAAGAAGGTAAAAAGGGATAAAAGGTAAAACGGATGGAATTTTCTTTATAGTAAAAGCGCACGGGTGTACAGGCACCTACATCCAGGTATATGCCGATGCAATCACTTGAATAATAACGTATTCCAATGGTTTTGTTGTTGTTTCTGGTTTTGTTGTCGTAATTAAAAACGTGCCTACGCCGGAACGTGTCTACTAGAAGAGCCGTTTCACCCGAGGGGTTTATCCCTCTCAGTCGCACATATTAGCTCACTCTCTCTCTATCCATTTCTCTGAGGGCCTGACGGGGCCTTACGAGCGAAGACTGGGCCTCATCTACTCGGATCGAGAAGCAGCAAATAAAATCCCGTGCTACACGATACACGTGGGGTGAAGTTCCGTTGAAACACAGGCGTACCAATTTCTAACGTTCTAACCGCCCTCGTGGACCAGAAATTCCCTTAGCCGAGACGCGAGGCCGTAAATTTGGTCCAGAGGGGTCTTGGGGATGGGGCTGAGGTGGAAGGAGAAGGCTAAGCATTCTCCTGGAAATACGATCGCACAAACGGGAGGAGCGAAGGGAAGCCTGGAGGAAGTTAGCGGCCCGTGGGCATTCTCGCGGGAGGCAATTATGAAATTCCTGCGGGAATGGGGAGAAAAAAAATTCTGATTGGATATAAAGTGCAAAAGGGCTAGGCTAGGGCATCTACGTCTCGGAACAGAATAAGAAGCATACCTTGATGCTGGCCAGAAGAAAAGCCCAGGGATTCTGATCCCCCTCTATTTATGGTGGTCTCACAGTGTCTTTTACAAAGGGGACAAAACACCGTAACAGGGGAGGTATACCTCTTGTATATACATATACGGTCGAATATGGAATATGGGATGAGAAAAAACGCATTGTCCTGGAGATGACAGGACGCTTGGCCCGCGAAACAAATTAGTCGGGACCGGGACGAAAAAATTGGCCAACTATTTCTCTAGTCCTTGACCGCATACGGACTCCAAGTCTGAGACCCGTCCAGCGGGTGGCAGGTGCGAGAGTCTTATATGGGGTCCAGGAAGAAAATATTCAAAAAAATCTTCCTACCACAACCTACGAACATCTTACAGCACCCGAGGGACTTTGCTAATGCCGCGCGGAATATCAGCAAATAGTCGGCGAGAAAAGCACAACACGCAAACCTCCCATACTACTCTAGTTCTGGGGCAGAATTCTAAGAGCCACCTGCCATTTCTAAGTCACTTGCGCATCTCGTGAGAATAATTCGTACACTGGAGACTGAATCGGACTTCACTTTCTTTCCCTGATTTTGACGTTTTTTTAAATATTTTTATCTTGGTCCACCCTTGGCCAGATATGTATCACTCTCGTCAGACATTTTACTGTGGATTGATCTTTGGAGCGGGGATAAGGTACTTTTGGCCAATTCTAATGATCTGGCATCTGCCACTGGAGAACTTGAAGAACTTGAAGAACCTTCGAAGTGCCACGAGTGGTAACGTCGACGAGGAACGTGAAGGGGAGCCGCCGGTAGTTTTTATTTTGATTCGCGCTCCCCTGCGATATTGGAATTTTAATAGGGACTCCATTGAAGAAAAATCCCAGTCATCCACGTATCGAATCCAATGAAATACGAACGCACGTACCATTCCGCAGATCGAATCGATGCTTCGCAAAACTTTTCGTCATCTTTTTACGCGCCTCCTCGTGTCCTTGAAAAGACGCTGTCGTTTTCTTTGATCCTCGCTAAATTCTGACATTTCGCCATCACCTGCTATTTCAACAGTTTCGTATTCTCATACAGCGGAATCCTAGAGCAACCGTCTAGACGTTTCGACTTTTTCTTTTACTTCCTCTCTTTATCGCGGTCCCCCTTTTTTTTTTCCCTCCCATGTTTCTCCGTCTCGACGGGAAGAAATCAGGATTTCTGCTAATACGTTCTCTCGACTGCATCACCTGCCGTAGTCTTCTCCATCGTCCTTGGATAATTGCGCCGGTCAGGACTTCGAGGATCTCTGCTAGCCGATCGTTCTGTTTGGGATTTCGCCAAGGGCGTCGGAACGATTTCTAAGATTTCCAAAAACTCCCCACCACCCCTCCCTACCTCACCTTGCTATTCACCAGATCATCAATTACGAGCAATTAGGAGGGTAATTGTTTAAGTCAGCCACGGCGTGCGTGATTGCGCTTAATTGTTAAAGAAACGTAAAAGCCTGATATTGCCATTAAAATTCTAAATACATACACTTGTTTACATGCACAGTGTTACACTGTATACGGCAGGCCTATAGGCCTGCAGACCCAAAAATCATCTTACCGTGTCCAAAGCTTAATAGTTCTCAAGTTGGCGCCGTATCCAATCAATAAACCTGCGTCCATGTATGTTTGTACCTGCCATTAGCATAATTCTCATTGCTCTCGTATCCAATTTACCATCGGCCAGTTGTAAAGGGACAGGTGAGAATCAGCTCTCACTAATTTTTGAGACTGAAATTAATCCAATAATGTTTAACAAATTCTAATTAATACAGGTTCTCAGATGGGTCGTATTCACTGCCTGTATCGACTATGCCCTCGTTGGTTATAATTTTATAGACGACATAAATGATTTAATTGATAGTGTCCCGTATGCGAGAAAGATCATTATTTCTAGAAAATAAATTTCTTCGTTGCGCTTATCGTAAAGCACAAGGCAGGTGTTCAATATTTTTGCGAAATAAATAGACGTCTCGAAATTGAAAGGTAGAATTTTTTTTACCGTATGAAAGGCATTTTTATCGAATAAAAAAATTTTTAACTATCTATTTTCTGATATCTCATTCTCTTGGTACAGGCTTGAGGAAGAGGCAAAATTTCCAAAAACCATGAAAAACAGTACCGTTATCTCTTAGCGTGAGACGCGTGCCTGATGTCAGCACGACTTTCCTTGCGGTTAATCCTACGAGACGCCACCTGAGCCGAGATGACGATAGATAAAAATTTGCTAAGCATTTCTCTGCGGAAAAGGTATGCGAGATTAGAATCTTAAGTAAAATGGCGCTTTCGAACAGTTCACGTGTACGACCACCCGCTGGGCGAAAATGTCAGGTAACGAGGGAAAGACAGTTTCCTGCCAGCAAATCACGCGTCTAACTACGCAGGTAAGTTTAAATAATAATTTAGAATAGAAATTAGAGACAAAGTTTTTTATTACGAATCATGTAAAGCCTGTATATTAAGACGAAAATATAAGAGCGCATAATAATAAATTTGAAAACTGCTAAATCGATTTTTGCATAAAACTATGCAAATACAAATATATACATATATTGTAAAATATTTAATTGTCTAATTTTGAACTAACACGATACATAATAAGAATAAACGATCATCGTCTCATGGATCACGCGATCTCATGGATCGTTGGTAAAACCTAGAAGCAATCCTAGGCCAATTTAAAACGTCTAGGCTTCAGGCTGATTTTACATTTCTCTCATACAGGTTGCAGCATTAGCGTTTCCGAGGCTATGGTGCACTCAAGTAGGATCCATGGGGAACGATCATGGTGCGCCTTATGGCGGTGCGTGCAAAAGTCAGCGTGAAGTCGTAACGACCGGCTCTCGAACCTCGATCGAGAATCTCAAGCGGACACGCACGTTCACCAATGGCTTCGGGTTCTCCGCGAGCGATCCCTGAATACGGAAATCACTGGTTAAGCCGAGTGCACAGAGAGCGCCGGCGACAACGCGAAAGAAACCAGAGTGGCATACCGCCAGAAGTTGACGGGGCTTTAAACTGCAATGTTTAAACCGTAATTGCGACGGTTGTCATTTATTCGCTGCGTTAAATTTGTCCCCTTTACGCAATTCCGAGACTTTACGAGAGCCGCTTTATTAACGTCGATAAATAAGTAATAAAGGAGGCCGTCGTATCTTAGTTTTCATGTAGCGCGTTGTCCTTTCTAACGCTTACAGAGTTGATCGAGTTTCTAATGCATTACGAAGAATTTAAATATTACCACAGAAAACAATAAATCCCGTCTGATTATTGCATTTACCGTTGCACCGTATAAACGAGGCTAATTCTGGAAAAACGTTAAGGCGAATCCTTAGCAACGACCCCACAGTACATTTCGCGAAACAGAACTTGTCGCTAATGAACCAAAGCACCGCACACCACCACAGCGTAAAGGCAACTATACAGTTGCCGCTGATGAAACTGAAGAATCGTTAAAGGTAGACTGTGGAGGGACATTAAAATCAAGGGGGTGAACATTAGAGCAAACGTAATGGCCGCCCTTAGGGCGAAAAGACTGAAAGAAATACACTCAGCCTCAACCAAGAAAACCAGAGTCCAAATTAGTCTTGTGTTAGTCTATCCTGTCTTGATCTCTTAAGGTGGTTTCACATTTTTTTCAAATCGTTACGCCCTTTGAAATTATCTGATCCCTTGAGCGATCAGCTTATACACCGAAAATACGAGGAAGCACGATCCCATGCACTGAAATCATGTATTTTCATCGTGTCTATCTGGAATTCCATTCTATCATTCGATCCTGTCGTTACGTAACTTGGAAGAGCCTTCAACCATTATTCAGTTCTTGTAGTTTTTCTGTTTTGACGCGCCACAGAAGAATTTCAAACTATCTCAGAATGTGAACGTAGCTTTACGTGGGTGGGGATGCTGGAGCGTGGCGGAGCGTGCGCCTCTTGGAAAGATCGTACGGCTCGAACGCCTCAGGTGGAACGATTACCTTTCATCCGAAGAACATCAACGAGTTCGAAGCACGGTAAACCACGAATGCCACGAATGCCAGGAACCTATTAGACTTTTTCAAACTGGACTTCCCATGGACGACGAACGGGGGCTACTAGGTATGTTGCTTCTTTTAAACCGTGAAGGATTAAACGACGTAAGCAAGAATAACTGGGAAAATATTCTGGAACATAGAGAAGCTGCGGTATTATTTATTAGGTTAAAATATGGGAAATGCAATTAAGGTACGGTGTATGAAATAGCTATGGGAATTCCTGGCACGGTTATTTATAATGATGAGTATAGGTAGTTGAAATGATTTTAATTGTCTATTGAATATTAAAGAGAAAAATGATTCTCGATAAACCATTCCGATTCGTAGAATGCCTATCCGTTGGGTCCATAGGGAATCTATATGATATTTCCATATGGGTTATCGAATGGCGAGAAGATAATGACAGTTTTATGCCCGTTCTTCGAGACCATTAACGTTCTCAAGATGACTATCCATCCAGCGAAGTCAACAGCCAATAAAAATGCAGATAACGTCGTCAAGAATTTCTCGTTAAATTTTTCGTATGGAACGTAACGCCTCGGCGACTGATAATAATTCCTAGATTTATTAGGTGCCGTTAACGGTGCCATCCACTTACGATAAGAGCCCACTATTGCCACTGTGATAACGATCGCTGTGAATGGAATAAAAACAATTTTCACTATTAAATACCCGCGAGTCCCGTTCAATCGGAGAATTATTATCTTCGAAATTTCTCTCACGACCTGTACTAGAAATTCTCACGAAAATTCAACCGCGTGCATTAGTCTCCCTGTACGTTAACCGCGTACCGTGTTATTTTCTAGATAAAAATTGCTACCCTCCTGTTCGAAAGTAACACTGGCCCAACACAAAAATGCCAATTTTCTTGTCGTAGGATTGCAAACGCGTGTACGAAAATTGTCAAAACAGAGGCGTCCTTAGGCTGCAATTGGTCAGTAACGTAGACGGGAGACGCCGCGACGAGAAATACGAGCGGTCGAAACTTTTGCGTCCGCGCGATCGCCGCGTAGAGAAGTTTGGGCCAGTAAAACTCAATGTACTTTAAATGCCCAATTTGGCAGCCGTAAAAACAACATTTATTTATGGCTCGGGCCCGACGAACGAAAAAACCAATGCTGAAAATTATGCTTGCTCGAAAAAAAAGCGTATTACCACGGACTTCCTCGGGGGACACCCCCCACTGGCCCCCCTTAACCCTTAGGCCCATATCCATATTTTTTTTTTCTTTTCGTTCTGCCTCGTTCCCTCTTGCACGTATTGACTTCGTACATTTTTTTTTCTTCCCTCTTTTGTACTCTTTCCTCCAGCAGAGTTACACCAGCTGGAAGCTTTACGATTGGTTGCTCACGTGACGTCTTTGACTTGCTCGAAATCGATTACCTATAGGTATTTTTACAGCTCTCAAGGATGATCGTGTTTCGGCGATTGCTTCTTTCTTTATCGGTTACGGATCGACGGCGTCTACGATTTGATCGTGATTCTATAGATCGTGGGACCATACAAGAGAATAACAACGTGCTACGTGGAGAATTGTCTGATTTACTGGAATATGAAAAACAACGAAAGAAGTATATTTCCAATTAAATAGCACTTTTTTTAACGTCTCAAAAGTATATACGTATCTACAGTGCCTTAAGGCAGACACACAATTCTGTTATTTCCCACAGAAACGTTGAATTTTCTCGAATCCATGGATAAAGTCAATTCCCATATTGCTTGAATAAAAAAAGACTCAAAAAAAAGAGAAAGATTGTAACCGATTAAAATAATATGACACCATATATATTTACCAATATACTCCGACTGTATGAAATTAATCTTCATGACTCGTTCATTGATCCGTATCAAATCGTACTCAACCCGCACATTCACCTACAACATAAAAAGTACAGTCAATCATTGACAACAATAAATCACGTTCAAAGATATAAAAATCGTACTAAAAAGTGCCTTCAGGATAATATTAAAAACAATGATTATATCATCAATAACGTACTACATAACTAGATCCTATAGCATAGGAACGACAAAGCCCTATATACGAGCCCTAAAAAAAGCTCGTACATTTTTTTAAACGTTACGACGTTCTACCAGTAAATTTTTCGCGGTCGTACAGTTCACCCCGCAGTTATCTTAATTGCGCAATATAATTAATAGCTCGTACGAAATTCAAGCGTTAAATTTGGAAAGGGCCCGGCGCCCGACGAAAACCACAAGCCTCTCTGAATATACTCATATTCATATATATATACACATACGTAAATGAATACGTATCTACATATGACGTAGAATATCTATACACACTAATTCCACACAAATATAAGTAAAGTTCAGTGGTTTGGGAGCAGAGGGTGGGGAAGGGGGGGGGGGGGCTTCGCGAAATTTTTACAGCTACGCTTTTACTGCTCGCGTTATACGATCGTAATTATTATGGTAATAATCGGGCCGGTATGGTGATCATTAATCGTGGCTTAAATTTGCGCGAAAGTAGCAGATACCCCATAGCGTCTTCGCCGTGGCTCAGATCGTACCCTCGTACGAGTCCAGCCATATATGCGTGGGAAAATGAACTCCTCGAGCACAGTTTAGAAGCGAATGCTCGCCGAAGTCTTGAATATTGCGTGACCGATCTTCTCTGGGATCTTTGGAATGTTGTTCGGAAACACGGTTAACCAACGGTTATGTCCAGTAACCTTCTTCGACTGCGTACAAATGGGATACGAAACAGCATATTCTCTACAGCATATAGATATACGTACACACAGATACGAATACGCATGTATAAAAAGGTTTATAGTTTCTAGTAGCCACCCAAGATACACTCGTAGACCTTGATCGAGGACATATGTACCTTTATTAATTTTAATTGAACAATAAATGCGCTGTAAGCCAAGGAGTCGGAGCTAACGCGATCGTGCCAGTCCTCTTGCGTATCTGTCTACCCGTATGAGCAAGTGCGTAGTCGTTTTAATAAAATAAATGCGTGCTTTAATGACGAGAAATCAAGGCCGTGCGCGCCGCGTGATTCCGAAGTACCATTTTCATTATATTAATTCACTGCTTGTTGGATGATCTCTCTCTGTGTTTTTCGGATCGATAATTACAGCTAATTAGTATAACTCATTCATCCTCGGTCGAGTGTCTGAAGCGATTTTTTTATATTTTGTTTATTAAGCCTGGACCGTGCAGAAAAAATGATGTACCGTTACATTAATTCGAAGCGGTATAAGTATGGTGAGATATGTAACATACGCGAGGATCAATATATATATATACAGACGTCGTTATTGATGAATTGAAGATTCACCGAGTAATTTGAATTTGCCGCCTATGGGATAATAGTCAGGTACCTCGTTTCTTCGTGTATAGCTAGTGGTGATTATAATTGTACTTTGCCAATATTAAAATTTTAATATTGGCAAAGATCTTGTTCACTCGAAAGAGTCTATTAATGGGTGGTTTAGAAAGTGGCTGCATCCCTTAACGTTTACGAGGGAATCGCTTAAAGTGATGTACGCGCCGCCTATAAATCGGCTGGCGAATCGATAATAAAACATACAGGTAGAAATTAAAACAATGTAACGTAATTAACTATGCGCCAGTACCTATAGCGAAGCCCTACATGGCAACCCACCTTGTGGATGGAGCCGGCATTCGTCTCTAACCCGACACGACCGTAAATCACTTCGTATTATAAAATTAACCGCGCCAGAGAGCCAAAGCAAATTTAACTATCGGCAGGCCATTATGGAAATTTTCGCGAGCGTTATTAGCCACGTAAATCATCGATTATACGAGGATGCGTTCACATATTCGTGATAGCGTCTCTCCCCTTCAATCTTACTTACTTCTATATACCGTTAATATACAAAAAAACGGAATACACGAACATAACTGAAAAGAACAGTACATATCAAGCAGTACGGGTGTCTGATTCGAGAATTTGGGATGGTGTAAATTTTTGTAATTCAAATTTTGATTGAATTTAATTTTCGTATTTTGATCGGAGTGACGTCAGATAAATTTTTTATTTTAATTAATCAAACTTTTAAACATGCTATTAATTACTTTTTATATGGTATTTAGTAGACTTTCATATTTTTCGTACGTTTTAATAAATGAGCTGAAGGCAGTGGAACCATATGGTGGCTCGTAAGCCTAGAGAGATCCGAACTACCGTGTTACGTATGTACACCTGTTCCTTTACTATTCCTGGTTCCCTGGTTCCTACATTCACCCGTTTCCACGTTCCGTGGCGTCGAAGAGCATCGGCGCGTAAATCACCATTAGACGGGACGACACGTCGTGTTCCTGTCACGGAAGGCTTTCCTCGAGTGGGTCAAATGTACGAGGTGGACTATCGGGACGCGAGATCTTCTTAGGAAATCTAATCTAAACGATGTGATTACACGAAGGATGGCTGTGTACACCCTATTCTTGCTATAGTCACTATTTTCGAAGAATTTCTTCTTACTCGTGAAACTCTGCTGCTCCTTATGGGGGTTAGTATCTGTTTAGATAATACACAATAGATAATACAGAAGAATCCAAGAATTTCTTGAAGAAACATTTTTAGTTTGTAGAAATTTCGCGAGAGCCAAAAAGATGGGTAACTTCTTTTTTTTGGGGGGATATTTTGGAGATTTGCTGATGATTAGATTTTGAAGTTTATGTTTTTTGTATTCGAAAATTTTTTTTAATGATACTTTCACTTCTAATACAGGAAAATGTCAGTCTATTTGTTTGTCTCCCTTATTTTGAGAGTGTATTCAGATGGGTACACATGTTTGCTTTAATTTTTTGGAAATGAAACCATGCGAGCACTGTTTAACACGGTTATAGCAGAAGGTAGATACCACAGTACGGTACAGGAGAGTGTATACTTATTTGCATTTTTTTTCCACCAAGTTTCATTAACCCTTGACCCGGTCCGCGCGGCGAACATAAGGAAGTGCCTGAGCACGTAAAATAAACCCGACTGAATATTCATACGGCTCGGCTGTAAATATCTGCGCGATGATAAATTGTCCCCCTTTTTTCGTCCCTTGAGACCACATAATCGTACAGGATTTTTTGCGTGGCCTTTTATGGGAAATAAATGTAAAAAAAAGATACAAACGGATCAGCATTGGTAAATTCGCAATACGGTCACTATTACGTGTATACAGGTACGGGCAGGTGGCCTTATTTAAACTTTTCAAAAATTACCCGCTGCCAGATACAAATTTATTACCGTTAATACATAGGGGAGGAATTTCATTCTGACCGTAACGAAGCTTCAACAGTCTAGTAGTATTGATCGCGGTTAACCTTTGACGAGGGCCACCCTTTTCGGAAAGTTCAAATTAGAGGGTCCGGCATGCTCGCGATCCCAACCCTTTTAAAAGCGCACACCCCCACGTGCGCGCCCCAACGACCCTATCGGTACAGGTGTATCCAACATCCCAAGACGGCCTAATGGACGTGACGCGTTCTAAAGATACTGCAGCATCATTATAAAACGTTTACTTCGGTATTAAATGTCGAAGTATACAGAAACCCCATGACTCATACGAAATATATTTACTACCCACAACCCCATAGCGTCTGGACTTTGATTTCTATGAGGGACGATCTTTAATTCTAACTCTTTTCGTTTATGACGAGTACAGTCCTGGCTCGATTAAAATCTAAAAGAATCGTATCGTAGACTTATAAACTCAAAGATGAAAGAAACCATTTACAGTACCTATGGGGTTATACACGTCAAAGTTAATCGCCATGACTTTTTCATCCCGTAGAAATGAAGGAAAAGGAAGAGGGACCTCTTAAGATTTCCAAGAGAACGAAAATACCGGACATTCCACAAGAGACATAAATCCCATACAAGAATGTAATCTTTTCCTGCGGTTCTTAAAAACACTCGGACTGTACCGAAAAAACCAAAGCAGTATATACGCTACAGCGCGATCATAAAGTGCAATACCGGAATGCGCGTTATAGCCGGGATCCAAGGTCTACATTTTCAGGGACCACCTGTAGTCACCTGCGGAGGGAACCACCAGCAAACCGCAAGATGCGGTAATTACGCTCGGGGCCCCCGAAAAGTAAAGGCGTAGCGTAAGTGAGGGTAAAGAAATGAGTGAAAATAAAGGAATTAAACCACAGGTGAAAAAAGGCACTTAAAGGGAAGGAGAGAGGTAAACCGAGAAGAGGTGCTGGTAAAGAAGTAGGTGGGACTTCTGGTCGAGCTCAAGAACGTTCAGAGAAGAGCCCAGAAGAGTTGCAGGCACGGGTGCACCAAGCGTGACAGTGGGTGCACGAGCACCTGCCCATTCTTGGGAAGCTGTGCTATATATATATACTATGCTTGCGCTGTGCTATCCTGCGCGCAGTGATTTATGGAAACAAAGGGTAGGTGGAGCAGAAGACATGGACCGTTCATCCCCGGACACGCCGAGCGCTGCAGGAGTATTCAGCCCCGGGGTAAAGTTATTGAGGATGTGGATATCATAACTCAGGATTTCAAAGGGGTTGGACATTGTTTTCCGATAGCGGTAAGTATCCCTTGGGAGATACGTATTATATTACTACATCCGGTTTATTTATACAATTTATGGACTGCGCGGTAGAGTGAAACATCTGTGTCTGTTAAATGCATATGGAAAAAAATTTTAGTCAAATTGACACAGCACAGTTATCGATATGGTTTATCAGCAGTTTCAATCCTATATGGTGTATTTGGTTGTAAGTAAAGACAAATAAAATTTGGTGGATCTAGACGTCAATGAAATCGTAAAAGTCTTGAAGATAGTATTACAAGTGCACGGTACTGCGCGTAGCCATAAAGGGAAGAAAAAATAATACAATAAAAGTACCGACCCACATGCAGTAAAACTCGACAACAACGTTCGCCTTATGGGGCCCCCTTATTACAATATAAAGTGTCAACACCTCCGACGCCACGCCACTTGTAACCCCGTGGACCTTTACCGTACCTATATAGTTTGACTTAAAAATAGTTCCGCTAGAGGGTCATATAAAAAAAATCGGCCCATAAATGCGTCGGTAACGATCGTCTTAAGATATTTATACGCCTCGGTTGGATATTAAAATATTAATACGATAATATTTATTGATGCTGCCACGACGCGCAGACGTTAAAACCAACAGGATATAAGGACAATGGACCGTTTTTACCATTATTGGTTTTTCAAATTTTTTTATCTTTTTCTAAAATTCCATCCACAAATCTTTCCCATATAACCCCCTGACGACACGACCAACCCGAGGACCCCTAAAGTAATATCCAAAGCCAATACCACCTTTCCTCGCTTCATCCTCGAACGATAACTCTTTAGCAAGGATCGTAAGTATGCGATGCGAATTTTTAATCAGTAAACTGGCCGTATCGTAATAACCGTTAATAACCGCCTTTGCGACCACGAGTGCCGCTAAGTATCGTCGCGTGGGCGACCTAACCCATGAAGCTCATAACAATCCCACGACAGGTTCTTCTTGTCGTTGTTGTTCTCGTTGTTGTTCCTCTATCACCAAGAGCGTGAGAGCCGACGTGATTGGTCCAATAAAATACAAGATACTGATAACACCATATACAGGTAACGTGGTAGTACTCCATAAACCATCTAAAAAAAAATCGTAGCAAAATACACGTAACTAGAAATTTTAATGTATTAAAAAATAAAAATGAAAATTCATCCCCCTCACGTGACTCGTGACTTGACAGATTTTTCATCCTGTTACAAAATCGCTTTCTCGTCGAACCGTACGAACACGTGAACGTTCACGGTCGCACGCGAAGGCTGCCCCGGGCTTTATGACCAATTGCAAATGCTGCAAAGTAATGACCGTGCATGGTCAGTCCTTAGGCCGAACACGCCTACACCGACACAGAGAGATCGCTGAGGCATATTAGCGTCGCAACTGGACCGCAGTTGTAAAACGGCCTTAGTTCACTTTCTGCTACAGTGAAGAGGCTGTGGCTTTTAAGATCGGTAGTGGCGCTTCGGGGCTATCTGCTACAACTTCGCCGACTCCACGTGATACGAGTCGGTACTTCGAGTACTTCCTCGATACTTATGCCCATCCTCTGGATGGTCTTATTCTGTCTGGACGCGTGGGTGAACAGCCAATACAGAACTTCGGGGTCATGCGTATACAGTGATAAACATTGTCGATCGGATTTCTTGAAAAAGTATAGGTATATTAACCGGCAAGATTGAATATCGATAACGTATTAGAGTTCGAAATAATAATACAGGCTTGATAGTCATTTTTACTATTTAGTGCGACGGGTTTGGAGAGGTGGTATAGTGTATTTAATTTTTTGTTCTTTCTCTTCCTGGCATTGTTACACTGTGTATGAGAGTAAACGTAATGGCGGTAGTAAAAGGAAAATTCACGGGTGCTTCGCATGGAGAATACCTGACCTGCCAACAAGTCATGTAGAAACCAAGCCCTTCTGAACACAAAGTGCAAGTGCAATTACGTTGAGTAGAGTCGTTAGAGCCGGTGCAGTATCCACGGTCTGGCCTTTCCCGAAAGGACGGTAAATCAAGCGGCGGGGCGTTTGTTTGAAGCTCTCGCTACCCGGCAAACAGCAGGATCGCGCCGCATGCTGACAGTAATGTGGCATAACGCTCGTTCTGATGAATGCGTTCATTCCGAACCGCATGAACGTTATACGAACAGTGGTTTTATGCTTTATGCGGGCCACGTGCGCTTTATATCATAATAATACGGCACAATATGTCTTGAAGTACTTGCAGAGATTCTCTGCAGTATAACTTTCTGCGGTGGATACGCCTCTCTTTACGATCCACCTAATACCATGTGTGTGGTCCATCCCTAGATCTTTGATATCAACACTAAGAATTGGTTTTTGACAGTATTTCGAAGTGCGTGAGTCAAAGATGAATTTTGGTAGTTTTAGGGGGTATTTTTTTGGGCCTTATCCGTATTGGCATTGAATTTTCATTCAGTGTGTAGGAAAGCGTCATACGTAGATCTATATGGGGGAAGGTGCAGAGTCGCGTGTTCGAGAAGCCCAGCGGCAAGAGAAGCATGGGGTTGTTTAAAAGACCATGATCGTTGCGGTATGTTATTTTTTGTCGTTCGCCATAGCAGACAAAGCCCACTATTTGAAGCCTTAAAGTTCGCCGGTGCCTGGAGCGTTTTTCGGGTCCCGGTAACCGGAGTGTGCCCTGGTACCATGGACCCCTTAGGGCCACCTGCCCTGGCCTGGCCCTTACGTCCACTTTATTAGCTATTATTATACGCATGCTTTTGGGCCCGTGCTTTGGGTCCTACTCCCTTTCTTTCCTCTCGGTTTTCTTGCGCCCGCCTCCATGTGTTTAGAAATATTTCACGAACCGTTTTGGCTTAGCCGAATACGTCGCGGAGTTCATTAATCCCTATTGCTAGTCTAAACAAGGCCCAGTAAACAATACAAGGGTCTGTTACTGCTGGTCTCCTTTCTACTCTGTGCATCTTTACTTGGGCCTACTTTCTGGGCATATTTATCTGGTAAGCTCATTGCGTATGCGTAATACAGTCGCGAAGTACCTAATATTATGGGCCTTTTCATCTCACGGACGCACGATGCAAATCAATACACGGCTGTAATGATACGGACCCAAAATGCACTCTGGATATTGTTCTTCACTGATAAGATTGATATTCTTATCTTGATGAGTTTCCTTTTCGACTTTCCGAAATAGGGGCCCTATTTCTAAAACTGTGTCGAACGGTCAACTCCGTGTATCCAGACGGTCCTGTCTCTTGGGACTTTCGGAGTGAAAATGTAGTTCAGGAAAGTAACGAGGCATCGTTAGTTGTGAAAAGGGCACCGACAGGTCCCCTCTATTTTCTATGATAGAGAAGTATTGGATTGGTGACGTCATTAGCGGCATTGGCACCAAACGCTAATAAACATCGATCGTTTATCGGATACCGCAAAGAACAGTAATTTGTCGTAGCTATCTCCTGCCGACTTGACTACTACTACCGGGGATCAATATTGGCATCGGGCCCTGATAAAAAGGCCCAGCCATTTTCTCCTACCGACAAAAATGTCACGGAAATGCTTTGGGACGGATAAGACGACTCGCGGCCTTCTTTGAGAATAAACTGAACTTTTTTTATTTTGCCGAGTCCTGGATAGTTCCCTTCAAATCTTTCATCTTCGTGTTGATAACGATCATTGACGATAATTAATGATCGGCAATTAGTTGAAAAATGGTTTAACTGTCAAGACAATTTAGGATGAGTAATGTAAAACGTAAAGATTTATGCAATTGTCTCAAGCCTTAAAGGTAGCGGTTTGTCTTTTGAATTTTATGGGAATTTTTCAAAATACTATCTCAAACTCGGAAAACTTAATTTAGAGTACGATTATAATTCTAATTAAAAAGAATTATTTAAATAAAATATATCAAATTCGCATGAAAATCAGCATACAAGATTCCTTTAGAATTCTTAGCATCGCAAAGCACAGTACTGCCAACTCGTAATACGATCCGCGGTTTTACTATCACGGTTTCTCTGAAAGTAATTCGTGCCAAGGTGTGGCGCTCGATCACGCACTAATAAAATATATTTACGATTACACGCTGTCGTGATCTACCGTCCAGATAACATATACTATCTGCCAATAAGAAGAAAGGTAAAAAAAAATCTTAAAAACAAAAAACAGCAATAAACTCAGAAATTATGTTTACAATGTATATATCCTCTGTCCATCTATATAAAGTCAGGATAAGTCTCCATTTTTTTATATATACACATATATATACTACTACTCCAATCTAATAATACATAAATGCAAAGTAAAAGGGGTAGAAATCACTGATGTATTTCTATTCACCAAACACTCATTATCTCTATAGTTCAAAAACGATATTCATTAGTAAAAATGGTTTTACGATAAAAATCCACTGCTAATGCACGCAATCTTATTTCGATTCTTAGCGGTTTTGCATGAATGCATGCGAGGGTGTATGTTCTGTATAGAAAGAGGAAACGGTAATCTGGTGTCGCGACAGGGTGCCGAGATAGAAGCAATCTGCAAACACGAATTGGCCATTTGGTGGGCGAGGCGCCACGTAGGTATCCAGGTGTATATATATATATATACACATACTGCAAAGCAACAATTTGTTTTTGGCCCCGTGACTTTTTCTTTCGCACCCAGCATGATTCCGCCGCCTTCGTGACTCTCTTGGGGCCTTTGCAGGTCTACAACGGGTGTCCGAGATTCATGGATATATTCTTTCGCGTGACTCCGAACAACGTTGTATACTAAATGCACGGACTTATCTAAAATGAAAATCTTATACAAATAACTTCGTCCATAGATCGAACGCAAAGTTCGTTGGGCATTATTAAAGGAACAATGAAGATCAATGGAAGATACGAATCTTGTGTACTTTTCTTTTGTATAATAACACCATTACGCGATACCTGTTTCGTGGAAGGGATGTCGCTCTGAGAAAACTTAATGGGAATGGACGTATAATGACGTATTTTCATTAAATGATTTTTAATGTTGGTATGAAAAAAAGAAAATGATATGGAAGCTACTATTTTACGATTTGGTTAACCGATTCTAGTCGTAAATCTTAATTACTATTTAATTATCGATCGAGTAACGGCAATTAAGAAGCTCTAATAAAATCGTGGCCTGTTATACGCAGCCATTGGAGGAGACGAAGAATTTTACGAAGTGGTCGTTGGCCCTGATTTTTTTGTTCTTTCAGCTTCTGTAACGACTCCATAATCAAATCGGTATTCAAATTAGCCCAAGATGGTATGTTTAATTATTGATTAAAAAATCTCTGGGTATGCAATAATTCCTACTGGTATTTATTGAGTGATCGTAGCACGGCTTATACGAAATCACGACTCTGAGACGTAACACTGGTAGTAACCGTATATGAGCAAAGGATTTTTCTACCAAATTTGGTCCTGGTCCCTGGTACAGAGCCGTAGTCCCAGTACGGTCAGTCCTGGCGCCATATTGAAACAGTCTCGTAATAAGAACCGGTATTATCTGACTTGCCAGTCATAAGTCACCAAACCAGTCACTCGTCACGCTGCATCGTTTTTTAATAGAATTTCAAGTCTCAATAAATCAGACGATTACAATAAGAATCCACTAAGCTTTTCTACATGCCCAGTGACGTCACGTACGAATAAAATTATAAATATTGAAAATTGGTCAACGTGCCAGGGATCGTATAAGGGGTAGAAGCTTCCGAAGAGAGATAATTCGATTTTCGATAAAAGGAAGATGAGAGGGGGAGGAGAAAATAAAAGAAGAAAAAGAAGGGAAGAAAAATGAAAAGGAAGAAAGACAGTACCGATAGAAGCCAGCTGTCCGGCAAAGTGATTCATGGTCGGCGTGCGCGAGCGAAATTTGCATGGCGTACAAGGCGAAAACAACGGGCCGCTCCCGACTGAAAAAAGGTGGCTTAACTTTTTAAGCCTGGCAATTATACCGGTATTTACTGCTTGGCCCTCTCGCGAGATGCCATTGTGCTCGCGCGCGGCCATTTGCATCCCTTATGCGCGACTGTCGATTGTTTTAATGGCATAGGGGCCCCCGCCGGTCGCTCCCGCGGGCCCTAGCCATAAACTTCATTGTTTAGGCACGCCTTTTTGGTAGTCGGGCCCCATGCTCTGGTACTGCGAAAATAAAATGGCACAAAAAGACCACTAGGAATAATGGGCCCGACGCGCCTTGTGTCGTCAATCCCATTCGAATACTTCATACGTATATCCGTAAGATGGGTATAACTCAGGGACCCAAGAATGGTTAAAAAAAAAAGAAAAAAAATACACTGATCTTATAAAAAATTTACACGACCCCTTATAGTATTAGAAAAGATGAACGCTCGACTAGACTTAAAAAATTTCTAAATTTCCAAATAAGTCCCCCTCTCACTTATAATTATCTCAAGGTTTTAATCGTCCGAGTCCCGGCATAATTGAAGTGATTTAGCGTGGAGGGTGCACCACGGGATACCGAAACCCCCTACTGTGAGGGGTGGTTCTCTTACCCCCCTAAAAAGGGCAAGGTGGTCATCCGGCATCTTCGACATTCACCACCTCTTCTAACCTATGACTAAGAAAAAAAGGGGCAAAGGGTTTAATTCAAGGCCCCGAACTAATTTTCTCGAGACCACCCCAAGTCAATAGAAGCAGACAAAATCGAACTACAACCCTAAGAAAGAAGGTAAAAAAATTTTTAACCTACTCCCTACCTCATAAGTAAACCAAAACCAGAAAATGCTTCATTGGCTCCCAAAAGTTTGTTCCCGTGTAAAATTGCATCGTATATAAAAAATCAAGGAGCTATCCCAAAAGGACAAGTTCTGGTGAATGGGACCTACATGCTACCATAAGTATAGTATAGTTCACGGTGTTGGGGTTTCTTCAGGTTGGCACCCCTGCTGCGCCATGGTGCTCATTACCGTGCGGTTCCTTGATGAAGCATTCATCGCGCATCCCGAACTGGGTGATGCATTGTCCTGGGGAATGAGTTCTCCGGTTGCGCGCATGTATTTCGTGATGTGAGACCCCATAAACAGGCCGCGTGACTTCCCATCAAGCATATGTGTACATATATATGTGTATATATATATATAAACGTATAGGTACCATACGGGACCCACTTAGCAGTCCATCACTTTAATCGATTTGGCGGCTCGAGCACGAACTATGTAGATCTTAGATGGGCCTAATGAGTGGGCCGTATTATCAATCCGTACGTGAACGTATATTCTTGATGAGGACTCCTCAACGCTTTGTCTATCAGGGCCTTAACCGAGGATTTATAGTTTAAGTCACACGACCTGTGACTATCATGCACTTGATGACTACAAAAAATAATGAGGGTTTATCGTATGATATTTCATTGTTAGAACCATTTTGGTTATTTTATTAAAAATTTTTATTTACGTATGTAAATCTTAAGGTGGTTTGGTATATTTGACGTACTCTTTTTTATTTATCGTTTTTTTTACCCTGGATAATGATGAAATGATACCGCGTCACTGATACTTTTTGAATGACGTTGAACTCGTGATAATGGCTGGTCGTCGCGACTCCTCAAACATGTCTTATGGTCTTCTGTTTGACCTGATAATGTAAGCAAAGTCGGACGCCGAAATGGGACTTACGGTTGGTTATATATATATAATCGAAAAGTTCGGGTGTCGAGGATTACGTAATTTTAGGGCAAATAGAAATTTCGTGGTGGTAAAGGAACCGCGAGAGATTGCGTAAAATCTGGAATCTTTTAATTAAATTTCTGTTGTTCGAGATGAGCCGTGTAGTGCCGCCTTCGAAGGACTGTTATAGGGAAAAATGGAAGTTGGTAACTTTTAGTCTCTTAGGTCCTCGCGTAATCATCCGTGAAAATAAGACAATAGGCAGAAAAAATCTTTACACCGTTACGGAAAATTCGTGGTTTCTGTTCACGAAAATTTTGTAGGTTGTTTCGTTAGATTGGCTTGATCTCGGGCCGCGGCACATTTATGGGCCTTATGGTATAGGTAGCTCGAATTTTTGCGAAATTAGTTGAGTGATGAAAAATTGCTTAACGAGCATCGGCGCGTACCTTTTTACCTTTTTTCCTTCTTTTTCTTTTTTTTTTCTGAAACAATGGCGGAACTCACGGAAAACAATAAGGTATCGTGTGGTAGACAGAGAAATCCCTCGGGCTAAGACAATGCAGGTGTTTCCATTTTGTTACGTTTAACCATTTTTCCTTGAACGGGATGCACCGGGTTCTTCTTCGCCATGATGAATGAAAAATTCTAGGGCATTTCGGGATGTTTTGAAAAATCGTGTAATACGCGGGGCGGTGCCGGGCAGTTTGGAACTCGATGGATTCGAAATTTTAAGACGTTTCCATTATGGGTGAAATTGATTATTTTTTTTCGTTTCGGTACAGCTGCCGATAACTTTGCATAGTTCTTCTTTTTTTGGAAGAGTTAAGTATCCCTGATCCGTGCTGCTTGGAACAGTCTTGAAAAAGAAAAATCACTCGTATATAAACCTAACGGTTTCTTTTTAAATTAATATAATACAAAAAATGAAGCTAAGAAACATATTAATTATTTCAAAGTTTTATATAATTAAAATACGAATTTCTACTGGACAAAATAACATTGGAAAATAAGCCTATATGGTTTTGACTTTCTTTGGCTCACCGAGTGATAAGAAAAGGTCATAAAGCAGAGTCGCTGTAATGAGAATCCGTCCGTCCGTCGGTTTCACAAAAACCGGATGCCTCTTCCATTAAAAGTTGCAAACGATCCTCGCCTAATGAGATACCGAGGACGTTAATGGCCGCTTTAATTGGGTTGTTAATTTTCGGAGATGAATTCATAGGTTAAAAATGCAAAAGCTAATAGCGTCGAGGGGGTGGAGTCCGCCGAATTAAATGGGCTATTTTGAGGGCCTTTTCGACCCAATTTAGTACGTTCATTTTCGCCACGGCAATATATATATATATATATATATATATATGCGCACATATAAATCTATATGGTAGAATCGTGCCGGTAGGTATCTTTCCTTTGAAAGAAATACATTCCCTAGTGGAAAGCATAAAATCGATTTAATCGCCCGTTTCGACTTTCAAGATAATTTAAATGGCAATTAAGATACGCGATACCTGAGTATGAATATTCATTAAGGGTACAGGTATCGCGATAAATAGCCCATGGGCTTTTATGCAAATGTCACTATGAAATTTGGGCAAGATAGTACCCAGCAACCCCATAGAAAGCACGTTTAGTACATCCTCTACCTCTTGAGGCTTTTCTAGGAAAAAAAATTGAGGAAATACCGAAGAGAAACCGTGAACTCAAAAGTGAGGTCAATAACAGAGAAAAGGCAGAACCGCCCCAGACCCCCCCACAGAAAAAGACTCACGTATAACGATCTAATTTCGATAAAAAAAGAAATATCCCCCACGAACCAAAAAACCGTGACAAGTTCCTGGTGACGTTGACCATGACCAAAAATGAAAAAAAGATTCTATGACGAAAAGTAAAAGAAAAGTTTACATCGTCTCACGTAACTATTAGGACCCCACGGGTCTCAGAGAGATTTTCGAAAAAAATATCCACGTGGAAGTGTCCCCCTCTTTCGAGGTATAAAATTTCAATTATCAAACGAGCGGAGCGTGCGAGGAGGGGTGGCTTTGAAAAATTGTTCCAAAAAAATAGGGAGAGCTGCGCGAAGCCGACGAACCGAAAAAAAAATTATCCCGAAAAGGTTTAGAAGAGAGTAAAAAAGAGAGAAAAAAGGAAAAAAAATATAAAGAAACACCAGCATGGGACAATGAGCGAAAGAATGCGCATGTTGTTGTCGACGCGTCCACAACACACTGCGCGTAGCAGCATCCATTGTTAGCGATTATGGACAAGTGGTTTTACCCATTCTTTAAAATTTTTTTTGTTTATCCCATTTTTCTCGCCCTCGAAAAACCCTCTCGACTATAATATCGACACGGGCCACTTTTGTAGCGAACTATCTCGCCTCGACGGCCGTCATTGAAGACGCTCGGCGTCGCCGATAGATTATTTTAACCCTGGATACAAAAGCGCGACAAAACACTCCATTGTTCACGTTTCTCAGGAGACCGCTTCTATATACTATGGTGAACGCCTAGAGCCAATTTTACGTCTTTCAGGAAGAGGACTGAGGAAACTGTTTCACACTTCTTACGATCATCCATCCTTAATACTTCCTTTATTTTCCTTACTCGTCCCTCTTCTCTCTTCAAGGGAGAACAATTTTTTTAATCTTTCCTCATCTATCGCAACGTTACTCACTGACCATCGAGAATTCACGGTCGCGTCGTTGAATTCCGCGACGGTGACTGGGTGCTTTTTACGCACGAGTGCATCGATCGGCAATCTCGCACCTAGGAAACAAGCGGAATACAATTTCAAGAGAAATTGTTGCCAATTGAGGTGAAAAGATTTTTGAAAAATTACAACAAAAGATAAAAATTTTATCATCAAACCAGACACTTTGATACCATTTAAAAATGAGTGCTACGTAAAGAAATATTTTTAAGAATCGTACGCTATGTATATGTCAAATAATAATACAAAGCATAAGGCCCATTTTTAATGCGGCCATAGTAGGCGGTTGCGGTTACGATGTATAATTGTCTGGAACAATTCCAGGCGCTTTAAGGCCCAATATACATTTTCTAGGCAGATGATCGTTCCACAAAATTTCACCCTGAACATTTCGTAATGAATATGTTAGTCTCGGTGGGAACCGGAGGTTGCGGTTGCATCGGATTCCCTCCGATTGGGCCCCGCGGTTTATGTTCCCGCTGACCGCTTAACCCGGACTTCGTAAACTGTAACATTAAAATCCTCTAAAACGATCCGAGCGCGATCGTAAAGTAACGATCGATGAGCGGAACCATCCTGTGTAGCCACCATTCATTCTACTACCATTCTAGTTTAGAGTGGCACTAAATAGTAGATAGACTATTACATTATATACACAATGTCGAATACATAGCCACTCCTTTGAAATCCTGGGACTTATTTTCTTTTTCGAAAGTCCTATCTCGCTACTACCAGTGTTTCAACGTAATGAAATTCCGACACGATATACAAGAGAGACTGTATGTATATTTCCTGTGTAAATTCCCGTAGATTTTCAAGTGGACCCCATGAAGAGGCCCCTTGCATGGGAAAGGGCCTACGGCTATACGAAAAGGTGTAATAAGCCATAATAATAGGCAGTGTATGGGTTTTTTATTTTTTTTTTCCCTGATAATGTTGCTACCGTAGAATGCAGGGTTCTATCCTAGCCGAGTGAGTATTGGTCCAAATTGCACGAAATCAGTGCTTCGGTGATCCAGTACTTCAGCCTCCCTGGCATTGGTCCAGGGCTTCATACTACCCTTTATCTTTAATAATATAACGGGGCGAATTCCATAGCGCAAAAAAGCCATCAGCATTCAAGAAACGATTTTAATAGGGTTTACGGAGCGAGGAATTCTCTATCGTAAATAGCGAAAGCAAAAGGAAAAGCTTTAAGGTACGTTCACATAGTAGCTACAGGCATCGCTATTATTCTCGCGGGATCATCATACTTAATAACAATAATTATAACCTACCGATACCCGTAACAATCTTTCCGTGCTGTTTTCCAAAAGTTTCACCAAAAAAGTGATCATCCTCCTGGCTGCCCATCGTTAATGACTAATTATCTTTCACACTCGTATAACCTGTGCAGCTATACGTTAACGTATTATTATCGCGAGGTTTCACGCCTTTTGCGAGAAAAATTGTTATTTTAGGGTTAAACGAACTCTTAACGATTCCCACTAATTGCACCATGGGATACGCCCATGTGTATAGGAAACTTAAGAAATTTTCAAAAAAATACTTCAAATCCATTCTGTGTATTTCCTTAATGATAGGATATACCTATACCTGGAATATATAAACATTAAGAAAGGTGTTAATGCGTTGTATCTTCTTCCCCACGTAATCAATTACATACCCAGAACAGCATATAATTACGTATACGATCTAATCCACCTTTACTTGTCACAACTAATACAATCAGATCCAAACAGCAGAGACGAATTATAAAATTCAAAAAATTATATAACACAACCAATATTCTCAGTATTTCACGGAATTTCATCGATATATCTAAAATCAATAAGCTCCCATATTGATGCACCTATCAGTCAGCAGGTCTTCTTCTCGAAGTTTGATAACCGTACAAATACAGATAACCGATACGGGTCTCAGGTTTGATTACGCCAAGTAAATTTCCCATAGAAAGTGAACGCGATCCAAATACGTATTAAAAGTTGCTTTTCGATAATACAATTTTTCACGAATTTCACGTACCTATCACCCCGTTATAATCGATAATCAGAATGTATCGTGTGGACGAAATTTTTGAAAAATTCTTTTCGATTCGCTTCGTTACCATTCGGGTTAATTGCCATGGGCTGTGCCCACTCACTCACACTCTATGGTGTTACTCGGCACCGCTCGACGGGTTGCAATTACCTACTCCTGGTGGCTACGTGCATCGGCGTTCCGGAGTCTCTGTCACGGTGACGCTTCGACTGCGTCCTCCAAACGCCCGATACATTCAGTGCTCGTTACCTGCTGCGCGCCCGAGTTAGTACCAATGGAATTTTCGTAGAGAACAAAGGAAGCCGCATTGAGATACAGTAAAGAGGGTTTTTTCGAAATGGGCAAGTTCTCATGGTGAACTTATGGGATGAGTCGCGAGGAAGGATGGTTCTCAAGATCGCGAAATAACGAATTTCCAAGGCTCTCACGATTTATTCGCACCTTACGTAAGACGATGCGTTCGTTGCGCCTTGCGGCGAGAACAAAGAGAATTATACCTGTATATCTAACTTTTAAAGCAGAAGGGATGGTAGGATCAGTAACGTTAGTAGTATAGGATTATATAATTTTTTTATGGGATCCAATCGTCCTATGAAGATACATACTAAATAAATATCCAGTTTAATCTGTAATTTAAGGTGTAACGTTTCACAAACCAGAATACTTTCGTTCCATCCGGTTACGCTCGAAATAATATATTCTTGTGAATTTGTTGACTGAAACGGAAACCTTTTTCAGTCGAACATTGAATTTCACGTTAAATCACCGACTCGTTGATACTTCGAATTCTGAATGAAACTGGAGGTTTTGAGATTGTACGAATAAATTCGTCTCGGTACGGGATTCGTGAGTATAAATTCAAATAATGGAGGATAACTTAGAAAAAATTGTGCTCGGGGTACTTAGATCTAGAAATCATTGCACTGTCTACTTATACTAACCTGTTTAGGTGTATGCACGGTATAAATTTAGAATACAAGTACGGTAAGACTTCTTGTAGTAATTGCTAGTTCAGTCGAAAGATCATGGGTGCGCCGTTACGACGCGTATCGCGGAACATATTTCGCCTTCCGGAACCCTATCGACGCGGCCGGCTAGTTCGACTAATCGAAAAAAAAGGACAAAGCAGAGTAGACACGCAGCGAAAAATCTATTTCACGAGTCAGAAGATCGTGACGGGGTCAGCAGTCGCTTTGACCTATCCTGACAAGGAGTGAGAGTGAAAGAAAGAGTGAGAGTAAGGAAGATGCGGAAAGAAGTGGATGACTTCAGAAATTTTAATAAAATCTTCATTCCTCACTCCCACCTTCCCACTTTATATATCCACTAGCACCATCTTAGGTATAACGACGACATATATGTATATATACAGATTTTTTGCCAAGTACTCACGACGGCGACCCTCGTACTTCGACATCTGACCTGCGTTATCATTTACTAATAATGAGAGTATAGACAGGGTTGCGCGTGATAACGTTATCATAAAGATTATACACCGACTAGACTGTTGGTGTATTTTGATAAAAAAATTCATCGTGTTAAAAATAATTTTGTTCGCATTTGGGCAATACTGTTTTCTCAATTGTCGGTGGATTCTAACTATAGAAAATGGCTGACAATCCACGCAGCATTCATATAAGCAGAGATGGTTGCGATGGCTGCATCATGGATGGTTCCGGCTAGTGGTGCGCAGTTCCCTTTTGGCTGTACTTTGTATTTCTCCCGGTGTGTAACTTCATGCGTTTCTCTACCAGTCAGCAATGGACGGCAGCCTTGTCTACCTACTCCATACTGGTATATCGGTATACGAACTACAAAGCGTGCCACGTTCTGGCGGGCGTGCTTCCTCCGGGTGTCCGCTCCACTGGGCCAAACCAACCAGCCAGCCCCGACGCCACCGGGACGCGGTCTCCTTTGCAACGCATTCGGTAACATTAGGTCGATAGGATTTTGCTATAGAATTTTTCAACCCATGTCTCTGTAATGAAACAAAGTATGGATAAAAAGAAAAACAGAAAGTCAAACAAAAATTATTGTTGTCTAGGTACAAGGGGAAGTACGTAAATAAAAAATTTTGAGACCAATGAAAATTTTTTGGTGACAATATTAGTACTGTGTATGGTACATGATTTTTTTTATTATGGTAGCGCGTTAGTAGCAATTACTTGTAATTCATTAGCGACTGTACGATGTACCGTTTCATCATCATCATCATCATCGCCATCAATGACGAAGCGGACAAACAAGTTGGTACAGAGATCGACTGTGTAGTCTTGTATTGCACGTATAACTTTTTTAATTTTTTTATATTTTATAATAATATATGCACGCATTTTAAATTCACCTTCTAACTCTCTTCCTCGTGTGATTAATTACACATCGATTTCATTGTTCGTGTGTAAAATATATCTGGATACTGTATACATTTGTTAAGACTCTTTTTGAAGTACTGTACTGTACAGATATAAAAGCACTAAGGACCACCCACAAGTACAATAACAAATATCGCTTATAAATAATGCAATGTATAATTATCAAGACTATAAGTTCTATCACCATCGCGAAATGCTATGTAACGTCACATATGTATTCAATCTTCCTCCACGCACGTTCCCGTTGAGTCAATACCGAATCCTATTTGTCTCTTACGCAATCACTCACTTAATATAAGCAAAATGGTTAACTCGAGTGTTTTATAGAAACAATGTGTAAACATTGTGCATTATTATTTATCGTCTTGAAACGTGCTTAGTTCCACGAATTCACATATGCTTTATCATATATGGTCATCTGCGGTCACAACCATTTTCAAAGTTCATATACCTTACATGTTTTTAAGGATCTCGTACAAGAGAATCCAAAAAAATTCATATGGGAATCAACTACGTCCAATCTACATACGCTCATGTGTGTACAGTATAAGCATTACGTATGAATACGTCGTTGTTATTTTTTTTTCCATTATGTACTGGTCTCATTTGAAATAGTTCATTTTACTCGTTGACTATGTACACCCCTGGTTAAGAGTTCGTACCGGGTCACGCAGTGACCCCCCAGTGGATGGATAGCCGCGATGCCCCCTGTGCACACGCGATAACACCCAGCCGTTACGGCGTGTTTTTCGAACCACTGAGAAATAAGAAGCGCTGGGTCACAGGTCAAAGATACCGGCACACGCAAGTCGCCTTTATATAGTCATATGGCGAGATATGCACGCGCCTTACTATTACGCCCCTATGGAAAAATGGTGGACGTTCTTGTGAAATGACTTTCTTTTTGTCATCAACAATAACATTGGAACATGAAAATTTTTTGAATTTATATATCGAATATAATTATGAAAAAAATTGTAATTACATCCTGGTTCGTTGTAATATTGAATTAATTTTTATTAGATTGTTGATTTTGTGAAGTTAGGTTATGTAAGATTATGATAATGATCTAAAATAATAATTTATTTAGCAATGATCAAATGATCTTGGCTAATTTAGGGATCGAGTTTACAGTCTGTAATGTGGGGCAATTAAAAAAATCAAAACAGCTGTAGACGTGTCTACCGTGTGCGAGTATGTTATTAAGATGATTTTGAAAAAATGATTTACGAAACGAAAATCGCGTAAGTATGTATTGCATCGGGGACTTCTCTTGCGTAGATCATTTTTCGTGTCCTACAGTCTTTTGGTTCATTATCTTTGAACAGTGAGAGGAAAAAAAAAGATCAAAGAAACTTACGCACGATTTTTTTTCAAGTTGAACTTCCTTTTTTTTGTCGATCGGAGACATCAGAGAAAATCTTAAGTATTCTCCCGTATAATGACGTCTCTTGCATATAATCTTATCATTTCAGGATGCTGCGGCCGTATCACACGACACTCACGATAACCCTGGTCTCTTCATCAGCGTAATTCTCTCTTGAGACTCTCGAGGGTCTCGAAGAACGGTGAGGAGTGCCGAAAATTTTATTTTTTCATTACAATAACAAGAAAAGTTTACAGAAATTGCCACGCACTGATCATTTAATTTTATAAATAAACTGATTACGCGTATTACGTCATCGTGTTATCAAAGTCCCACGCGTCGGTACTAATCTACGCGTAAATCGTTAAAGACCACGCGCGATATTCGACCAATGAGCTTTCTCGATAACTGTTAATACAGGTTATCGGCAAATCGTAATCTATGAATATAAGGGTCTTCGTGATGTCTTAACCGTTTTTCAAGGCGATGAACCCGCGCGTATTTCTTTGACTGAGGTTATCGCCAGCAGACATCGAAAACCATAGATAATAACGCGCGCGACAGGACCGGCGATAAAGAAATTTTTTTTTATTTTTCTTAGCACTGAACCGTAAATCGAATTCACCTCAATCAGGGACGCAGTTTTTTTAACTGCCTAACGAAAAATTATTTATCTCTCTCCAAGAGAAATAAAGCAGAACGCGTACGTCAAGTCCTTGAATATAATTAGTATAGTGAATTTCAGAAAAAGCATGCCATGACGTCACTATGCACCTGTCGGGAATGTAACATTGAAATGCACTTGTCATCCTTGACATTATTTGGCAAGCAAAGTCTAGCGGTAGGAATGGGAAGAGCTCACGAAAGTGCATTACGCGGCTAACCGGATTTTAAAAATATTTACCCAGCGCAAGGTTAACTATCAAAAGAGAATAAAATGACGTTTTACACAAAAAAATGGTCGCGGAACGTAAGAAAAAAATGAAATTTTTATTTCCCTGTCAATTTTTACAATTTTTTTTTTTCTTTTTCGTAGACATCACTATGTCTTTTATATTTTTCGTCGTGATTCAGTGCCCCGTTCTAGTCCGTGCACGTGAGTTTATTCGTGCAACCACCTGTGAGCTACGAAGCACGGTTGAATCTGGTGTAGCTGGCGGAAACGCAGCGAGCATAACGGAGGGATGTTCCTGGTATCTAACCCTTAAAACTCATCAGTCCGAGGTTTCCTGTTTGACGAGGAAACGTTAAGAGTTTAATAAAACAGGGGCGCCAATCGTCAGAGCGTGACTGCGGTTCCGATAGTTTCCTACGGTCACGAGGAGTCAAACCGTTTGTTGGTTATACCGTGATCTTACGAGTTCTTCCCGCCAATACTAAAACCATCTCGTTATGCACGGTCCATTTAGTGTGCTGTTTATTGCGCAAAATTACGTTAACCACTGACAGTACAATTTTACAGCGAAGCGAATTAAACGAGAAAATAAAAGGAAGACAACAAGTTTGTGCACAATGGCTGACATTTCATTCTGAAATTCTTCACTCTGCACGATGCTCGCGTTCGAAATGTTACCCCATTTTCCGTTTTCCATCGGGTTTACCATGCAAGATTCTCTCTTGCGTATGTGGCGCACTTACGCAACGACCCTACCTCCTTACTCAATGGAAGAAAGCTAAGACGTAATTTTGCATGGCACGAAGGTGCACAAGCTCCTCAAATTCCCTTGGTGAATCTCTGTCATGCTTCGTTGCTTTCCAGGTCACGCCAGACATCCGCTTTTGATTTCTGTATCAGCTAACAGGTGGCCTCTAGCGTTAAGCTATATATGTATATATGCTACAACCACCGACTACTTCCGGTCGCCGGTCTCTTTGGCAATTTGCATTTGGTATGGAGTTTTGTCAGGTTCAATCGTGACGACTGACGCTCGTGTGAAAACTGGGAGGAGGACGTGAGTTTGCATGGCGAAGGATGTGTCGCGTGTGGCGCAATCTAATGTGAAGAAAAGACAATGCCGTGGATAAGACGTGGATTAGCATTTTTGCGGGAATGAGTATACTGGACGAAGGATGAAAACTTTTTTTCTGTGAAGATGAAAGTTTACTCAAGGGTAGAGTATATATGATGGTTAGTGTGTATACGGTGGTCGGTGAAATTTTCAAGGACGAGGGGGTGGATGACTGATGGGGGGGGGGGGGGGGTGCAGATATGGTTATAGGAATAGGCTCACTGCGATGAAAGAACCTCAGACTAATTAAAAGTCATCAGTTTCTTCGATCATTTTTGGCATGATCGATCGATCCGATCGACGGCTCGAAACTACAGCGCGGTCCTCGTAGTCTTTCTCGCGACCCACGGCTAACCCTCAATGAGAATATTAATGACTCTATCGATGCACTAATTAACGCACGTGGGAGCGTTAATACGTAAATTAAAAGCCGGCTAGTCCGACGAGTCGAGACTTTCGATTATGAATAACGATCGGACAATTAAGTGGGATTGAGTAATTAAGAGGTAATGAGACTTGCGATATATGGTACGTTAGGGTGCTCTTTTGATTCTATGCTGGGTGTGACGTTAATCATGAATTTTTCTATCTTTCAGTAGTTTACACGCACATTAAGCATTCTTCAAGGATGCGTAAATCATTCGAAAGCTTTACAGATTATCTTATAAAAGGCGAAATTATAGTTTTGATACGTAATAAATTTATACGTTTCTTTATGGCTAATTAATATTTCCAGCTTTTACCAGCACGCCGCCATAGGACATTCGAACGTCTTCAACGTTAACGCCAAAGAACGTCGCACTCGATAAAACGTTTGCAAACAAAAAAACAATCATAATTAAGAACCCACTAGGCTCTCAATTACAATAAGTTTCCCAAGAGTTACTTCGTTAATGAGAATCAAACGAGAATACATATTTCACAAAATCGCACGTCGTTTACAAAGTGTCCTCGAATCGTTACACGTGTACAATGCCAAAGATAAATCATTAATTTTCAGAAGGTCGACTTTTCAAGTGAAAATCTCCAAAAAAATTTACTTACGTGACTCGTATCTTCAATTCATCGCTGAGAAAATTCGCCAGAACATAAATTAACATGTGAAATAATTGTGCAGTGCGTGTTGCGAATTTACAAAAAAAGCTAAAAAAACATTTCTTACGAGAATTTTAAGCAAGTACCTGACGATCGCTTCCGGATTGTAATAATTCTTCGTTTTGTTGACATATATATATATTATATATATACCCTTCAAATTCCCATAAAAATATGTTAATATAAGAGGGTGTGAAACTCCAGCGAATCTCAACATTAATGGCGTCCTGTGACACAGCATACCGGCTCTCACTTTTAAACAGCGAAGCCGATGAATTATGACAGTAACTTCAGAACCCGCAGTACTATACCCTATGCAAGATTACTCCTGGTCCACCATGAGCTCCAACGAAAATGATTAATCATTCAAGACATCATGACCGACCTTGGCCACCACGTCGTACTTATCACTTTGATTTACATGCCCGTTAAACCCGTTAACACACCCATAGAAGAGTTTTCGAATTACACATCAAGCACAATGCTTAAGGATACATCGATTTCAATATTGCAGTATCAGTAAAAATAAATAAAAAATTTACATACATAAATTGTCATCGAAATTGATCATCTTATGATACCTTAATCATTTATCACGGTTATCACGAACAGTTTCGTATTATATACCACTGATTAATATACCAAATAAAACACGTACTCGAGATCAACAAGATCCTGGCAGATAGTCTATATTACTGCGCCTGGGGCGACTAATTAAACGTGATTATCCTTCATTAAAGATGAATCCGAAGGATGGGGCAAGGCGCTTACGTAATTGTGGGAATGCAGCGAACGAATTGTTGGCATTACTTTTACGTTCATCTTTTCTTCTTCCCCAGAGCGTCGGGACGCTCGTGTTCGGCTCGCGTGTCTCACCCACGCTTTGAAAATCGTGCGTGGCTTCAGGCCGTGCACTGTGAGAAATACCTACTCGCAATCCTGGTTATATATAAGCACTAAAGAGAAGTTTATAACAAGGATACGTTATTCGTGAAGAAAAGCATTTTTTTTACTAAAATACAGTTTTTTTGGAATTTTATCTTGATTCACAGAAATCCACCATATAGTATATCTGATTCATATAAGTGATTAAGGTTTAATCTGTATCATCATTAGCTCCCTGTATCAAGTTATTTAAAAAAAAGTATTTACGGGTTATCTAGTTGTATACTAATTCTAGTTTAATTATAATGATGAAAAATCATTAATTTTATGCCGAATATACATTGCGTAGCTATTTTTGATTACTTTTGCCATTCGCCGCGTCGCGTCATTATCTTCTCTTATCCAATGTATCATTATCACGACAGGTTGTTTACCTTGGACCAGGGTGGAGGATCCCTACCAAATGTATGCCGCGTGTCAACATTTGGTGCACGCGGTTGTTTGATTGTTTGACTTTCCCAGACGCGAGAAGCGGTGCCCAAGAGAGTATATACTTATATATAGTACATACATATCTACCTGCAACTCACGTTCTAAGGTTCTTCAAATGTTGTCTCAGGCGGGTTAGATACGAGGAGAGTTCAGTTCAACCCTAGATAACGTGCCTTCCTTAAGATTAGGTTTCTACTCTAACAAGGTTCCTCAACCTTTTCGTATATTCAGTTATACCTCAATACCGAAAAAAAAAACTAACCTGAAGATCTTTTGGATCCACTTTGCGCCCATCACTAGAATAGACTTATACCACACGGCCCGAATTCTCTAGTCTGCTATTTCGCTATTCTCTTCTTCTTTTTTTGTTTCAACCTGTTTCTATTTTTCTTGTCCGCTGAAGTTCAGAAATGAAAGACCAAAATAGAATAGGGATGACACGTTTTTCTTCGGCCATTATTCTTCCACTTGGTTAGTACGTCTTGGATACTTGCATCTGGGCTAGTAGCCAAATTTCGCCATTTTGTAACGTATACGTTAGGAGCGAATTGAATTATTCACATTTTTTTCACAGTATGGGAATACTTAATATTGTCACAAGATTTCTCATGGATTACATTTTTGAGATAACGTCTTCCAGCATCCACGTCAACTACCTGGAGTACCATAGACTGATTCTACGCACATTGTGAGGATATCTTTTTAAAGAATATCAAAGATAAAAGAAACCATAAATGGTTCGTCAAGCTACAAGAGCCTTTTGGAAGTCTCAGTCTAACGCACTCGCTAAAATTTTATCTGAAAACAGGATTCGGCGAACTGAAGCATTTCAAAAATATTTACAACACTTACAAGAGACTTATTTATTTATAATCTATATACCCGGTGATACCTCGCATGATATTTTTATCCACCGTCACTGTACTCGAGGCACTGTAGATTTATTATTTTTTGCAATTTTCATAGGGTGCTCGCGCGAAGAATATTACGAGCAGACCACGATTAAATTAAGCGAGTATAAAAAATATGATATCCACACAACGCAATTTCCATGACGTCAAATTTTATTTTTCAAAAAAAAAATATTCCCGTAATATCAGCAACGATAGTTTCAGTGTTGCAAATATTATTGACGCTATCCCAAACGCAGATACGTGACTTTATAATTATTGATATAGTATTAATTAAACGAGATGCCAATGCTCTCGTTACAACAGGTGCTATGTAGTACCTACCTATACCTATATCCTTGTTTGATTAGTCCTTTTGGTTCTTGTTTGTATTACGTGACATTGCATGGGCGTCGTGTGCCCGACGTGAGACAGCCTCGCAACCTGGGGAAGAGCCTCTTACTCCTTCGTCTTCTTCTTCTTCTTCTTGGTGTGTTCAAACATCTTCCGGATGAGCCAGAACACGTTTTCTATTTACTTAGAAGCAGATGCATCTGCGCGCACGACACTGCATATCTTTACGTTTTGTTAGTTAAAAAACAAAAAGACGCAAGGCAACCACAAAGTTTATTGTATTTGATTTATCTGTCTGTGCGTTTATATAATTATTATACAAAAATTGAATTTTCTTCATTCACACATTAAATACGTTTTGATAATGCCAAAGGATGACTGTACCTTTTTTTTTAATGTGGATGCTAAGGCATCTTAAAAAATGAATTTATTTTTCTGTAATATCTTCTTCGGTACTGTTTGAAGATTTGCTCTGGCGAAGATTGACTCAGGGATGAAAATCTTCGTGGACATTCAGGACGATGTAGATTGCGAGGTGACACGCTGGGCAGTCTCAATAAAAGATGGGCGAAGCCAGTCACGGCAAGATAGCGTCCAGTTGAATGGGCAGCTGTAAGAGATAAGTCCCAAGGAACGACCGTGGGACTGTCAGCTTCTTGATGCTGGTAGTAATCAGGAGATGGCGAGAGAAGGAGATAAAGAAATTCGTTTACATGATTAATATATGCATTGCTTTACGATACTTCATGTCGCGTTTAACATATTAATCTAACTTGAACAATATCTTTACAATACGATAAGAGACGCAAGATGATTACCATTCGATTCTAATAATGATTGTAGCAGATTAGAAAAGCAATGGCTCAATATAAAATTTGTTGCGAGTATAAAATTTTGTGCTTTCAGAACTTGAGAATTTGCAAAAAATATTTTCCATTTTCTTTTTCAAATCATTCTAACGAAAGTCATCGCTTCGAATGATGACGTTTCGTTATTGGGAGTTCGTTAGAGTGGTGTCATTGTCAGTGCCGAATTGAAAGTCATCGATTGTAATGCCACGGTGTGTAACGTACCTCGGCTAACTAGTATATAAAAATAATCTTTTAAGATAAACTCTGTCGTTACTGAATTAATTACCCAGTACAATTAAGTAAATTAACGAAGCTTCCAAAAATTTATCTCAATCTAAAGAACAGGTGTATGTTGTCCAATTTGCGAAGTTTAATGAAATCTTTTTACATGAATTTTATAGTGACCTTTTCGAGATAACGAATCTCATGGATGACATTGTCAGGTGAGTCAAAAGTCATAAAATGGCAATGCAGCATGTGAGGTGTCGCGTAATTTCGTTTATCCCTTGCAAAAATTTCTTAATTCGTACAAAACGATCGTAGCGGATCGTTGACCGGTAGATGATGAGGCCCTTCAAGCAACCGGAGACCCATCCTTGGGTGGCCCATTACGAAACCTCAATGACAACAGATTATCCCCTGGTTTTAAAAGACTCAGAAGGCCCAAAGTGCAGGGGCCTTGGGATACAGACAGCGTCAACTTTCTTTCTGAGCGAATCAGCAGATTCCAATTTCCTCTTAAAATTCATTTTCATAAATTTCACTAAGTCCCAACATTCATTTACTCGTACGCCTAGAACACACCGTCCCATATTTTATACACTTAACGAGGTTCCCTTTCATTTATTCCTATTACCATTCATTCGCACGGATACATTTTCACGTAAGGCCCTTTTGATTCTAGTCAGAGTCCACAATAATGCTGGCTCTCGGTTCTTTCTCTTTTTCTTATCTCTTTTTCTTATCTTTTTATCCCTCCCCTCCCATTCACATAAAAGTCCTTCGGAGCTGTGCACAATTTCGCACAATTTCAGATTGGCCACACTCACCGCGCTGGGCCCGGTAAGGCCCCTAATCCCTGTCAACTATCTTGTGTCTCAATTCGCTGTAGGCTACGGCTCATTGATTTTTTGTTGATCCTCCAGTCTGCGAACAGGAATTTAATAAAGGACGAAATCCTGCGGCATTATGGTAAACCGAAGAAACCGGAGAATCCTTAAGGCGAATATACATAAGTATAGACAGAGAAACATTCAGTGGCATGTGTGTAGTAGCTGCGTAGTGAGTTAGCCAGGAAAGGAAATCAGGAAAGGACCTTCATCCTGATAAATGACGTGAACGTTCACAGGAGTCGTTAGAATAATTGCGCGCTTCCAGAAATACGGGAAGTGGACGTATAGCAGCATGAGAACCGGCATGAAGTTGGAAGCGGAGGAAGGAACGAAGCGCAGACGAAGAAAAAAAAACAGAAACTGGTAATCGTCCAAAGCCTGAAAAATTAAGCGTGAGTGTGGGCCGCAACGATGCAGCGAGGTGGGCTTAAACGGCGCGACTGATAAATGAATAGAAACTGTCTTGAATAGAGGGTGGAAGTAGGAAAGGACAGAAAAAAAGAAAAAAAAGAGAGTTAAACAAGGAGTACCACTGAATTTTGACGAATTGTCAAAAAACTTACAAAAAAGTTTTCGAAATAGCACCACAACTAAAAATAACGATAATGAAGTAAAATTCGAAAGGCTCTGAAATACTATAAAAAAAATAAACCAACACGATCCTTATATTCAACCTCGTGAAATTATAGACAAATGAAGGAATTAGCATATCATTGCAAAATAATTCAGCAAGCATTTATCCCGCACAGTATTAAAGCATATCATAAACGAGAGTGCGATAAGCTTTTACAACGTGCTTCAAGTGTAAAATCCTATCAAATAATAAACGTCATCATTAGCACAGTAATCAGAGATAATGACGAACCGTTATAAACCATAATTCAATGATTCCCAACGATACCACTAGCCTTGACTTCCTGCCAAGATTTGAATCGTTCAACAGAGCGGAAGCAGTATCCGAAAAAAAGACACGTCCTCCACAAGGGGGATGCTCTTTGCGTAAGACGGGGCTGACTTTTTTTTTGACTGATTATACGAAAACAGGGAAACGCGTGCGTTAAAATGGTTAAAAGCCAAGCTGAGTTGACTGGAGTCAGTCTGGTATTCGAATCGTTGTAAATGTGTATCGGAGTGTGTCATGGAGGATGCCCGAGGGGTCTGCCAACCGAGGTAATGACTGGAGCTTCCTGCGTTGAAACTACGAACAGGGACGACCCCATGCAGGATATCCGACATTTAATCTGATTTCTGGATTATACGCCTGTGAACAAGCGATAGATAACAATAACGTTCGTTCGTTCATCTACCATTCCAATAATAGTATTATTCTTCCCTTGTATTCTCTCTCTTCCTCACTTTCGCTCTCTCTATATAAGCTCTTCCTGTTATCCCAGCGCAGGTCAGAATTTTAGTTTTATTTCTCACTTTTTAACCGGATGCACACGAGATGACTTCCCACCTACTTCCGATTCCGAAACGGAACGACACCTACGACCTAGATTTACGTAACCCCGTTAGAATAAATTTTTGAAAAATATCCAAATTCCCTTTTTGAATTCATAATACATGCATTCCAACTGTTTTTAACAGTTTTTTTATAAATTCCATCCACGGGGAGTTTACGTATGGGTCTTATCGAGCTTAAACGATATACGTTCATTGTACAAAAACCAAAGATAATTTTCCGTGTGAACGAAGCTTAAAGAGGCACGGAATCGTCGCACACGGCCGCAGAGTTATTGGTGGGGATTGGCGTGCGTCGCGCTCTTCCAGGCGGATGTCGCTTTAACGTTTCACCGTTTATTCCCAGGGAGAATTTAAAATGCCATAGCCCATAATATTATGATTAACCACTTAATTAAATAATACCGTACTTTAATCCAATAATGTAAGATTACGCAATACCGATAAAATATTCAATACTCGTAAAAGGCGATTGATTTTAATTAATCGACTTTCAACTTTCTTCTATCTAAATTTTTGCTACTGTACGCTAGACAAAAAGTTTGTTCAGGCTCCAGATGTCTTCCTATAGCCACGGCGGTCTTCGATTCATTCAATAAAATCCGCTTTAGTCAAGGTTGTCATGAATGATACTCACTGTACCGACTGTACGGTCAACGTCTCACGAGCTTGGATTCATAATAGAAGTATACGGTGGTTGCCCATGACACGTTCACATGACCCTTTTCCGCGCGTTACAATTCTCATGAAACACTAGACATGTGTGTGAATGGAAGAAGACGTGTCGTTACAATACTTCCGGTGGATAGTTACTCTCCACGTGAATGAAATTAGAACGCGAGCAAAGATATACGCGGAAGAGCGGGCTGTGAAAATCCTGGGAGAATTTCGTAGTGAGGAATATTATTATATAATATAATAATAACAATCGAGATAATTTTTATGATAATTTCAATTGAGAATATCAAAACGAACGATCTTGAGCTACCGTGTCTATTATTGAAACGAGAGACTGTTCGCTGTAAAAATTGCATCAGAAAATTTGATTATCACGTAAAACAAGCTGCGACATTCCGCGAATCGTTCGAGCCTCCAAAAAAATTGCGTATTCGGCAAAATCACCTGTCTAGCCGATAAAGAAATGCTGATAACGTATTTGGCAGGGACGTCAAAATAAAAACAGGCATCAGATCCATATATATATGTGTGTAGGTTGTTATGCTGACTTTATTATATGCACAATACTAATGCGCAGTATTGCGAAATCGCGTACGTGTGATTTTTTTCGCGAGTGTCGTTGCATCCGATGAAACAGGAGACCATAACCTAACATAACCTACGGTGCTCGTCATTTTGCAAGACTCGTGCTGCAAATCCACGTGACTGAATATATCGCGCTGTGGTGAAAAGTAAGATGGCGCTTGGAACGATGTCGCGCGAGCTTGAGTTACTACCTTGCTAACCGGAAATGGTCAAGGGAATGCAAGCGACCGCGATAGCGATAGCGATAACGGCGTGCGAAATACCGCAAAATCCCAGTTCGCTTATGCAAACGGAAATAGTCAACTAAAAGTCCCGCGTGGTAAAGATCCACATAGAAATAAAAAAAGACGGGCCGACGAAATTTTTAATCGAATAAAAAATTTCTTCGATACGAACGTCCGTGGCTAATCAAATGGGAACATCGATAATTCTGTCGTGGCAAAAAATCAAATGACAAATAACATCTTTACGTCGTATAAACACACGCTAATAACACGTAGTGCAGTACGAGACGATTGCTTGTCAATACTTGCATGTTTGTAGTAACGAGAGAAAATAGAAGAAGAAAAAAAAGGAAAAGAAGGAAAAAAGATTCCGCTGCGGAAAGTTAGCGACGGCTGGCAAACGATAGTCAACAAGCTTTAACACGATATCCAAAGTCCGCGGGGTGTCACATGCATATCAATCCCGTTACAACGTCGTGTCCCAAGCAAGGATCATCAATAATCATAGCTCATGACAAATATTTTATTGGAGATATTCGTTATCGTTTAATTGCCAGTCCCCCGTGGATCGTGGCGCAAGAGGTCGCTGAGAACAGTGCATCCCGATACTAGAACGATCGCGAGAATTCTTAAACAACGACGCTGTACGGATCGATTTCATATTTTTATGCCAAGGGTTTATCGAATCGTTGCAAGAGAGAAAGAGAGAGAGAAGAGAAAGAGAGAGGGGAGAGAGAGAGAAAGAAAAGATAATTGACAAGTCCATTGCAGCAATGAGAAACGTGCTATAATTTTCCAATGCAAGTTAATATACGTCGTGTTGTGGAAGTTGCGTGATAGGAATTGTTATAGGGGAAAAAGATCATGCAACTTGTTTTTCTTTCTTTTTTTTGAACGCATTTAGGTGACGTATTTAGGTACGAGACAGATTGAATTTTGCGTAATAATTTTTGGAGTAAATACGTACGTTACTACGACATTTCGGTGGATATCTTCGAAGTGATACACGCCCACAAATTAGCCAGGTCAAAAGGAAGGTATTATCGATAAGTACCGATAACAGATAAGCAATCGATGCTTGTTTCATAATTTTTTTTTATTTTCCATCTCCACGGTACAGTGTATAGACAGCGCGTGACCGTATAGGTATACATATCTGGTATCGCGATAATTCTTCGCCGAGATGTTATCCGCTAAATACGAAGGTTATCTGTAATCGTGTTTGCTCGTAGATGGAGATTACATATTTTTTTAACACGCCGATAATCACCGGATGGGATCTCTCGGCGAAAATATCCTCGTGCAAGAGAACGAAGGGAGTTACATCGCTTTGTACGGACTGTATCAAACGATCGAAGAGATTCAATGAAAAGATAACCTCTCACTAGACGCAAAGATAAATTTTCATAAACATGGACCTAATTCAAAAATTTGTTTTTCAAAAAAAGAAATAAATACTTTAAGATACCGATAACGTAGAATCTACTGAAGTCATTAATTCGTACGAACTCTTGTAATGGTAAATCATTAAGACTTAAAAAAAGGTCCAAAGTAAATTGACTTTAAGTGCGGTCACGCGCGCGACCATAGCCGCGTGCAGGCGCGCACTCACGAAAGCGTAGAAATCAATAGTCACGTATAATACATGTATGTACGTACATTCCGTTTGCGCGTGTCATTACGGAACAGCAAGGAGAATAACGTTTACACAGTCAGTTAGTTTCTAGAATACGAGAACCGGTAGAAGTTGAACGGGTGAATGTAAGAAGCGTGTGAGTCGACATGAATTTTTTAAGAAGTAGAAAAAAAAGGAGGAACGGAGCCAAGAGAGAAAAAAAGGTATTGAAGGATAATATAAAAAAAGGGGGGGGACAAAGAAAGAAAAAAATGTCGAAAGCAGACGGGAAGGGTGGTGGGAGAAAAGAATAAGAGAAAATATTACACATCTTTAGTCGAAGACGATGTTTGGCCCCTAGTTAGCAGCTCCACGACTCTTACAGCCCGTAGTAAGTACAGCTGTATTTATCAGGTTCTCACTACGTGGCAAGAATACGGTATACGAAATCGATTCTGAAATTTGTGGTTTTTGAGTCTCGGCGAGCGAAAATTGTGTGGTTTTAAAAAAATTGCGCGTATCGATCAGCAGGTAAAAAAATATTCTGGATAATCAGATCGCGCGAATGTCATTACTTTTTTAAAGAATGTGTAACAGTATACTGATTACGTGGAACAATGATATTTATTTTTATTTATCGGCAGCCTCGTGCCTCAAGCATCGCGCGTGTGTTATCACGCTTTCGGCCACGTGCTCAAAAGTGCACGAGACGTGGTCGGTACGATGAGTTTTGTATTTGGCATTTTTTTTTTCTTTTTAATTAGACCAATCGAACTTATATTTATATAAAGTGGATATGAAATGATTGCCTGGTTGTCTTATGCAATTTTTTTGTTTTATTACTAATCTTTATATATGATATTCTATGTACTCTTAGAGTGCCAAGAATTGCGTCGTACGAAGTGAACGAACTTTCTTTCTGGTACCCTATGGCAATTTACGTTCGCAGTCCGCAGTAGGGTTTATCTTGCAAAGTTAATGGGCACCACGTGGTAACTATCATCAGCCACTGTGAGAACACGAGTGCGAGTATCATCTCTGGCAGTGACTCGCTAAAATTATCCCGGCGACTGTCTCGCGCGCGGTAACGTTGGATATTAAAGCCACGGCGTATAAGAGAAAAGGAAAAAAAAGATTGAAAAAGACGAAATAAAGAAAGACAGCACCACGGCAAGAGACCTCGACCAGTTTGCCACAATGGCCGAATGTAAACGGGGAGTAGTAAACTTAGTCGCGTGGAACATTCCTCTTGGTCGGTGGACGTGTTCCTTTATATTATTTAAGATTGACCAAAGTCGCATCTCCAATATCTGTAACAGCAATCCTTCATTGAAAACTGCATATCAAATTTTTTTTTAAACATTCCATCCGCGCGTTATAGCTTGCCAAGAGAACGAAAGCAGACATTTATATAACGTGAAATATTTGAAAAAATATTATTCCCTGCGTACAAACGACACGCCGTATATATTTAAATCTTATTGCTTATACGATACCGTAAGTATATAGTTACTATACCTATAATTATACTTTTTCATTGACCTCGCGAATTTACGACTTTATAAACCCGCGCGCTTACTGCACGGGAATACCTTTAAGGGTTGCTTCGAATAATCGACGATTCGCATTCGCCGTCGCGTGTCCCCTAGCCGACAAGAAATATCCAGTGTAAGCGTACTATCGTATTTCTGCTTGGGTCCACGGGTAATGAGGCCCCCTTATGTGCTTGTAAGAATGCTACCAGACGCGTTTCGCGCATCGCCGAACGCGTTAAACGCGGCAGCTGCCGTTGTCGCGAGTTCCAGTCGATTCCCGTTCCGGCGGTTTTTTGTTGGTTTTCTCAAAAATCGGTAGAAATCTCTCACGGGAGTCCCAAGCGTGTAACCACGTTATACATACCAATATATATATATATATTATAGTACCTCCATAGCCCATACCATATAGCCTATACATAACGCTCTTCCCCTTTTGCATTCTCATTTCAGCCCAAGAGAAAAGCATGCACCGTGTCGGAGTCTGGTGCATTCGAAGTGCACTGGGTACAAAAGCCTACAGGCAGGAAATATAAACGGAATTTTTTATCAGCCGCTCGCGGAGGCTTTGTGTATCGCTGCTACATGTTATTGTTTCGCGTACGTGCGTATGCATTGCGTACTGCCGTCCTTTCATGCGATACGTACCAACTAACAGACATGCCATGCTTGTTGGTGGCGGAGAGTATGGTACTACCTGTATGGCGGTACGGTAGCGATATGCATATGCGAACAGCATATGTTAATGAAATTCAGTTCGTGCCGTGCTATACAGCACAGTAGAATAATGCTTTACGTGGCCAGCCTGTATTATATTGACTAAACTTACGAACTCGACGTTTAACCAAAACTTATTCCGTGGGTTGTATATATATGCGTGTAGCTACAAGAACGGTTGCATGTTACTATGAATGAGGTGTGTATATATATATAGGGTACATAGTTTTATACTTGCTGACCGTTAGTCACGCGTATAAAATTATACGAGATTCTTTCGTACACGACCTATCTGTTCTACGAATTTCGAGGTTAAAATGCACCGGATTAAAGATACCGTGATGCGGTCAGCCTTTATGGTTAATATGGCGTCTACAGACACCAGCAAGGAAAGACTCGGACCGCGATAAAGTTTAATCTCGTCCTCTTGGAGTTTCATGTCGGTCCTATCTGTCCGGGCGAGAGTTGCGAGCTGTAACTATAAGAGATTTCTTGCTTTAAGGTCAGGAGGTCACGTGTGCACTCTCACAATCAGTATCGTCGTGGATTCGTGGGATCGTGCGAAATTTTACTTGTTATCAATCAGTATATATATATATGTATAGTATATACCTATATAGCATAGGCGTGAACAATTGTATTAACGTATAAGTACAGTCGAGCCGCGACATCAATTCCACTTTGCGGGGACTTATTTACGATTCGTTTCGTAAGGAGATGGCCCCTCAAAATGGAACTGATGTCGCGGCCCGACTATGTTTCGAATGTAGCTGATGAATTATTTTTTTTCCAGATAGAAATACCCTCGAAACGTATGTAATTAGGTTGTATTTTTACGATAATTAATTTTGTACAAATATATAGATATATGTATGTACCAGTAGGACTTTGATAAGTAGAAGAGAAAAGATAGTCGTTGACTGTTTCTTGAAGAATCGTATAAAAAGGTTTGTCGGATGTAAAAGACTGCCGACAGATTGCAGCACCATCAACGGTCGTATTCACAAGAGGCGGTATAGAGCACGTCGTGTCGCGTCGCGATTGAGAATGCAATTTTTGAGTGGCGAGGATTGGTTCGAAGAGTAGAGAAAAATGGATGCTTCTCGCAGCCAGGCAGGAGATTCGTCAAGGATCCTTCTCATGAGATTCGCGCACGAAATCGTCCGGCGATCGAAACCCGCCGCTTTTTTACGTCGCTGGTCTCGCTCTCGTTCTCTCTCTCTCTCTCTCTCTCTCTCTCTCTCTCTCTCTCTCGCTCTCTCGCTCTCTCTCGCTCTGTGCGTGGAATCGGCCCGAAGGAGAACTCGTGATCGGCAAAAAGTGATCGGGAGGGATTTATTGCACCTTTCGGATGAGACCAGGGTGGACAGGGCATCGGTCTTGCCCCGGTAGATATCTTATCTTGGACACTGTGGCAGGGCCTTAGTACGTATACTTACTACGTTAGCTTCGCCGTGGGCCCGATACCATTGTCGATAAGCGAGCGCTAGTATCTGATGAACGTGCAAAAACAAAAGCCCTCTCGTTACCGGACTGAGGACGAGTAAACGAGAGCGAGAGAGAGAGAGAGGAGAGAGTAAATGACAGAGTAAAGTGGCTGCAAAAAGATTTCGTACTCGCCATAAAAAAAATTGTAAAAAGATGCAATAAAAATTTACTTGAAAAATATAAAAAATTAAATTAAAGAGAATAATTGAATATGAAAAGTAAAGTAGATACAGGATTTGTAATAATTATAAAAACATGCTCGATTTAAAAAAATGGTATCGATGAAAAAAACTATCAAGGGGCAACGACCCCAATGAAAGGGGCTGTAAATAAGATGGGGGATTATATCGAAGATCTTTCGAGTAGATACGTTCTTCTCACGTGTGGACTGAGCTTTTTTTCTTACATAGTATTTTTTTTATCTTTTGTCTCTCTCTCCCCCTTTTTTGCGTTCGACCAACGAATGAGCCTCGAGAACTGTTTTGTTTTGCGCATAAAAAACGGACATATTGGTTTTACGTTCTCTTATTTACGATACCATAAAGTCGTCGCGCAGCAATACCAAAGTGCCTCCCGTGTGTATGTAAACGGCAGTCAAGGCATTAATAAATTCTGTGGTAGGTTGCCATGGTGACAAAGTCGACAAATGGCGATATTTACGCCTCCCTTGGTCCGCTACAAATTAGATTGGATATATAACGATCGCGGAAATTGACGGTGGACATGTGTGCTCAGGTGCGAAAGGTTTTGTCGCGCGTAGAACGGGAGAGTTACTCGCGGAATATAAAGGAGAAAATTAATGGCGTCTCGATCTTTGATCGCGATAGTGCTGCCACCAGTCGGGATCCTTTTTATTTATCTCTCTTGGCTGACTTTATATCAATGGTTACACACGCTGTTGGTATGGCGCAAAGGAAGCCACGGCAAAATAAATATAAACAAAGAGAACACTTTACAGAATCTTCCTGGAGTCGGAGAATGATAACGATCGGCATATATTAATCGATAATCGATCCTGTTGATTTCGCGGGAGGTCGCTTTCGATCGATCCACTGACCGATGGATAATGATGAAATACAAAAGTTTTGCCTCTACTATCAGTAAATGTAATATTATTCATTAGCTTATCGACACTTAGTACTAAAATTTCTGTATTTAATCGTACGTGACGGTTGCCATCGGACAATCTGATGCTAAGTTAATTTTAACGGTAATTTGCAGTCATTATTAATAAATTTTCGACATTCGAAATATGTAAGACTTCCGGTAGTATTTACCATATTACCAAATCTTTTTCTCAGTGTAGTAAGAACTTAATTACGAATCTCACGTGTGATAATCATTTCGTGGATAATTTTTTTATCACGAATGAATTTAAATGTTGAGACTTTGATGAATAACTTATACTAACCTAATCTAATCTAATCCAATTTCAACCGTACGACAATTTGACCAGTGAAAAAAAGCCTTGACTTATTTTTGAGTTTTCAATAAAATACCGCAAGAATTCGTTTTGTATACTATTTTAATATCCATAAGTGTGACTTTCTCCCGTATAATAAAAAATGCAGAATTGCAGGTCGTCGCGACGCAAGGCGTTGCCTGGAATGAAGACAGCGGTTCCGCAAGAAGAGTTATCGCGGTCCGCGGCGGCCAATGATAAATTGCGCATCGCTAAAGAGCCGTAAAGTGCCACACGGAATGAGGAGGCAGGTCATTATCTTACGAGTCCTCTTTAATTAAAGGAATCGTACGCTCGTACACATGACGCCAGGCGTCGCCGTCAACGACGCCCAAGACAAACGCTTCCGCAATTTAATTCTCCTTCGTAGAAATACAATTATCAATCCCGAATGTCATCCCAGAGGCGGCTTTAAATACCAAGTGAATAAAAATCCAAAAAATCACCATACTCAAAAAAAATTGTTCTATTTTCCCCTAATGATACTTCCTTCGTATCCACCCAAAAATCATCAGCTCGTCTTACTCGAGCTCACGCCGTAACCCATGTTAATCGACGTCAATATTTTTAACATCAGCACAGCGTTCGCGCATGCGCATAAAATAGTATGTATATTACGCGACCGCAAAACCAGAGACACACAGACCTACATTGCTCGCAACGTCCAGTACATATTGGGTGTGGGCATTTCGAAGAAGAGCAGTAAAGTCCTCGGAGCTGCGACCACAGATTTATGCGTAGTAAAGGCGAACCGTCTCTTGGGCCGGTCTACCCTCGAGCGTGGTGAACATTAGTTCGGCCCCACTCGGGTACTTACGGATAGTTACCCGCGGCATCGTAAATTATTGCCCACGCCCCGAACTTTTACTGCTACTTCGGTTTGAATCTTTGGCAAGATGACGCCCATCGAAGCGAAAAAAAGAAACGCACAGGTTTTCGATGGACGTATGGGAAAAAAATTGTTTTTAATAAAAAAAAAAGTATTTTTTAAACTCTATCAATGTAACAGACTCGACTTCCTGCTTCGATCCTTGCGTGACTGATGAATGTAAATAAGCTCGAGTCAGGTTTCGCTTTATGCTAAAGGTAAGATAAGTAAGTCGTGCATCTGATCTTAGTCATCACTGGACTTTAATGTATTATTATCTTACATCTACAGGCTATTTAAATTGCACTTGCAATGAGAGGAGAGACGAAAGTAAAAGGTATGAGATGTATGGTGGATGCTGGAATTGAATTCGATATACTGTATATAACGTGAGAGTCGTGTTTCTTCAACGTTCGAGGTTCTCTGGTTTCGTTGTCGGTGTGATCTGTGCTGTTAATCAATAAGAAAGCTTCGGAGAAAGCAATTAATATAGTAATTAGCGAATCTGGCAGTTACAAGCCACCGAGTACCTCCCATCTACTTTGGCATTGAAAAATGCACGTACTCGATGCTACTGCTACACACGTTACATTCGTAATCGTTCACGGCTGGCTTTATCCTGCGTTTCAAGTACGCAACAACAACGACAGATCTGCGAAACCAAGCGAACTCACAGTTCTCCTATATCGTAATGGCTAAGTATGGTACCTGACTATGGTACCTTGCAATTGGTACTGCACGCCAACGTGAGAATACTTGAGTTCCCACAGACATTGTATAAAACGAAGGAACCTTCACTGATGACCTTGATGTTGATGAACCACGCAATCAAACCAATGGTAACTACCGTACTTAGAACTTCTGCAGGAATCCAGAAATTACAGTAAACGCAAACAGCATTGCATAAAACGCTCAGCAAAATAAAGTAACAAAATCAATTGCGTAATATTCCAAAAAAGAAATATCAGTAACGATACAAAATGAGTTTTGTACCACTTGAAAATCTTTTTCATTGATCCAGCTCAGTGATGAAAAATCCTTCAAGGGTTTCCTTGGTGGCAAAAAAAGAACAGCAGCAGAAGGAAGACCTCGTCGAATCGGCAAGTGTATACAGAATCCTTTTAAATCGGGAAAATGGGGGGAGGGATGAAGGATGAATAATAAAAAGAAAAGTCACTCGCTCCTGCGGGTCTCGCAGGAAGGCAAGAGACGGTAGGTAGCCGTAAGAAATATCGACATCGTATAACGCGCGTCTTACAGTTAGCCGCTGGAATACGGCGGATCGTATCTGTAATGCGATCGCTTTGGCACTGTACGGCGATAGCATCATTAACCCTCAGCACACCGAACACTGAATAAGATCTTGTTACGTGATATCTGAGAGCCAGCGGTGCTTCCAGTGCTTACAGTGCTACGAGAGCCTCTCCTCGAAGCCTTTAACCATATTCTCTATCACGTATCCACCTTTTTTCTGTTTACTCTCGTTCTTACTCTCGTTCTTACTCTCGCACTCTTTTAAACGCTCCTTTTCCGTCTCTCTCTCTCTCATACTCTTTCCTTCTCTCTCTCTCTCTCTCTCTCTCTCTCTTACTCTGTCTCCGGTGCACACAATACTCGCTAATTAAACGAGCGGAGAACGCCACCGAAGATACCAGGTCGCGATTACTTTGTTTTCGAGGACTACGATGTGACCAAATTAATTGGAGTCGAACAAATAAATCTTTAAGGGTACCGTAAGCTGAGGGGGGAGGGGGGAGTGGTATAAAAAAAATGACAAAGTGAAAATTAGATGTTTCGTGAAAACCAATGGATCATTCTATTACTCAAGTTGTTCAGTCTTCAAATTTTATACGTAACACTGCTTCCGTGTACGACGTATACGACTCGGAATGACGATTTGAGTTCGGGATGACGTTTAAAAAAATATCTAACTCGGCATACAGATTAACGAGACTTCTAAGCTCATTGATGGATTAGTCGTTACGTCGTAGCACGTGCGCGACCGTGAAATTCTCGAGATTGAAAAAGAAACGCTTGAAAACATCCTTGTGGAATTCTGAAGCTGTGACTAGAGTGACCAAAGATTCCAAAGAGTGTAACAGATGAGGAAAGATTCAGGATGCACTGTAGGCGTATAACGTACGTGTATCAACGGACGGTATCGAACGTGCGAGCGTTTAATTGGCACGAGTCGCGCAATGGAAACTCGCGCCGCGTCTTCTTTTTCAGGTGAAACGACCAACCTGGAATCTTCAGGTTACTTGGTTAGGTATACGGGATGTGAGGAGGATACGAAGACGTCCTAGTGGGATCTCGTCTTATGCGTCTCTAGAGACATATCGCTCAAGTATACTGGTACTTGTGTAACTATACTTTTTTTTTTCTTATGAGTTAGGTCAATCGAAAGGGGCGTGATCGAAGTCTTGAATAGACGGCAAAACGCGGAAAGATCGTTCTCTGATGGAATCTCGACGTTCTCTCTATTGGTTGGACCTGGTTTATCTTGCGGAAAGTCAGAAGATGCTGCTGCATGGTAGTAGTCTGGTAACGAGGCAGAATCCGGGAGCTGTGAAGAAGCTGTACCATTATGAGAATCGACTGGAGTTATGTCTAGAGTGTGTATATGCACGTCACGGTGTCATTTGAAAATACCGGAGAACACGTAAAATCCAATTGAATCCTATTAGCATTGACATTTTTTTCTATTTTTTCTTTCTTTTCATATATATTTTATTTTTGCGCAAGAATTCGAAATCTCTGACAATTATTACAGAATATCACTGTCGACTGTCTCGTATCTCTTTGCTTTTACGAGAGAATCCTCTTCGGGCTGTGGGATATCACTTTTTGATATGCCAGTCAGAATTTTTTAATACTATCACGAAACGTGACTTGGAATCTCTACATACGTCAGAGACGGTATAATGATCGTTTAAAAAGTGCTCGATGAGATCCGCGATTTCGGAATTCACTTATATATCCCTACTGTCTGTATATTTGTGTCTGTATATATATACACTGTATAATATATTTAACGCAATAAAGATTGTCATAATTAAAAATAGACACGATATATGTCCGCGCGCCTTGGCGGACTTCTCGAAACCTGTTTTACGGTCAACAGGTGTGGTCATTTCGAAAGATTGCGTAGGAACGTAAGGCACGAATCTTTGAAAACAGGTGTCTTGTTCGGTATACATCACCTCTAATGACGATCGCGCGCTCGTGTCATTAGATACCTTGGGCTCGCGCTGTTTTGGCGTCTTAGTGTCTGCTTGGACGTAAGAAGAAATTCAAAGCTCTGCCTCTTGAGAGTGAAAGAGACAGTTGAATTTTCTAAGACTTCCCGTGGGCCGCAGTACATGATAAACAGTCAATCTATCGAATGACATCATTGTAACGTTATCCTCGTTCGGGAACCAATATTGGTAAAGATCAATGACGAAATACGTGGAGAAGTAAGAGAAGGCTGCATGGCTAATGTGACACGCGACATGAGTATAATGAAATACAAAGGCGGGTAACTTCACGGTAAATCGTTACTACGTGTGAATTTCAATGTATCGACACGGAACGAATAAAGGCGCGAATATTCAAACGCATTTGAATTGTCTGAACGAACTCCTTTGTTTCTTTGTTGCTCGGTAACGAATGGCAAAGCACGAATCTTTGGGCGTGGCGTCACAAGCCATTCTACGTACCTATAATACTGAAGACAGTCGTGCATCAATTTACTAATTAACGAGCCGTATCCCGCTGGTAATTATGGCACAAACGGACGCGCGACGTTGACAAATAGAACGCTGCCATGAAGAGAGCCTCAAGTATTTAGCTTCCCGTGTGTCTAACGCGAGCGGGTTAGTATATTCGCGTGGGCAATGATTAACGAGCTCGTTGTTCGGAATTCCTTGATTGGATTCGTTTCTCGTTGATCGTAATTAACTGGCTAGTCCGTGAGTTTTCTTCAGAGGATTCCTATCGAGTATCGTATCGTGGATGGATATCTATATAGGATTTCTAAGCTATTGGTAAAAGTATTCTTTTGATATTATCAGATCGTCTTTATAATAGGATCTGAAAAATCGTATAATGATCTATAGGAATTGAATACCTGAGAACTCATTGATCCTTGAGCTCAGGATTGGTACTTATGATACTTGTATCCTTAAGCCTTGGGTTATGGTCGCACGATCGACGCATCCTACGAGACGATCGGTATTGTGATCGTAATTGTAACCTTTGCCGTTGTACGGACTAGAACCGGATCACCTGGCACGATCAAAGATCACGGGCGCACTCTCCAGGATGCTCTGTAATTGAAGGTCAGGATGCTGAGTAGAAGAGGACGATTTACTTGGCTCTGATTCTCGTCCCTGGCGTACGATCAAGGTAACGATTTCTCCGTGATAAGATTGTTGTTATCCATGGGAGCCTATTTAAGTTTCGTGGTTATTAATAGATGCTTTTTCTACGCGGCTTCCACTCGTGCAGTCACTTTGTTCCTATTATCTGGGCAGAGAAATGATTCGATAATGAGATACATTGTCTTGGGATATATATATATATGGCAGACTTTATCGCCTTGAACTCATTACCATGTGGCGTCCTCTGTAAATTTCTATATCAGTGGCTGCAAGGAGATGCGGCTGTAGGTTGCAGGTTGGAGGAAAGGTCGTCGTCGGGAGGCATCGAGGTGCAGAGTTCCCACACTTCGAAGGGGTCCAGAGAACTGGCTGGCTGGATCTGCGGGTCAGACCACTGTGTGCTTCGAGTGCCGATCGAGATGCTGATCTAATGTTACACGAGTCAGCTGCAATTCTTATTAAGCAGGACCATGATATTTATTATTCATGAAGATGTTCAGTGCACGTGGATCCATGAAGATATACAAAATGATACGCAGCATCTTGCCAGGAATGGCATGCGCGTGAATAAAGATCCATAAATGAGATGATAAAAGTTAAAAGTCGCTTTTGATAATCCCTGATAATTTTTTATGGCATTCATTATCAGGTGGATGTAAAACGGTGATATTTTTGTAAATTCATTTTTTCCGAAAGAGGTAAAGTCCTCTTTTTATATTGATAAGGAATAGTGGCGCGAAGCCTCGTGTAACAGTGTCTGAAAGTGGCTCGAGGCTCGGCGCGTGCAGGACGTGATTGTGTCGCGGCTTTTCTCCTCTCCTCTCCTTGACACCGTCCTTCTTTTTTCATCTCTCTCTTGGACTCTCTCACACTCCCGTATACTCTATACCCGCAAAGCACTCTATACTGCTCTCCTTACCGATCCATACTTTTTCGCCATTTTACTCTTGGCTTCTCTTCCAGTCTCCGCGGTTCGCGTTCTCCACTCTCAACGGAATGGACGGCTCCCACCGCCAACGCTTAGCTACAACTCCACAAGCTGGGCTCGTGCTGCTTTTGTTGCTCCTAGCAACTTTTGCAATGGCGTAGCCACACAGTTATTAAAGCACAGCAATAGGAAGCTCGGTCTAGGAAAACAGTAGCAGATTGGCCCAACGCGTGAAAACAATCATAAACACCATATATAGATATATCGACCAAGTGTTAAAAAAGTTTCATTTTCTAAATAACAATAGTAAATGTTCAAAATTGAAAATTCACTGAATACCATTCTACAGTGAATGGGACTAGAATCAATTCGTAATGACGAGTACTAACGCGTCATGAGCGAAAATTGGAAATGAATAATTGTCAAGGTACGCCAATGAGCCTAGGCAAGGCGCGTGGCTGGAATGCGGCGCGGCCGTGCTGCCGCTCGCGAGTAGAACGCACAAAACGCCAATAGGAGAGTCAGATGGAGAACTCGCAAGATATGGAAGTACGTATGGTTTACGATATAGTGATAGCAGCGAGAAGTGATAGTTGTATATTGGAAGACAGATGAAGAGAAGAAGTTACCGGTCCAAATGGCAGAGATTCAACAACAGTCTTACTCTCTAACGCGCATCGGCGTGAATAATCTCTTAATCGGCCATCGCATTACAGCCGCATGCTCAATACTAACTGAATAGTAAAAACCTTCTTAATTACACGAATACGTAATGCGTGAGGTCCTCCGAAATCTTATCCCACGCATGCGTACTCCCCTCTCCCCCTCTAAATAGCATACATACAATATTTATATATTTAATATGATATTCTGATAATAAACAAATAATTATTACTTTCATCGGCAGATGGCGCTAGGGTGCAGATTCTACGAAAATAGCAAGAACAAGGAAAGAAGAGTGCGAAAACGCAAAAATCCACGATACGTGATTTATGCATGCAGTGGCACCAGGCTGTATGGTCCCGTATGGAGGATATCATTGTTGCCATCACAATGGCACGAAATGCAATACTCGTACGCTATTGGGTGCACTTTCGCATAATGTGTCATAAATAGGCGGCGCGCAACGCGCGTTCGCATACCGTGCTGAAACAATAACCATTGTGGTGGCTGGTTCTGTTTATAAATAAGCTTTTATAAACCCTTGCTCTCTCGGGCTACTGGCCTGTGCCTATGCGTTGCGCATGCGCATACGCCCGCAGCTACCCCACCGCCCGGAGATTTTTATCTTCCAGGGAACTGGACTCGCAGGTGGTCTTATCAGAGCAAGGGCGAACTTAATATCCTTTGCATATACTTTTCTTTTTTAAACAGGTGAGAAATTCCTTGAGGACAACCTCAAACAGATTGGTATAACCTAACCTAAAATTTCTATAGGTTCACTGTATTAGGTTCATTGAACGATTTTGTGGATTGTTGGAACATTAAGGAGGCTTTCGGTATTACGTGAATGACCAATTATTCTCGACAGGATTAAGACGGTAAGTGGGTACTCAGAAAAGTCAAAGTCAAAAAAAATGAAGAACAATCACGTTACGGAACAGCTGCGCCATTTTACGAAGCTATCAAGAGCACCGTGATTCCTGGCAAGAAGGCAACGAGTGTAGTTCGTAAAAACAAAGTGGAATAACTACTTGCTCTTCTTCGCCTTGGCGAAGACCCATCGAAGTCGAGATGAAAATTTCTACCAAGAAACTGTACTCCACGGTATTTCCACGGCACCGAAACAGTCATTCTTATCGTAACTATCCACAAACCGCGTACTAATAATTGCCGAACAAAGCACAAGTACGATACCCTAATAGAAGTACAATCAAGTTAAAAAACAAACTTCCTAGTACTTCCTGCAATCTTATATCACATCACAAAAACCTATTACTCCAAAGTATACACTTTTCTTGTAACCGTAACCTCTCATAAAAATCATCCTTGAATATCCCAAAGTGGTCTAAATCGAACCACGATAAAAATGACCTTGAATCACCCATTTCTTCTACTTTTCCTCTCTCGCCAATTCACCAGTTCCCGGATACCGGTGGTATTTCGCAGTAGCAATGACGATTCTAATTTTCCTACAAGGAAGCCGAGATACCCACACGCATCCAGATAATGTGACGTCTAAGAAAACCACATCCACCACTCCAAGGATTATAATAACAATAGCATCAAGGTACCATACAATACGTACCTAGTTATCTTAATCAAATAAAATAATATATATATACACACAAACACAAAACTATTTCAGCTTCACGCAAGACTGTATAGCCGGTATCTTTCCAAAGCATATAAACGCACATACAGTGAATGAGTAAGCGAGTGAGTAAAACGAAATATGAAAAAAAAATATATATCGTCCCGTGTCCTGGGGGAGATTTCTTGGTCATGTGGGTTCCCGGACGTGGATATGTGGTCGGCTCGTGTGGGTAGTTTTACTTTACTCTCGTCAGCTCTACCTTTTGTTATTCCCAGCATTGGTAAAGGTATCCTCCTCGTATACCGTCCTCGTATACCGTCCTCGTATACTACGTGGCTTATAACACGTCAGGAACTCGTCCTCGGACAACCGCGATGTGGGTGTAGGTATCATACGCTCCTTCGCGGATGTGTGACCATCCGAATGACGTAGGAGCCACACCAGCTCGTGGGTGTTGGCATTCTTTCGCGGTATTAAGAATAGTTTACAAGTCAATGAAGTCTCCGGCCTTGTTTCGCCGAGTAAAGGTCACCCACGCGAGAACCACACGGTGGAAATAGTCGATTTTATCGCGACCATGTAAAAGCCACGTTTTCTCCTCCCTTCCTAATGTCACGTGTCCTTGGATAACGACAGATCAGAAAGAACGCGTTACGATTAAACTAAAGCAATTCGTTTAAGTTCAATTTAAAAAAAAAGTGATTGTACTCGTATAAAAAAAATCAATCGAATTCGTTACGGTACTCTAGACTCCTTGACTCCCGTACAAGTATCTTTTTTTATTTCTATACAACGATAACAATTGTCGCGTTCATTTGCGTGTGACACCCTGATAAGACCAATTCGCATAAGCTAACCACGTGAAATTCCACGTATTAAATATCTAACCGGACGTACTCGGCTCAATGAAATTCGAGGTGAATGGGTGAGTCCGGAGTCACTTACTCCAGTCATGTGAGTCATTTTACGTCAATGAAAGTCACCGCGTAGTAACGAGGAAATTAATATGCGCGATACGTTGCGGGTAAACGGTACGTTTATGGATATTGGATCAAAACGAGCTTAAGTGTATCCTCCTCTTCGAAGAATTTATTCTATATATGTATAACTGTATATGTATTTATATATCGTATGAGTCATTTCCCATAGTATTTTATTAAACGTCATATCTATGAACCATTTCATACGTGATACGTTCATTCGAACTACAAATTACCGTTCAATGGTTATTGGCTAACGACTTCTACCATTTACTTGCACCTAACTTGACACGACTGGCGGCCTAACCTATACTGCGTACCTATAACCAGAGGCACTAACAGGACGTTAATAATAGTAATGGCGAACGTTACGTCCAAGTTAATTTGCAAGTTGCACGAGTTTGTTAATTAGTCGAGTAAGAATTCATCTCGAAAATATGACGACGACAACGGTAACGTTAAGGCTGTCTCCATGTTTGTCTTCAGTCTGGGACAGAGAAGGACTTCAGTGCAGACTGATGTACAAATTCTTGAAGAATATTAGCCTTCTTTTTTTTGATAGAGTATTCAACGCGTGCAGATGGATGCTGTGTTTCTCAAGTTTTAATCTGCTTCTTCTAAAATTTGTCAAAGGCATTGATATTAGTCTTCTCGCTTTCCTTGTCGTTGACGAATTCCAAAAGGCACGTAGGAAGACCGACTGAAAATACTCAAAAAAATCAGCTTCGATATCTTTGACTATTCACAATATCTAATCGCACTTAGGTGGACATTTTTCCATATCTTTCAGTATGTCAGCACTTAGTCATCCGTTTAATCTTACCGTATTTTGAAGACACTGAAAAAGATACGCAAAATGGGAGATAACCATGAATTAGCGGTGATAAATAATTTATCAGAATCACTGAAAGTGCAAAGAATGACATAACTAAGATTACCTTTTTGTCTTCTTTGAATGTCCATCCCTTTCGGTGTTCAAGGCTGTGTAATTTTTGTGTGTCGACAAAATTAATTTTCAAAGCATTAAAAGCAACTCTATCTGCCCATTTGAATAATCTTCATACAGAATCTTTAGTTTTGACACGGACTGTCAATGCACGTGAAACTGCAATTGACTTAAACATATCTCACTTAGCTGCGTACATCTAGACAAGTTGCAGAAACAGATGAAGAGAGAGAGAGAGCCGTTGCCGTGAGTTTTAATTATCGCAAAATAACCTGATTTATCAATTTAAAATCATCACCGAAAAATTTTATCAAATAATTTGAAATGTCGGTTTCTGAGTTAGGGACATCACAAACTACGTCAATTTCAAATTTGGTGCGGATGCTGTGAAACACCATGTATATGGACGTTCTTGTATATCTATAGTAACCTTACCTTATCTTGTTTTTTACGGGACGTTTTCTGCACCTCGGGCGGTGAAAGTGATTCGCTTGTGGCGCGCGACAATTTCGCTGCCGTCGACGCGCGATTATACGCGGCTGTCGCACGTGGCTCGCGTCTCCTGGCCCAACTTTGGGGCCTTTTACCTTGCTCAAGAGATTTCGGGACACGTTCACTGCCCGCGGTGAAAGCGATAATCACTGCGAATTGACTGGAACGTGTATATATGTATACACATGAATCATCCTCTGTATATATGAATGCACTGCCTTGGTAGCACGAAAGGTTCATTGACCTCTTTCTTGTGATTTTTGCAGATCCTTCAGGCAGAAATCTGTGCTTATGGTTTTGTTTTTTAATACACATCCGGGTGGATTGCGAAGAAGAAAATAACAATGTATTTTCAGTTTTTATGATCTTATCCCATATTGATATAAGACAAGACATAAAAAATCATAATAATGGATTTTAGTGATTCGTCTGACTGATCACAAAGGTTTCCAAATAAATTTGAATATCCAAATTTATTAGAATGCCTATAGAAGGGGAAATTGACTTGTCATTTTTTTTTTTTCAAAGAAATTTGACAGTATGATAGAATTTTTGAGAATTTTTGAATATAAATAGTCAGGAAAAAGTTTGCAGATTCAAAGAATTATCACGGTTCGCATATTTCGCGTGACACACAGCTTTCTCACTCATGACTCCCAAGTCGTTTGCATAAGTCAATGTATGGTCAGCGCATTCTCGGTTTTACTGTTGAACAACGTGAACGAGCCTGCGGTCATTTCGATGACTTACAGCCAACGCTGCTGCTGCTGCTGCTGATGCTGATGCTGGCTACCACAAGGATCGCGCGCCGTTGCCCAGTAATGATCGTGCTTTCATGCGCAGAAGACTCGCGTAAGGGTCGTGGGAAGCCAGGTTGGATTATACACACAGTGGCTCTCCAACTTCTCATGAGAAAATCGCGTTTGCCTGAAGCAACTTTGAAATACCCAAGAAGCTGCATTTAACTGGCCGCATTACTATATACTATAGTATATACGAATTACCAGACTATACCATATACACATACCCACTGGTAATGGCGACCTAAGAATGATAAAAATAAAAAAATACATGAATAAAAATATCAGGCATCATTTGCATTGACAAAAAATAATTGTCTGATGACTGCGAGTGTCTCAATGACAAAGTGATAAAATGACTCACTGGAATATTGCACTATGTATATTTATTCCCACGAGATTAACAGTTGAGTCAGAGTAAAGACATTATGACCTGGACCACGAAGGTAAGATCGATGAACGTTACTGATGACGATGATCAAAAGTGACTCAGCTTGCACCACCTTGGTATCTCGTACTGGCGTCATCGTAACGCGTGCCACGGTTTGACTCACGTGCGTAGGAGTTGGAATGCGTTGTGTGTACATTCTAAGGACGTCGGGACGCACTGTCCTATTGTTAAGCACGCAAATCGGTTTAGTCTGATCAGTATGCTTGGATGCTGCGCTCGTATACGGACTATACGGTGGACCAAATATAACCTTAAAATATACTCTGCTCTAGGAGTAATAAATATCGTGAAACCTTTACTTAGAGATTTCCATTAAGTGATGTACAGCATGGACGTCAGGCGTCGTCGTATATCGAAGTAAATATATCGCGCTTAACCTTCCGTTGAAAATGAAATCGCCTCAAGGTTTGGAGTCTACAATTTTAAAATAACGTCGCTCATGCCGTTTAATTGCGGACGCCCTTTGACGATCTTTCGCTGGCAACCTCAGAGCGAGTAGTAATTGTGGCGCGTTAAGTTATCCCCCAAGGTCGTAAGTTACGCCGGATGAGGGAAAGAGAAAAAAGAATGCAAAACAAAAAAGAAGAAGAACGTAATTTAGTCGACGAGAAAATAATCGACAGCCGTAAATAGAATCCTATAAAGATTTAACGCATGGGATTAGATATGCTGTATATGGCCATTAAAATTTTAATGGGGGTCTCCGCGATATTAGTCTATACCAACAACGTATACTCGACATATGGTAATTATAATTTAACGATTTATTATCACTCGTGACGAAACTCTTAATCTTCCCTCGCTAAAACTCTTCGAGCCGTGAAGTCAGCTGCGTAAGCGTAGCTGCCCGACTTTAGGCGCTACTGCTACCATGCGCTCTATATCTATATAAAAGCTATATATATATCACACAGAATTATATAGCTACTGATACAGAGCTAGCAAGTAAGACTGGTAGTTTATATTCATTAAAAAAAAAATTGAATCCATTAAGAGAAGCAGCTACGGAGTAATAATAAGACTGGACCCATTACCACCTCCAGGTGTGATCAACGACAACCAGTCGCACTAAGATAAATCCTATTCAACTATAGTTATACCATACAGAATCCAAAGTACGTGCCAATTACATACCTATGACATGGACCATGTATACTCTAATCCCGCCACTTTTATTCTCGATAAACTCCCCTGCATTATATACAAACAAAAGAGCATCGAAGATTTCTCTCGTGTACGTCGATCGTGATCTCAATGAAGATCCAGCCAAATACGTAGAGAAGTCACATACCGAAGTCAGTCAAGAGTGATTACTGAAGCGTTCGATCGCAGTGAGTTAATCAAGATCATACCTTGATAGAGACCAAGTGTCATGCTGCTATCGATTATGGCTGCCATATCTCTATTGTAAAATTAAATAATTCCTTCATTATTCCTATCTCTGCACCAAGTACAATAGTCCTGCTGGTATCCTGACGGCGTTCAGCAATTCTCAGGGAGGAATGGTAGAAGTGCGGATCATAGTGTTCCTTAGTATTTTAAAGCTACGTTCTCTTCTAACGTGTAAGAGGCTCTGCCTTATAAAGCAATGCCGCCAAGTCTAGACGTCGAAGGATCGAGTATACCAGTCACGTCTTTGGATGAAATAAGCGTGCGGCGAGCACCTCTTATACCAAGGTAGGTAGGTTACCTACCAACCTAAGATATCTACCTACTCGCAGCGTGTACTCCAGCACGATCCACGTCTTGGTAATTGCATAATTGGGGAGGTCGCGTCTCGGCTGGTTATAACACGAGGGTCGTCTACGAGGATAGAGCTAGGATCATAAGGTCAACTAGAGATCTCAACCAGCTCTGACTTATCTGATGGTTTACTTGTCCCATGGAGTACGTACGGTGAGTGAGATTAGGTCTTGCTTGATTATAATTACGAAATTTAGTTTAAAAATTTACAGTGGAGTATAAGAATATTATGATGAACGATCATTGAAATGGACGAAATTTTATTATTGAGAATGATATTGGTTTGGACAGTTGGAATAGTTATTATTTTTTTTATTTTAGTCACGTTAAATCTTTTCCATCGAGGTTATCTTGCGGTATATCGTTATTCTTGTGGAGGATCGATGACTTAGTTAGAATGCATCAGGAATTTTCGCGCGAGTCATTTAATCCATGGGAATTCAGATTCTTCGTCGTAAATCAAAATGATCTAGATGACGGTTCCTGGACTACTGGTGCAGTAAGGACGGAGAACTACGGGAACGTATGAGGAACCTGTTCGACGTATGAAGAAGGGCAAGTGGCATGATTTGTCATATGTACTAGGTCTACTGCGATAGTAATTGTAGGCTGGTACGCCGATTATACGGTGCTTACGGCTAATTTGGATGATTCGAGCTGGTAATTGGCGCAATCTCGATCATCATGCGAGCGAAATCATTGGATGTTTTTTTTATTCCTACACATGCCGAGCCAGCACGTGGCAATTATTCTATTACCAGGAGATTTACGCGCGATCGTAATCACGAGAAAAATCTGCGTTACTCGGTACGACCGAGACACTTCAATGACGATGAATTTCATTTTATCATGATTTATCGATAGATTGAAATTTGACTCGATTTCGTTAAATAACTATACCGATGACAAGCCGAATCATGTGATCACTATGAAACAATGCGCACATTAATTTTTGTAAAACCTTAATTAAATCGATATTAAGTAAATAAACTAATTTTTTCTAATGTCAATCAAACTTCATTAATTAAGTAATCAGTAATCACTAATTAAATATCTTGTATATAAATAATAAAATTTTTTAATGCTTTTCAAAGTTATACCAACGTAAAATTACACTTAGTGTACGTTAGACCCAAATCAGTCCCATTCCCTTAATTCGTATCCTGTATAGCAAGATGCAGCTTCGGTCCAGATTTATTAAGGACCCAAACAACACCCCCGGACCCACAGATCCAATCTTATCAATTCCTGGCTAGCGTGAGAGGATGCACCGTGTGCCAATCGCATTACTATGCCAACAGGGCTACCATCCCGAGAGATCCAGTGTTCCCATAAGCTGCTGACGGCACTCTTGCCAACCTACAAAGACTGCTTCTCATTGGTATTCCGAACGAGTCCTATGGAAGGAGTGCTCTATTTTACGAGCGGTTGTATATGATCCAGACAAATTGGTCTTTGGAGGATTCGCCGTAATCGAGATCTGGCGAGAGGGGGAAGGGGGGGTAGACTCAGGACCAAAAAAAATATCATGACAACATCAACCAAGCGAAACTGATAGCGTACCGAAAAAAAAGTACCGTTGTGTTACGTTGTGAAATCCGGGACGCCGGAGAAGCCATGAGTCCCATTTTGGTCGTGGGCATTGAAATCGTCGAAAGTCGTTGAAAAAATTGAATCCATTTCTCGTGTCCATGCATTAACGTCAGAAAATCAAAATGAATTCGATGACCGATCATCAATGTCTTTTTTTCGATACTCGATTCACGGTAGTGACTTTGAATTGGATGATTTGATATATTTGGAATATGAGACTTGCATTAAATTACTCTAAATAAATAATTAGTATCCTTAATTACGAACGTGTCTCGGACAGGATAATTTTCGAGGTGGTGTATAATGAGCCGGAGTAATCCGATGGGACAAACGAGAATTGATAACGGAAGGATAACACGATAAGAAGGCGCTGCCAGTGACGATCTGACTTTTGCCTAATTAGCCATACGTTCCTCAGAAATCTACGGTAATTCTTGACCCTCGAAAAACCGGTGTAACTAACTACAAGAAAAATCTACACAGTCGAGAATCTTCTACGAAAAAAAA